>VWZZ01006012.1:33530-108599 GCA_013399095.1 Psophia crepitans | reverse complement strand
GGTGTGGGTGTGCGCTGCGCACGCGCAGGCGGAGCGCGGCTGCCAGATGTGCGCGGCGGGCGCGGTGCGGGACACGCGGCCCCGCAGTTTCGGTCTCTTTGATGGCTCCTGCCACAGACACAGCTGTCGCGGCCGCGTTTGAAGCGCCCGGTAAGGGAAGCAGCGCGCTGCGCTGCCCCGGGCCCCCGTTCGGGCTCCCGCCACCGGGCGGATAAAGTGAGTTCCCGGGCGTGTTCGAACACTTCTGCGGCCGAGACGTGGCTGTCAGATACCATAAAACATGANTTTACAGTCACCCAGTTGTGCATCCTACAGACGAGTGGCGTATCAGAACCGAAATGGTGCCCCAGCGTACGTGCGGTACTCGCAGGGTGTCGGGATGGGTGCTGAGCGCTGTGTCCCAGTGTGCCGTACCTGCCGTACCTCCCTGGGCTCAGCCGACAGCAGGGCGAGGGGCACCTGGATCAGGAGGCTGGTTTCACTGCCCCGTCCCTTTGGAGGGGAAGCACAGATCTGCTGAGCCAGGCTCCTGCTCCCACTGGCCTCACAGTGAGACCTGCCTGTGGCCTAGAGCCAAAGTGAAACCGAGCCCGAAGGAGCCGAGGGGCTTGCGGCTCTCCTACGAGCCACACGGGTTTGCCCCCTGCCCCGCGCTGGCTCGAGCACCGTACAGTTTTCCCTGCGGAGCCAGCTTTCAGAGGGATCGGCAAACAGAGAGCTCATCCCGCTCGCTGCACAAGGGCCCGGACGCCCCTGGGCACCAGGCGAAAGCCCATAACCTAGCGCGGAAAGGCACCGGCGGGATTATCCCTCCAGCAGCATCGTGATCTTGCAGCACTGCAAAACAGAGGCGAACCCTCGCCCTGGCTGCACCCCGTCATGCGGAGCGGCACGGCTGGGCAGTGCCATGCTCGGAGCAGCTTCAGGCATCTTCCACCCAGCAGATGAACGACCATCAAAGCAAGTATTATCTAATGGTTTATCTTTCATGGGTGTTCGTTACATTCTCATCATACTAAGCATAGTAAGAAAAATATTGTCTAAATACTTCTGGTTTTCATAGTGAAGCCCCCCTTTCCACCTCATTCCCCGCTGTTGCTAGAGCCGTGCTCTCTAGCGACGCTCTGACCTGTTGCACTGAGGGGATGGATGCTCAGGGTCTTGGGAAGCTCTTCCAAATGTTTTTATCCACATGGTGCCTGAAGGCTTTAATGAGGACCATGCAGCTAAGTCACATGAAGAAATTTTAGCTCAGAGCTTGGGGAAGGTGAGCCTTTGCCTGGTGGAAGAGATGGAAAGAAAAGCTTTAATGCTGACACGGCCTCGCTAGAAAACTGACATATGGCGTTAACGCGAAGAAAAATATTTACCCCTCTGCTACTTTGAACCTATTTGTTTCACAAAGGACACTAATATTTACCTTCTCTGTAAAATAAACCTGCACTTTCTTCTCAAGAAAATATTTTCATGTTTGAAAAGGCCAAACTAGATTTATTTTTAAACTCTATCAATTACGGGGCAGAACATGTCCCAGAACAACCAAAATAAGGCAGATGGAGAACTGGTTTCTGTTCTTAGTGTAATACCACAATTTAAAGTTACCAGGATTGAAATAGAAAAGCCAGAGTAGCTGAAATTCTGGCTCTTATCACAATCCCAGTAGTAGGGAGGAAATGCAGACTTTGAGTTTACTTGTGCAACAGATAAAATCAAGAACAGAAGTTATTCCACACAGTATTTTCAAATAAAGGCCAGCTCAAGTCCAACATGCCACCATGTCTACATAAAAAAATGGTACATGTGCGTATTTATAGCATGCACTCTAACAGCATGCTTCGCTTTGCCTTATGGTAGCCAGCAGCACTGCTGTTTAAATGTCTTTGGTCCCTTTGCTGATGCAGCAATAATAAGAACTATTTCCCAAACTGATAACAAAGAGTAATTTTAGTAATTAGCAGCAACAATCTTATTTCATTATTAAATTTGTGTATGTCCAGTTTTCAGATCCCCCTTTTTTAACACCTGAGACTTATTTTGTCAGCGATACCTGGCTCCGTCCGAAGAAATGTGGTCTTCACAGATTCTCACCAAAGTGTGGGACCTTGCACATGGATAACCACGGCAGGTCACTGCGTCACAGTCTGGGGCTGTGGAAAGCCTTGTGTGCTAGGCTTTTCTTTTTCAGGTGGGCATTTGGCGTTATGTTGAAGTTTCCGACCCCGTGAGCGCAGTTCCTTGGAGGCAGGGGTGTTGTGTGGGTGTGGTGGGGAGTGGAGCTGGTGGTTGCCGTAGGGTAGCACTGACATGAGGTTTGTGGATTCTCACAGCACCCCTGCCTGACTGCCTGCTGCTTTTTTGAAGATTGCATTTTTTGGGATGTTTGTCCGTGTCGCTGATTTCCATCACCAGTTTCATTCCTTCCATTGCCTCCCATGACCTTTTGGGGGAGTGTCCACAAATGAGCTCCTGGTATTTTCCTCCTGCATTCTTTTCCTTCTTTCTCTTCTTAAAGGAGTTTTTCCTTCATTTTCCGCCCAATAAGTAATGATGCTGGATCGCTTCTTTTGGCTATTTCTTCTGTACCCTGATGCCAGACAATAAAATACATTTGACATTTGAAAATTATTTGTAGAAATTACTTTTAAAAGGGTACACAAATAATCAAAGCTTTAAGATATGTTATCAACATAAACAAAACCACTCACATAATGAGAGGAGTTGATTAATTGCCTTTTCCTTCTGTAATCCAGTCGATGATTCAGATCTGAAGTACCAAGAAAGCTTCTCCCGACACATCAAGGCACTCTCGAGGTGGCTTGAGATTAACAGATGAAATGTAATGCATTGTAATATGATTCAGTACCTTAAAAGCAGAGTAACATAATGACTGTCATATCTAGAGTCACATTTGGTGGGGGGAGCTAAGTCAGGTAGCTCTTCCAGTCCATCCGCTCTCTAATGTACCAGAGGCTCGTTTGCTTTCTGGGGGGAAGCTGGCAGCTTCTGATGGTATTATGTACATGCACACAGCATGAATGGCCCCAGCTTGAACACTGTCCCTGGGGTGTAACTTTTCAAGCTTGCCCAAATTTTTCTCAAGGTCTAGAAAACAGAGAATTGTTAATGCTTAATTCTTTGCAGCGTATGATGTTGAGTCTTTAGTTATCAACATGTGAATTGAAAAGAGATTTGATAAAAGTTGTCTCATAACTTTTAAGTTAAGGAAAATTATAAACCCATCCTCTATGTTTTAACTTATTTTACATCAGATGGCATTCCCATTTGCCTCAAAGTTTATGCCTAAGTCTTTCTTTGTAAGGAAAGGGGAGTAGTTGAGTAAAAGCATCCTCTTTAAATTATTTATACCTCCTCTGTGGAAGGCACATCTCTGAACATTGTTCTGAAAGCTCCCAAGTCTTTTAACTCATCTTTTATCTTTGGTTGATACCGACCCAGGGTCAAAGTCAAGCTAATTGGAGGCTGCCAGAATTTATTTATACAGAACCAGAAGCTGCTGAGTACATGCCACTATTTAACAAAAGCAAAAGTGTGACTGGGAACATTCATACTCATTTCTCAGACCTACACTATTTATCTTGTTGGGGCAGCTGGGTACTCCTGGCATTTCCCAGGAGAACGAAGCAGTTGCTGCTTCAGCTGACATTACCTGGACACTCACAGACATGACCCCTCTAAGAAACAGGCCTGAGCACACCAGCACTCCTTCTTCAGCAACACGGCACAGAGCCTTCCTTACCAACCATTATTTTCCTCTGCAATTAAGCCAGCAACTTCTCAGTAAACTGCCCTGTGCGATCACTTAAGCAGCAAGGATCTTGTTTCTCTGTCAGCCCACTAACCTCAGTGATGTCCTTTCACAGTTATTTGTCCAGGACCCCCTCCTCACGCAGTGTGAGAGCAGGCAGGGACCCAGCCACAGATGTGACTGTAGAGCCTTGAGCCTTCCCTTCCTTCTGCTGCTCCTGTCCTCGCCCCGTCTCCCATCACCATGCTCCATCTGCATCCCCAAAGTAACCAAGCTCCCACAGCTGTCCCCCTGCCAGCCTGGGTATTCACTATCATGGAGTGAGAAGCTGATTCACTGGCATTGGTTACTTTGTGAGACAATTCATTTAATCAAGAAATCACAAAAAGCACCTTTGTAGTCTTTATCAGACTGAAAAGTCCTGGTCAGGCAATGCTCTTGAAGGGACGTCTCCAACAGCATCATTGGGGAACTGGTTTTGTGCTGGTGCGTTCAGTATCACAGGAGGCTGCAAAGTGCAGCTTAGGCTGGGCTCTGGCTTGTATGGACCAAGAGCAGCGCAGTAACGAATTCAGAATATTTGTCTCATTCTCCCAGCTCTAAGAAAACAATCACAAATAAATAGCAAAAAGCATGTTGCTACTGATCTGTATTCTATGAAACTAAATCCTGCCTTCAGTTGTGCTTTAGCAAGTACTTTGAAGTTGCTGGAGCTGTGAGTATATAAATGGAAGTACTGGTTGGTTTATGCTTTCTCTAAATAACATCAGTGCTTACTATAAGAGTTCATTCTAGATTACATTAAAAACAAACACTGAGCTTAGACATAAATAAATATAAATCCTCCGCATGCAAAATATTTGTGACACTGCAAAAACTCACTGTAAAATAAGCCAGCAGCCAGTGGGTCAGAAACACCCACATCCTTTAGCTTAGTGGCAAAATCTTGAATTCTTTGGTTCTTTCCATCTGAGGATAAAATCACAGACACTCAGTTCAGAAAACAAACAGATATTAATAATCTGTATTAAGTACATAACTTGCCAGAGCTGGAAGTCACTTGTTTTCAATTACAGAATTAATTTATCCATACTTGACCTTTCAGTCCTCACAGTGTCTTTATTGCTTCCAAAGCATATTTATCCAAGGAGCTTCACTGAAGGTTGTCGGTCTTTCATTGGAAGTTGTTCATCTCACGGTGTACCCAAAAACTGACTCCCGAACAGTTCCTGGAATGCATCTGTGATTCTATGATCTCACACATCTCATTTAGACCTCTTGCATACAGACGATCCTGTGAGGAAACAGGCATCAAACCACATAAAATGAATGCTGATTTCAGCAGGCTCAGGGGTTAGAAGCCAAAAGCTTTTACCGACAACTTGTTTTCAGAGAGCACTAAAACTCATATTTCCGTGAAATATTATAGCTTTTAATTTCAGAAAATGGCAGGTGAAAACAAGCAAACAGGTAGGCATCCCATAATACCCTATCGCTGTATCTTGGCAATTACCAAAACACACTTGAGTGTCCTTATGTTGCACCTGCACACATTTTTTCACAAAACCCTTCACTTAATATTTTAAAAGCCCACCTTTCTCACCTGTCCCCCACATCACTCACTAGACATGTACACGTGAAGCTTCATTGTGGTACCACTTGGATTATAACTTCCCTACTATTAAGGAAATTGTTGATATTAAGGAAGTTATCGCTGTTATTACAGCCTGAGAGATTTCCTTTAGCCTGCTGTCTTTTCCTAGAATCTGTTCACTGAACTCATTAAAAACCTGTGCCTGGCTTCGGGTGCATATTTGGAAACCCCTAAAGACCCCGGGCATCCTCCTTGCTCCCAGATGTGACCCCAGTGCCACCACATGCACCACAGGTAACAGCAATATCCAGCGCCACAGATCTACATCTTGACACTTTCTCCCCATTTTGTTTCTGTCTAGTTGTGTTATTGATTCATACTGGATTTTACTGAGTGTCTATAGCCCTATAAATAAATGTCTGTGGGGTAACTAGAAGCAGTTATGTCCATTCCTTCAGTGTTCACACCTTATAGCTCTGCAGCATGTTATGTTTGTTCTACTGGTAATAATGTCATCAGATGGCAGGTTAGCTTTACTTTTTGGTCTTAAATTTCTCTTATTTTTAGTTTTCCTGCTCTCAAAAGAAGTGCATTGTACTGAAACACACTATTAGAAGACTTTTTGTACTCAATGTATAGGCAAATTATATAAGCCTTTTGTCTAGGCAATCTAAAACCTATTTTGAACATACAATGAGAAGCATTTACCAAGTCAAGTTTCTTTTTTAATCTGGAGACCCCATTCCTGGCCCTACTAGTTATCTAGAAGAATGAACTGGCACATAGCAAGTGGGTGTAACAAGCTATTACCAGAGAAAGAAGTGAAAGCACAGTCTTTTTGGTGGTTCATGACTATTTTTAACTTTAATTTCTTTTGTAGTTATTTCGTTTCCTGTATTCATAAATCTGCAGTAGCCTGTTATATAAATCTCATCTGTTCCATGTTTACAAATAATTCTGGCTTAGATTCTGTGTTCTTTGCACTTTGGAAATTCCCACAGACTTGAAGTTTGGGTGTATAAAGACACGTGCAGGATGTCACCCCATGTTTAATACTAGCTCTGTACAATAAGCCTTTTGTAATGACAAATACCCACCTACATTTCCTTTAACCTCCTCTAGCGTTTTTGTTGGAGAAGCTACTTTTCACTGGCTGTCTCAATGACTGCTGTGTAGTAGGATAATACTGAGAATTTGTGGGGGTTTATTCCTTTCATTACTTGCTATTTTTTGAGGTTTTTTGGTTTTCTTTTTTTTTTTTAAAAAAGAAGGGTGGAGACATCCAGCAGTGAATTCTTCATGCACAAATAAGAGTTGATGTAATTGTGCAACTGAGGGAATAATCACACCTAAGTGTGGTTTTTAGGTAAATGATTTAGAGGTGAAAGAAGAGATAAAAAGGAAAAAATCAAACATATACTGGATAGAGAAAAAAGATATCTGTGTAAAGGCAATAATCGTAGCACAGAAAACCAGACCAAAGGCTCTCAAAATTGTGCTCATGGAGAACCATTCAACACAGGAGACAGCAGGTAGTCAGCTGTGCAATAAATTATTGTGCGACGCAACTTATCCATGTTCTGCCTTTGAAATGCTTGTGCCCTGTTTGACCAAGGACTTTGGAAGATGCCTAGGAGATCCTCTGACAGGTTATACATTTATAATGTCATCTGTTTCCAATCTTCTGGGAGTAGCTTCTTGTGCAATATTACTATGAGACCTCAGAGGTGACCACACTCAGCTAGCACAGTGCCTGCTCCTATGAGCAGGTGAAGCATCTGCTGTATAGGTATTCTCCAGGTCTTCTGAGAGTCTTCCAGGACAAATGGGAAAAATATAGATGAAGCACTGACAAAGCTGTAAGGACGGTGTCTTAATTCACTGTGGATACCTCCACATGCAAAGGCTATAGTGTTATATTGGAAAGATACTGCATTTACATTTAATGATGAGCAAGGTGACTTTAAAAATGCTCCTACAATAAAAACCGGCAGTAGGAATAGAAGAGGAACCACTTCAAGATGTACTGCGTTCAGGGAATTAATCAACGAAGTGTCAGGATGGGCCATGGAGCTCTGACCCCTGGAGAGCTCCCGAGCCCTCGACTCAGAGATTGACGCAGTGGGATCACATCGGGAGAGCGAGCAGCACAGCACATGCAAGGCTTGGTCCTGTTCTTGGTGAAATTACTCAAAGTTTTGATGGTGACATCCATGGAGGCAGGGCGTATGCCCTTAATATTCCCCAGAGACCCAGATGAAATATTGCTGACATACTCACAGAGTAATCCTCACAGATCACACTTAGCCTGGGTAATGCACAAAGCAGTACAAATAAATGTATTGTTATTGGCAATAAAATATTATGATGAAAACTGGCCAGCATAACACTTAGCAATAATCTGAGTGTCATTGCTAATACGCACATCACAACCTTAGAGACATATGATTTTGATGATTTTACCTAATAAATACTACACAAATTATATTTACAAGCAATAAGTAACTTATAAACAAGCGGTTTATTACATTTGCAGCTGATAAACTACATAGCTTCCCTGCTTGCATTCTGACTACACTATTCAGCTGTTTGCCACTGCGCAAGACTGAGTTGGGTTTTGCCTTAAAAAAATCAACTGCCTTCATTTGTTTCTTTCTCGCGTGTAGCTGGAAAATGATAGCTCGACATTTTCTGTTCGCACACTGTGTCCTCGCTGTCTACCTGAAGGTCCTAAACCATCCTTGAAAACAGTTATCACCAGCAAGCATCCTTGAACTAAGGCTGAAAGTTATTTAAACTGCCGGTCTTAAAAAGACAAAACGGGTAACCATTTCTGCACTGTTTCAAAAGCTGTTATCGCAAATGCTTCTTAGGGCAGTGATGAAAATGGCTTCACTCCTGTTACGAGAGCAGGTTTCAGCTCGGGTGAAGGGGAACCTCTGACCACAAGCTCATTCCCTAGCGCTGGAAGGACATAAAACAAACTCCAACTGAAAACCAGCTGGAATTATTTCAAGGGTCAAAAGACAGCACAGTTGATCTGCTTGAATCGTGCTTTCTCCAGCAGCTCCGACATTCACACGTTTCCTGGTCTCTGAGCTGGCTCGGGGCAGATAGGGAAGGGCTGCCTGTCTTTTGGCAGAAGGAGCTGCACAATCTCCCTTTCAGCCTGCGGTTAGCCTGCTTCCCGGGCTTAACATGTGCACAGGAAAGAAGGGTTTGTCTGTAGACTTACTCCTTTCCCTCCTCCCCATGATGGCCAGAAAGTGTCTTTTAAGCAAGGAAAAGGTCCATGACACGTTGGGAAGTGTTACTCTATCTCTAAGTGCCTTTTCAGGAAATGTTTGTGCTTTTTTTCTAAGGAGCATGTAGAACGTTTTCTGAACCTCACACACACCGAGATGGCTGTTTTGTAAAGGTGGTGGTGGGGTGTCTGTGAGTTGTTTTCGTTCACCTGTGTTTAGGCGTTTCTCAAGTATTCTTCAGAAACACTTGTGAGTTCTCATGAACACATCTACCTGGCCATGCATAGGAATAAATCACATTATTCTTTCCAGAGATACTCTCTTTGTGCTTTAGACAGCACTGCATTGTGGCAAATGTGACAGCAATGTGACAAACATTAACACCTCTTCCCAAAGATGCACAATAGTTAGCTAAAGAAGTGCAACCTTCTCCTATTTTGTGAGTTGAGAAAACAAACCAAGGCTTTTCAGACACATGCCAACAAAAAACAGATTTGCCATGAGTCAAAAAAAAGGGTAGAAAACTGTTCAAAAGTCTACACACACGTTTCCTAATTGCTGTATGTTTCTTGCATGGGTTTCTGAAGCAAAATTCCCTTGGAGATGCTACCAGAGGACAAGATGTGGCATGAGGTTTTAGGGAACACTGGAGGTTTTTAGATTTTTGCTTTAAAACATGTTCACAGACATTACATTTTATTAGCATTAAATTTACATTCACAAGGGACAGGGAATGAGAGAAACTGAAAATTCAACTTATTATGGTAACTATTTTCAGTATCAACTGTGCAATGTAAACAACTGTGCTCTTAGCAGATTTTACAAGCATGGCTTCAAATTCTTTAGAAACTGGGCTTCTGCTAAATTGACAGTATTCCTTTGACTTTGACCGTAATACTCATTGCTTTTGCAGACTTAGCAAAATAGAGAACTGCTTACTTTAGCACTAGCACTTCCACAAAAAAACAAACCTACTCTCTTTTGGCCTACCACGTTGTAGATGCCAACTTAGTATTGCAATCTAGAACTAACATCTTCATCAGTCCAGAGTCAGCTGTTGCTGGCAGGGGGCAGGCCTGTCGCAGCTCTACATCAAATGGTGTCCCCTAGATATATTTCTCTTTGTCACTGTCACCCACAGATGCTTCTCTCGAAGCAAATAGCCCCACAGCGATGCAGCGGACTGCTGAGCTGCGTGCATCATTCAAGCCCCTATAGTTGCCACTGTTTTTAATCAGCTTTTTTAATACTTTATATTGATTCCAGATCTAATCTAAAGCCCACTGAAGTCAGTGACGATAGGCTCTGACAGGGCTCTGATGACAATGACAGAAGTGATGGATTTGGTATAACTACCTGCAATCACATAACCCTCCTGAAGGCTGATTTATTTTTCAGTGTTTGTTCTCCATTTTCATCATGATTCTTTCTTTGCCACCTGCTGCTGCATCTCTTACCAACCCCTCCCCAGCTCCAGAGCCTTGGGCATCTCTTTTCACATACAAAATTTGAGAATGGAGGAGGTTGATGCCAACATACTGGAAAGAGGCAGGGAGAGCAGGAATGAGGAGAGAGTGCAACACTGGCAGAACAGAGCTTCTGATGGGGTGACTTGGAAGCCCCTGCTCCCCCTTCCTGGGACTGCTCAGTGAACGCACCTCCTGCAGAACCAAGAGAGAAGATGAGAAGGAGTGATGATGGGGGCAGGAAGCATGGCAAGGGCTGGGAAGCTGCATCCTGGACATTTGCCAGCTGCCTTGTTCATCTGTCTTCTGAACAAACAATCCCAGCCTGGGACCTTGACACGGCCTTTCAGTGACATTAACAGTCTTACTGCTCTCAAGACACACTTGTCTCAATCTGGGTCTGCCTGGGACTTAGAGGGGATGTTTGTTCTGCCTAGCAGGTGCATATGGTGAAAACTTCTAGGTCCGATCTACCAGTCACAACTGAGGATGTCACCATGAGCATTAGGCTCACCTCTGAGCAAAATACCCCAGTTTCCTTCTCAGAAAGGCTGTGCCTTGTACACAATTGGGACGCACGCTGCAGCACTTGATCTCACAGTTGAGACCTAATCACCACAAGCGAAAGAGCATCCAGCTTCTTGCCTAATTCCCCAATCATCTCTGATGGTCAGCTCTGCCTCAGCCCAGCCCTGCCACTGTGGTATGAGAGGAGCAGGAGGCACCCATGCTTTTACACAGAGTAGGAAAACCTACAGGGATGGAAAATGACTTTTAAACACAGATCCGGTGTTCTACAGCAATAATTAGTGCTTCTGAGAGTCCATTCTTGTGTGTGCTGTTTTGTTTTTCTTGCCTAACTGCAGTGCTGTGTATTTTAAATTCAGAAAGCAGAAAGCTCCAGCAAGTACTTCAGAAGATTCTCATACATTGTTTCACATAGATTCAGTGCTGGACGTATCAGCAGTTCTCTGAGCTGTGAAAGTTCTTCCCCAGCCCGCCTGGCTCAGTTCCAGTGACAAACAGACTATGAAAACCTTCTGTTCAGCTAACAACTTCCTGATGACCTTGTAACAACTTTGTCAATGCCTTTCTGTTACCCAGTTCCCGTAAAAGAAAGAGACATGCAATATTGAATTAAACGTGCTTCTTTTTCCTTTGCATGCGCAATGCTAAGGGGCATACTGAGGCAAAATATTTTGCATAATTTCATCGACTGTTTCAGTAAGAGCTTTCATGATGAATCTCACTATCAATAGACCTACATTGCCTCAAACGTCAGCTTTATGCTTTTCAAGCATTAAGATGCTGCTTCTGTCGAGTCTCTGGCTTTATCCAGACTGATAAGGAGTCTTTACAGCAACTGGTATTGATTCCAGTCTGCCAAAGGTAGCACCGGCAGCAGCGTTAGGCCACCATCAGACGATCCATGCAGTAGCCCTTCTATTTGTCCGCAGCAGCTATCTGCAGGCAGTCACATCCCTACAGTTCAGCCAGGGAACAGACTACATGAGCTCTCCTCAACCACCTAGCGTAAAATCAGCTGAGTTACTTCTCACAGCCACGGTGGAAGTTCAAATGAGAGAGGCTGACTTCTGTGATGCTGTTGATGAGGAGCACTCCAGTGATTTGTTCCACTACCCAAACTGCCGGGATAATTCCTGGCAGAGAAGTAACAAGCAGCTGTGCATAGCTATGTCTTAAGGTGCCACCACCTTTCCAGCAATGCCTGCCAGATTACAGCTTTAATACTGGAAACATTTAAATTACTGTTGAGATTTAAACCCTGATATCATCTACTTGAGAGTACATGATATCATTGTAGTGTACCAGCATTTTCCAGAGCCTTCTCTACATACATGTTCCTAATGGTGGGTAGTTTAAAGGACAATGGGTTCATGCAAATAAACTCAGTAGTAGAGGACTAATTTTTGCTAACGTTATTGACAGGACTTATTATAGACTCAGATGTAAATCATAACATTTAAATTGAAGACTGACACTACAGTACTTACTTGTACACATAATCCCTATCACTATCATTTCTTCTGCAGAACTGTGTCACTCTCTTCTCAGTAGATGTAAGTAGAACTGGACAAAGTTAATTTTTTGCATATAACTGAAAATTTGTGATAAACTCACATTATATTTAGCAGTGTCAGTAAGTAAGCAGATCAGCTAACACTTTTGTGTTTCCAAACAGCCTGTGGGCCTCGGATACTATTATCCGGAAATGACCTCTCCCGCCTGAGTACTTACATACCACACTCTAGACTTGACAGCAACGAACCGCAGAAAGCACATGTTTTAACTGGTAGTGTTTGCTTTCCCTTCCATTTTACCAGTTTGTAAATCCTTCTCACAGCTCCTGCCTTTCACAGGATAATACGCTGCAGGAACCCACGAAGCATGGCGGCCAGGTGATTGCAGGGACTCAGTGCTCAGCTTGCAACAGTGGACAATGGTCGCCCGGATGCTACAGAGATGTGCTTGTGTCTAGTAGGGATGGCTGGCACAAACTCACTGGTTTGGGGTGTATGGCTAGCTCCAGGAAAGCTTTTCATCAGTTTTACCTGCTACGGATCTTTAGTAGTTTTTGTTCCATCTGTAGCTGTACTTCTCCCTTCTAACCAGGCTTGCTCTTTCTGACCGTATCTTGTAGGTTTATCTTATTTTCTCTGCAGCCTACAAAAGAGAAAAGCACATAGAGAGTCCTTCATTCACTGTACCCCAGAACTGGTGGGTTCGCTGGTCTTTTTTTAAATTGACCTTTCAGTTATTGCAAGTTCAGAACAAATAAAAACTGCAGTGACAAAAGCAGAAAAACATTTTTCCACCTTTGTAAACTTCTCATAATTTAATTACCTGTTTCAATTTAAAATCAGAAAGAAGGAGGTCAAATTGTCTATTGTTCTTACTGTACCACATACAAAGACTGAATTTTATTATGATAGAAAAGGAATTTGTCATCATTAACTGTAATGTTTTCGGGAAGCAGGTTAGATAGGAGACTTAGCATCATTAGAGGTTTTTATCTAAAGATTTCCTGCCTCAAATAATTGTCCTGAAGATATAAACACAGAGAGATTATGTCATTAATTCTCTTTAATGAAGTTCTGTGGTAAGTGTTGTTTTGTAGGCTCATTTGAAGAATTAAAAGAGGAGAAAGTGTGTTTATTTTAGGTAAACATGCACACATAGACATTTGTGCACGCACCTGTACAGGTGAGTGCTACTTTGAAGACTAACAGCAGCACCTATATTGAGAAAATCCAACTTCTTATCAGAAAAGTCCATTTCCAACTGTTTATAATTCTATTACATTTGAACTGCTAACATAGCCAACACGTAAGGTTAACAGGGTTCTTTGCTGGGCGAATTTCATTTTGCTGTTTCTCAGACAGGAACGCAGGGAAAATGTTGCTGTTTGGTATTTAAAAAAATAAAACATTAAGATATCTTCTTCTTTGAAAAGTCCTAGTTGTCTCTCCATCTGGTGACCTAAGGCTTTAAATTCCTTCAGAAATTATTCTTTATGTCGTAGATGGGCCTTCCGTTTTCCATGCAGCAACTGAGTTAGATTTCACTGAGTTTTAAGGTTCCACACAGGCTGTTGCTAAGGATACATTACTAGCTGGAAGGGTGATGTGCCGTCACCAGTCGCCAGAGAGTACCCGAAGGTCCTCCATCTGCCTCCATGCCTGCCCACTGCAGGTCTGCCAGCCCTGCACCCCCTCACTTCAA
Source organism: Psophia crepitans (assembly GCA_013399095.1). NCBI lineage: Eukaryota > Metazoa > Chordata > Aves > Gruiformes > Psophiidae > Psophia > Psophia crepitans. The sequence goes on along the minus strand of VWZZ01006012.1, from coordinate 94,784 downwards.
ACCTAGAGGCAGCTAAGGCAGGGGGCTCAGAAGCGTGTATGGTAGGCGTGGTCTATTAGAAATTAATTTTAAACATATTTTCCTGAGTGAAGCTGCATTCTAGGAGCTATTGGCGGCACAAGTAATACTCTGTCACCAGTGATTCATCTGATCACAGCATTTGGGACGCTCACAACTGGAGAAAATCACAAACACCAGAAGGCACACATTGCTGATGTCCTTAAAACCTGTCTGCTCCAACCAACTGCACTCCAAAATGCTGATTAAAAGACAAGACCATTTGACAAAGTTCTGTCTGTACTCACAGAGGCTCATTCTGCTGAGGAGACAGTCCCTCGTCAAGGCAGAATAAGTAACATGAGAATTTCATTATCATTATCTGTATTTCCTGCTGTGTTCATTGTTCTTGTGGCATTAATACTCTGCAGTATTATGTGACAATTTACCTTTCTCAGCTTTCCCTGTGCGACCTGAGTACCTTGCAGGACCTTTCAGTCTCTGTTTTCTGACCTGGTGTTCAGTGCATTTGTTTGCTTTTGGTATGTTAACCTCCAGTCAATAAATCTAATGTACTTTGTTTCCTACCTTTAGGGTAGAACCTGATCCTCTAACACAGTTTTGATCCTTCTTATTTTGTGGAGCAGTGCAAGACTTGTCTTTCCTGACTTTATGATGATATTACTTCTTACCTGTAACTCTCAGCAGGGTTTAGAAGCATGGGAAGTAGGGTGAAATAATCTGTCATTTGCTTTCGCATTGCATTCTCACAGTGAAATAGATGTAGATAGATAGTATCTAGTATCTATTAGATACTAGAATAGATAGTATCTATTCCAGTAGGGAATCTGTAATGTTAATGATTTTTCAAATGCTTCCACCTGCTTCAAAATTTTCATTGAAAACGTTTTGTTTTCCCTTGCTTACATATGTAGAAAACTGGGTAAAATTTGGTGAAAGACATAAAATTATGACAATTTTTATAACTTGGGAAAATATGTGTTTTCCAGTATGCTATTCACGTAAAAATAAAACCTTGCTAAACTTTTTTTTTTTTTAGAAAAAAAGAGTGCATCCTCTTTCTGTGAATTAGCACAAAGAACATTCTTTTCCTCCCAGAAACTTACACATGCCTTAGGAGAATAACACAGAGAATTACTTTCTTAACCATTTTGCGGCAGATTCTGCAAGAAATACGAGGGGTCAGACACTGCGATACACAGAAACTGATGCCTTCCGGAGACTCGTGGTCTCACTGCACCAGCAGGAGCAGCGGTGTCGAAGCCCAGAGTGAAGCCTGAATCCACAGCACCCACATGGGTGCTGCTGCGGCAGCGGGATGCAGCAACCCTTCCTTCTGCCATTTGCACTCCTGTTCCCAAGTACCGGTGTAGCACCTGCACTGCTCTGTTAGCGAGGACATCGTGGAAGAGACTGGTAAAAGAAACTGCACAGCAAAGGCTTCATCGCTCCTGCCTTGTGAAGACTCCCTGCTCCAATTTGCCTGCTGCTTTGTTCCCAAAGGCACATTAGAGAAGAGGGAGCTTTTGTTCCATGTCTGCCTCTGAATAATGAGCAATCCTTCCTATTATCTGATTAGTGCTTTTGCTACTGTCCAAATTAATTATGAATTAAAAAAAGAAAAAAGAGGAAAATAACTATTTTAGTATTCTACAGTGTTGAACACCTCAGACAACACAGCTGCTTGGCTGTGTGGTCTGTGACAGCTACTCACGTGGGCAGGTGGGGGACAGTAACAGTGATTCTGAACCAGTATATTCTCAAGGTAAAACCCATGACTTTTGCAGTTTCTTGGGATTATGTTTGCAGGAGCCAAATTACTACAGGTCCCTGTTCTCTGAGGTAAGACTCCTTTGGAAAAATACAATACACTGTTTGAGATGTTTTGTTACTAGCATCCAAGCATGCAGGTAGGACGTAGCTCTCCTCCCACAAAGCAAAAATACATGAACGATTAATAAAAGGTCTCAAATTCAGGGGATTATTCTGCCTGTGACTTAAGCCTGAGGAGGATCATTATCACCAGCCAGCAGAGGATCTATAAATAACCCACGGAGCTGAGTTTAAAGCATTAGTTTAGCCTCTCCATGGAAATTCAGTGCATTGTCTAAGTGTGGTTAGAGGCAAATATTATCTTAAAGCAACTTATTGTTTTACTTCACAGTGGCAAGGAAATAAGCACTTCTTATTATCAGGAAGACTGACATTATTTCAACCCATCACTATGACTTGTGGCAGAACAGGAAGAAAGAATGAGGCAAAGCTGCAATTCCCCAGCAAGCCCTTTTTCTCAGAAATGGGGAGGAGTGGATGTACTAATGCTGAAAAGCCTGACTAATAGTTCTGGAAATCAGTTCAGTCCACCTCTCCACGGGCAGGTAGAGCCGAAGCAGCAGTGCTGCAGCCAGCCATGTGCAGCTGGGACCTGCCGGCAGGTCTCCAAGACACCTCGAAGCAGTACTCGGAGAACAGATTATGCACCAAGTCACTCGGCTGCTTCACTGAAGCTGCCAGCAGAACTGCGAGGTAGCGTAGGATCGGGATCTCTGTAAGGTGGTTATTTGTCCACTAAGCTAACTACTAGGTAGTTTGGTGTGGAGGATTAAACAACCGTTAGGTGGTAACAACTTCTCATCACTAATATCTTCAGCCAGACTGGAGTACGTGATGGCCCCCACAGGCCTCTGTCTTCCTGTGTATCTGTCTATCAAGGCAGTCTCCTCTTCCACGCCAGATTCGGAAGAAATGTTGTAATAAAAGTTTCTTTTATGTGTTTCGATAAAGGGTGTGCACATATTCTAGCTGGCCGAGTATCTTGCATCTCCTTCAACTAGCTGGTTGGCATATAAGGGCTTGTGAGCTGTATCAGATGGTAAAGTTATACTGTTAATCTTAGTTTGTACGTTCAACCCCATGCCTGGTAACATGGTCCTTACATTTTTAGTGAAAAAATCTTGCATGCCTGCCAATGAAAGCACACAATATTTTTCTTGCTAAAACAGTGATATTGCCTCCAAAACTTAATAAATGCATATGCAAAAGCAAAGCAGTCCAATATCAAGCTGCTAGAAGTGTGATCATATAAAAATAATGCTTGAATGGGCTAGATCTTCTATTCTTATCAATTCAGCAATTATTTACTTAGTATTAATGGCTACAAAAATTGTTTCATTGCTCTTAAGAACACTTACAACCTCTCTATTTATATTATCTGTCTATAGACACTGAAGCAGCCTGATACTTCCCTTCCTTACAAGACGAGTTGCAGGCAAGAGAGAACTGGGGGGAAAAAAAAGAGGAAAGAGACTTAATACTTCTTTACACATAAAAGCTGTATCACTGTTCTTGGATAATAGAAGGATATTAGTCCATCCAGTGTGAATGTAATTATGTATATACCAGCCCATGGCATATACCTTGACATGGACTAATGCTAAGGTGCCATGCCTGCACTCAAACTAGGTCACACTAGGTCAGAATGCTTTCAGTGAAAAACTCCATTTTCAATCTACACATTGTACAGCAAAATTTAAAAAAATAAGAGGAAAAGGAGAGAAATAAGTTAGCAAAACCCAGCCACTGTCAGGGCCCTGCGTGCACCAAGAGACTCTACAACCTCTTACACTCCTCTGTGGTACCTGGCTGCCTGTCAGCCCAGGCGGGTGAGAAAGGCCAGCTCTGAAAGGCCACCTGCCCATAGCCATGTCATGTTGGATCAGGCTTAGGTGAGAGATTGCTGTGCGAAGGCACATCAGGGCTTCCTCCTTCACTTGGGAGGTGCATTTATGGTCAAGGTCTTCATCTTCAGTCCTTGCCTGAGCTATGTCACAGGTATGCCTGTGCCTAGCCTTGTAGTTGGCTGATCTTGACCCTGCCCTGTTGAATTGACTTCTTGGCTTGATCTTGGATCTGACCCATCGCTAGGGGCTTGCCTGGCAATCCACTGGACTGTGGCTGACCATGGTGAGTGTTACCAGACCTGCCCTGCTTTGCTGGAGTCCTTGGCACTGCATCCAAGTTGGTGAGGTCACTGTCTCTGCTTGTTTTGTCTTCACCCCATAGTTTCTGGCTCACTTTCCCTTCTTGCTGCTCCCAATTATCTCTTAATATGAGGCAGAGATAGGTCAGGAGAATAGATCTGGAAGAATTACAGACCAGCCAATGGCGATTTGATAATGGAACAATTATAGAGTACTTTGTACTTATCCAGAGGACAGTAAGGGGATAAAATCAGCCAATGTGAACTTGATAACACAGGTCAAGTCCAGCTCTTCTACTTTATAGCAGGAACATTCAGCCTAGTGGGTAGGGGTTAACCTGTAAGTATGGTATAACTTCACTTTAATTAAGAATGCTAATACAGTTTTACTATATTGAAATGAGAGTAGTATTCTTACATGAAAACTAAGAAAACACTGAACAAAATTATGTTATTAGGTAGGTGTTGAAAGCTCATATTCAGAAGAGTTTCAAAGTTGTCTCTTGACTGTGTCAGACCTGAATATGGGCTTATTTACTGTTTTAATTAGTAGCATAAATGATAGGCACAGGGAATGCTTTTATGTAACACTCTTTCCAAAAGAAAACCAGCAATGAGAAAGTGAAGATGTGGAGAAAGATGGGTGACATCAAATGTGTAAAACATTGTCATAAAAGCATGGTGATCAACTATTATACTCCATGACATCCAGAACAGAACAAGAATTAATCTACATCTTTTATGGCAATCCATCTTCACTATTAGGAATAACTTTCTAAGTAGATTTTAGCACTAAAAGAGATTATTTACAGAATTTGTGGAATCTGCATTGCTGGACATGCCTAAGAGCAGACTATACAAATATCTGTGTTACTAGGCTTGATTCCAGAGAATGGAATTGATGACTGGGATTATACCTAGTCCTATGTTTCTACACTTTCTGAGACCTCTATTGTAGCGAAGCAGATCTTCATTTAAATGTGGTATCCTATAATCAACCCCTGCTACACTATATTATTACCTTAAATTGGTCATTGAATAGTTTCCTAGGTAAGAAAGTTCAATGCACAATTTATAAGTTATTTTGCACACTAGTAATGGGTGTATATTAATGTGCATTTTCCACAATCCAACTAAGAAACTCTCATCACATTTGGTCAACCTATTGACCTCACTGTCTAGAGGCAGGAGAGAAAAATAAGTTTTAAAAGCAGCCAGCAGTAAGTGGAGTGAACTGTACACCTTCAGAATTTCGTAATCTGAAAGACCGGTTGTATTTACTGTTACTGCAATCACAATACAAAAACATATTCCCAGAAGCGTTCCCTGGAATAGAGCAGTGGCTGTTAATACAGCAGCAAGATGGCCAATCCAAATCCAGGGCAAAAGGAGCTGGGCAATGACCCAAATAGATTTTCCTGAGCTGAACATTTTGATTATTAGACATCAGCTCTCACACAGAATGTTTTATTTTCCTTATCCCCAGCCTGTCCTGATTTTAAATGTATGTCAAAGTTATTTTTTATCCTTGAAAATGAATGAAAATAATTTAATTTCTCATGCAGAAATAAAGATGTATGCATATTTTTATGTCAACTAATATTTTTTTGCTTTTTGCCAATGCTTTACTTAAAAGCTCAATAAAACTAATGTTTTTGTTCTAATAAAAAGGAAAGCCCTTGAGACCTCATATTCCCTGTCTGCACAGACGAGGGCAAGCTTCTCATAAATCCCTGCAACCTGAAAGCTGTAATAAATCTTAGGTTTAACTATGTTCTGGAAGGCAGGAGGCGTTTGCAGGCACATGCAGCATCAAGGGATGTAACGCCGTTTACCTCCATGCTGCAAAGAAACACGTCCAGAAAGCAGAAGGCATCAGGCCAGGCAATTTGAGAAACAACCTCTTCATGCTGCTGTCTTGGCTTATTACCCACAATCTTTTTTGTTATCTCCACTTTCATCATTAGGGTTTTCAGAAATTACTTAAGTTTGTGTCCAAGATGTCATCAGTGTGAAAAGCTACTACTTTGTTCATCGTTTTCCACCTCTCCTAAAATCTTGCATGTCCTGTGACAGGAAAGATGCTATTCATGACAGGTTATGCCTTTTCAGTGTCTTCTCTGGCTGCTGTAAAGAGAAGTGATGATCTTCTCTTTACAGCTGCCAGTTATGACTGCTGTTGAAAGTAATTTCAAGCCTTTTTTGCCATGGAGAAGATGATCTGACCCTAAACTTGCTATGAACTTGGATTTTGCTTAACATTTTGAGTCGTGGGTACACTATAGCAATTATTTATGTTCTTTAAGCTCTTTGAAAAACTAAAGCACTCTGCAAGCATTAAACATCGGTATGTATTGCAACATGACCATTCCCAAGTGAATACTTGCACAATGTTGAAAGGCCTAAAATGAAAACCCTTTTAAAAAGCACAAAATTCAGATATACTCAGGTCTCTTTTTTTGTACTATGCTCATGGGCCTGCAAGTGCTTGCCTTGCTAAGCAATGCCCACTCATGTTCATGTCATCCCTCCAAGTGAAGCACTTGGGCTGAGTGTGGTATTACCAGAGTGGCGGAAGGTAAACCCTGCAAGCTCTGAATAGAGAGGAGAAGCAGTGTGGGACCTGGTAAGAAGCTAGGTAAATGATGAAAAATGGAATCAAAAATAATCTTTTGCGCAAGGAAAAAAAAAGAAAAAAGCAGGAAAGGAAAAAAAAAGGAATTTAGTTCCTGAAATGAAAGTATGAAAAAGTCACCATTTCAGTAATTCCATATTTAACAGAGCATTGTACTTTGAATTTTACTTATATCAGCAAACACAGGTGTGATCCCTTTTCAGTATGCATGTCATACAATAGGTGAGTGCATAGGAATTAGTTTTGTGCAGAAACAGATTTTTAATGGGATTCCCTGCTCCAGATTTCTCCAGACAAGACTCAAACATAACTCTTTAGCACCTGAAGTGAGTTTAAATCCTGTCCATCATAAGCAACAGTCTCACGGTTAAGCAAAGCTGTGTTTTGTTATCCCTATAAACTTTCATTTATCTTATATGAACACCAAGGACAGAAGCACTTTCTTAATTAAAAATGGCATTTTGAAGCTAAAATCATTGGAGTGGCTCCACATGCTGCAATGTTCAGATAAAATCTGAATCAGGGCAATTTTCTTCTGCCCGCCTGAATTTCATCCAGCTACACTGTCTCTGCAGCCCTGAACAGCAACAGAATGGTAACTAGCAGTCAAGACGGAGGGTTTTAAGTGTCCAGAAAAGAGGGTAAGTGTTTGAAAATTGTTTTAGTTTACAAATATATTGTATAATTTTATATTAGAAAGCCACATACTGGAACCAAAAAAAAAACCAAAAAAAAAAAAGGCAAGAGAGTGGTCTGATGGAAATTATTTCCACTTGAGAGTATTCAAGTCCTTTGGAGAGCTTATAAAGTAGCATGAAGCCAGAATTTTATGAAATTTCCAACCTGGTCGTAGGAAGCTTGCTTTTGTTATTAGATTCAACTAGGAATGACCACCACCTTTCTGGATCTTTCACTATTAAAAAATTAATTTGGCACATTCCACCTCAGGACTTGCCATAATGCTGTTAAGCTTTCATTTATCTGAAGCTGACAGATACCCTGCTCAGATGCAAATACTGAACCAGATGCCATCGGCATTTTCCTGGCTTTTCTGTCGGAAGATGGTAACCTCACATACCATCTCTAGGATATATGTTTCTTTTTCACCTCTTCCTCATGTCCTCCACCTATGTTTTCCTTGCTTTTTTCTCTCAAGGAAGTGTCCAAGTCTGACAGGAGTCAGAACAAAACTTACAGTAACCCTTTTGGCATCTAAAAACCCACTTCCAGAAATGGATTCAAGTACAGCTGGTGTCTCAAGTTCTTTATATGCCTCTAATATGCCTGTGAAAATAGAGAAAAACTTAGATAAAGCAGGGAAAGCAAAATTTCTAGTCTTCTGTTCTGCATGACTTACCAATGGCTAAAGTTCAGGCACCATTGGCAGCGGCTTTTTTTTTCTTTGCTTCTGAAGACACAATCACAAGTTAAGTGTTAGCAGCTATAAATGACCTGTTAGTTCAGGTATGACTTCACATAAAATCCATGTTAAAATACAGTGAGCTCGGCACTTCTGTGTTTCACAGAATTCTACAATTCTCCCATCTCCATTTTGTTGCCGATATAAAGTTACATCCTTTGTCAGAGCAAGGATTTACAATTTCATTTAGAGCTTTCCTTTCGTGACTACAACGCACCACCTGACTTTAAGGACCAAATATAGGTGGCTAAATTGCAAAGCTCGTTACACGCCCCAACGCATGCATTTAGAATGACTGTTTGGTGGAGATGCCCCTTTTCTCCATTGATATATAAAGATGCTTGAAAGACAGACTCTTAATTCATTACTTAAATTGGATACTCTAAGTCAGTAGTGCAATAGTCTCCTTCATTCCTATTGCTGCTCACTGCAGGATTTTTACCTGAGCTCTGAAGTAATCTAATAATTATGATGTAAATGACTCAGAAGTAGATGGATTTTAAAGACTCTCTGCATTTATTACTGCATGTAGTCATTAGACCACAGCGACAGTGTTCAGCAGGAAACCGGGCATGGAAAGTGAGTTATTGGGCAAAGAGGTATGCTTCTACAATAGCTTTCTAACACAGGAAGAGAGAGGAGCAGGTCAAACACCTAACTACTTTCAAAACAGGCTACTGTAGATTTGGGAGGGGATTTTGTAGCGCTAACGGATAGCCAGGCAACCACAGTAGATGCCCTGCCTTGCCCTTTTGCTAAGAGTGTGGACCTGCCACAAAGACAACATTGGAGAATGATGTAATTCGGAGATATTTACCCATTCCAGCCCTGTCTTTGACTCTAAAAAGGTTTAAATGGTTTTTGTTTCTTAATTTTGGGTTAATTCTGACAAGAGGTTTTATGACTGTGAGCTAAGTAGGTTTGTGGCATTATACTTGCTGAAAGATAATAAAGCCAGTGATCACTGAGTAGTATCTCTGGTTTCCCAAGACTATTCCCTTCATTTTAGCTAGAAGTACTTCTTGTGTCACAAGACCACTGCATTTCTCAGCTACACAAATCTTAACACCTTGCTTGTTTACATGGCAATTTAGAAAAACAGCCTCCTCTCACATGATCTTGTTCTAGCAAAGCAAGCTAGAAATGTGACATATAAAATAATTCACCAACACCACTATTCCCTTTCAGATCTCAGAACGGCTCTTTTTCTTCTCACTCGGTCCCATAATAATTTATTGTTACTCTGAGGTCATCTGTAAACCAGAGTGCAGCACTAAAAAAATCAGGCTACATAAAATTAGTAAGTTCTAACAGAAATCAGGCAACTTGCAATTTTTAAATACAGGGAAGCTCAGGAGAATATATATATTTACTTTTAATACCAAATTTGTGTTTGGAGCAATGCCCTCCACCAGTCAGTTTTAATAGGAACACAGGATCTGCCATGATCCATTAAGTCAATGATCCATCAAGTCAAATATTCTCCCCTCTGCTTGGCAGATGCAAGATGCTTCAAAGGAAGGCAAATTGCCCGTCATGCACTTGGCCAATTTTTCAATTTGAGTAGTCCATTGTGCAAAAGTGATTCCATTCTTCATGTCAAGTCCTTGTCCCATACAGTTACAAATGTTAAAGTAGTAAGTGGCGTGAATGACCTAATGTACTGTTTTAAAAATATTTAAGGCTATGTTTATGCTCTTATTGGGTCTGTTTCTCTTGACCTGTCAACTGGGTTCATGTACAATGCTCCTCACATTCATTCTCAATTACATCTCATTTCTACTCTACTTCAGTTCAGCAATTAAGCAAATCGACAGTGTCCACAAATCCCCACAATTTGGCATCAGTATTAAAAAATCAGTTATGATTCTAAATAGGCATTAGAGGATATTTCTATTTAAACAGCTACTTGGTGTAACAAACCAGCATGCACCGAACAGAGAGCAAAGCAATAGGAGAGGACTGGAAAGTAAGGTCAGAACCAGCACCATAGTGACTGGTACATTATATATATATATATATATATATATTAATAGTCCCAAATTATATTGTATGTTCTGTACTGTTGTACTCCAAGGCCCTGCAATAGAGGAAAAGGGCCTTTATGAGATAATGACTGTATATCTGTATAAAAAACAGAAGGAAAAAACTTTCAAGATACCTACATGAAAAGAGACAATAAATGGATACTATAAAATGCAGATTTTTCTTTTCTTATCTAGGGTAGTATGAGTAGAGCTTCTCTTTTTCAGCACTGCATGGAAGAGAGTATCTGAGGGATGTGATAGCTCAGAGGGACCACGGGAGAAAACAAATATAAGAATATAATACAAGAGCGAGAAAAAGGAGACAAATGGAAGAAAAAGTTTATACAAAACATGGAGTGGTTGAGAGGGTGGAAGAGAACAAGCACAGCTTTGACCGAAGCCCAGTAAAACAACACGTCAAATGCAGGAAGGATTGACCCAAAATGCCCTGCTAACGTGCCTCTTGACATCTCCCCCCCAGTTTCAGACAGAATCCATGGCAGTGGCAGGTATTCTCTGCCAGGGCTTTGCTGCTGAACTGGCGTCTGAACTCCAGATGCCTCAGTGTGAACTACTAGTAGCTGTTGCTGCACTGTGTGGGGATGGCAGCGTGGGGGAAAAGAGGAAAGATGGGGAATGGAATATAAGTAGGGAACTTATATGGGAACAGCAAGCTTTATGTGCCACAAAATTTCCCGCTTATTTTTCTTCATGGAACAAAGAGTCAGGTTTAACATCTCAGTGTGTCATATGGATCTCTCAGTTCCTACAAAAGTCAAGTGCCTTTTATCTGGATTTTATTTGCGGTTTCCACAAAACTGGATGCTGATTATCTAATTGGCTTGGCATAATCAATGAGGAATCTAATAGGGCTACAGGGAGACCTTGTTAAGGAAAGTGTCTAGCAGTCCTTTCAAGATCTAATGAACTGTGTTGTATTAATTGTGGGGGTATCACAGGGAGAAAATGACAAAAATGCTGATACACTCGTGCTTTCTTGCTTCCATTCCATCTCAGTATCTACTTTATTTCTGTGGTGATGTCATCTCTGACGAAGACTGAAACAAACCGCTGCCTCCTCCCCAAAATTCTTTTTAATTTTCTCCTCTGTATCTCACTGGTTTTGGACAAGTTAGTGTATTAGAATTTTGCTTGTGTCCACTATTATCTTCACCCTTCCCTTTTTAAAATGCAAATGTATGTTATTTGGGGTGCCTTTTATCTGATACAAGGATCTTCATCACAAAGTGTCAAGAAGAAAGAACAGAGAAGTCAAGATACATTTTTGTCACTCCTATATGACTGCAACACCGTTTCTATCAGGTAGTCATATATTCATGTGCACCAATCCGTTCCATTGCCGAGTGTCAGACAGAATAGGTAACATAACAGATTTCACTTTTGCTAAAAGGTTCGCTGAAATTATACTGAATTATGTTAAGCACTATCTGAATTTGCAAATGGGCTGTTCAAAAACGGACAAAGCTAATAGCTTGTTTTAAAGTGAAGGTGCCTCAACTGTTAAGAAGTTAAAGGGTTTCCCTTTGATGGCTTCTGATATGATTTCAAGAATAGAAAGTCTGAGTGTATGAGGCTCTGGCACTTTTTTAATCTAATACTGCAGGTTAGTTATTTTTTGATGATTGCATATATAAAAGAGATCTTATTAATTTCAGAATCCAATTTTGGCCACATTTTTTTTGCAATTTTTTTTTAAATATTCCTGTATGTCTTTACACACGGGATGTGTATTTACACATGTGTTTCTAACAAGCCCTTGAATAATCTTTGGATCTCTTCAAATGAATTCCAGGGATTTCAAAGGATGCCTACATCAAAATCCACAATGTGTAGATTCCTAATTTTCCAAAATCTCTGACTTGTCAGGCACATATTTCTGTCAACAGCTGTTTCATCTGATAAGGAAACAGTTTGTGTCACTTCTGCCTTATAGACTAATTTTGATGCTTAATGTTCCAATTTTTCTGTGTTTACCTCTCACTATTAATATGAAATTTTATTTGAGCTCTCTATTGGTATCAAATCCCCATTAGTTGAATTCAGAAGCCTGGAAGGGGATTCCTAGACAAACATTTCATTGTTGCAGGCAGTTTCTACACAGTGGCTGTGGTAATGTAATGAAAAATATTGAGGGAGACGGAAAGGCCTCTATTATGGGCATATAAATGCTATCTGCATAAAAGACATTTCTTTACGTCTGTCTGTCACGTCGCTGCAGAACAGTTTGCCTTCTACTACTCTTCTGCTGAATAAGCATCTCTGGTCTCATTTTCTGAGTTTTAATGGGAACTGTAGTTGCTGTCTACTCCTAAAAACCAGGACATAGGTGTTTTAAAAATTAATATGACCTATGATGGTCTCCTGAGATTTACTTTTTCTCCTTAATTTGCCTGAGGTACCAGTCCAGCTGGATTTGGTGGTGGTGTGAAATCCTGGGAAAACTTCTTCCAGCTTTTCATGAATGTGAGTTTTTATTAAAAGTGAGATATGAAATTCAAACTCCACTGAACATGACTGCAGTATTTCCATTGACCTGAACTCGCCAAAAAATGTACAATATCCTTAAAGGTTTTGCCTTCCTGAAGTCAGAAAGTGAAGTCGGAAACTTGACCTTCATACCTCTGTGTGTGCACCTGGTCACACATGCCGGGGTACTGCACAGGGACTGCTGAAAGCCAGTAGTGCTGAGGTTCTTTAACCTTACTTTCACCTTTATAACCATCTTCCTCCACAAAACTCATAGGCATTGAATGGGACATCTACCTGTCACCGACAGTAGTAGAGTTATTCTAATTTTCATGGCAAAGGATATTGCATGTTCACTGTATTCTAAATTAGCTTCAGGGAATAATTTACAAGTACTGTCACATCTCCCTTTTCCCACACTTTCCCATTTTCCCTGTCAGTCACTTTCAAGATTGTTACCAGTAAGTGTATTCTTTTCTCACAGAAACATCCTGTTTGGGCTTTTTCCTTCTTTCTGTCATTGAGCACCTCTCGACTGCTAGAAACTCTGGCATTTCCTCACTCCTTTTTCTGAAAAGTGGCTTTTCTTACATACAAGGCAGGAAGACTGTAACAAAACTATATATCGGATTTTTTTTCATTTCATAACACAGAATACATATATGGGATCCCCAAACTTGTAGGACACCTGAATTTGGCAGGAGTTAAAGGCATTGCGGGCTACGCAAAAGCGGGCTGTTGGCATCTGGTGGCTGCTTCAATCAGACAAGTATATAGCTTCACTGTGGCTCATAATAAATTCTGATTAATGCCTAATTAATGTCTCTGAGCGCATCTTATTTCACAGATAAGATGTGGCCTCTTCATAAGAAGTGTATTACCAAGAGGCTTAAGACTAATCCACCAGTTGCCAATACTATCTTCTGGTAATTCTGGAATGATGATACTCAAAGTGCTCAGTGCTTCACTCTGCACTGAACAGAGGAACATTTCACAGGTAAGAATTAGTTGGTAGAGCTGGAAACATGATTTTTACCATACCAGACACTGAACCACTTTTTCACTTGGCCACAAATGACTTGGTAGCTCTGCAGGTGGATGTATTCTCACTCACAGCACAGCTACACTACTTAGCAGGATCTTCTTTTAATCTCCTTCCCTTGTAGTTGCCCATTCCTCCAATATATAAAGAAGCAGTTTTGGATGACCCACTGAGTTGCTGTCACTCAAATAGTTAGCAGCTGTGGTGGAGTGTTATCACCTATTCCACAGCAGCCCGTGGAAGGTAAGATTACATTTTCAATCAACACTGTGCGCCCTGGTATTTGCTCCTCTTCCAACAAGAGGAATTTAATGCTCTGAGGTATGGCAAGTAGTTAGGACCAGATGGTATTTATCCAAGGGTTCTGATGTGATTTACAAAAATTAGGTTCTGAACTATGACAGAATCAGGTAATCTTTCAGTCAAAATTGCCAGACATCCTGGACAATGAAGCTTTGAATTGTGCAAACCAGGATCAAAGATTTTCTCCTCCTCCTGGAGCCACGCTTGTCACTCAGATTTGTCTGTTAAGCAGCTTTGGTAAGCTGCTGTGTAAAGTTCTTTCTGCTAAGGTGTCACAAGGGAGAATGTGTCCACAGATTAAAATATATTACAATATCAATTCACAAAACAATCTGAAAAATCCACTTGTTTCTGGGTTTGAAGGCCATTGTGAACTTTTTTAATTCATCACGACCTGTTTGTCTCTTGCTATTATTTTTATTATGTCCTGCTTCCCCTATTCCATTCCCCACAGTGACTCAAACGCTGCTCCCCCAATTAGAGAAAGACTGAACTATATCCAGATACATTCAGACTTAATTACTTGCACAGGACCAAAATCATTGCTAATTTGCTAAAATTAGTGCTACTCTGCACTCCATACCTCCACTGTGACTCTCAATCTCATTAGTTGAAACACTGAATACATCCATGTGATAAATTTTTCTATCAACCAGCAAGGGGATAGTAGGGTGCACTGCGTTCATCCACCCGCATGTGAACAACTGTCAAAAAGAAAACTTGGTTCTTAAAGCTGTTGTCTTGTGACAATAAATTTACTTCTCACATGGTTGCCAGCATTCAGCAATAGGCTAAGATTCATGTTTACGTTTTCAAGGAGTATTGACCAAGAGAAGGACAGGGAAACTAATTTAAGAAAGAAAATCCAGCCTTATATAAAAATGATAAGCAAAGCAAATCTTACGAAAGGATACCTTTTAAAGTCTGTAAGCTACATACAGTCTCCAGGGCAACGTACAGATAAGGGAATTGATTCTGTAGTCCCTTTCCCAGTAGCACTTCTCTTAACTTCTAATTTCTATTAGTATGAGTGAAAAGAGAGGAATAAAACTTAATTGCCATAGGCTCAGGATCCTGTGGATTTGTTCAAAAGGGAGCAAAGACATGGGATTTGTTTAAAGATGTATCTGCTTGCCTTAGAAAAAAGGAAATAACAGGTGTAAATATGTAAATGTACACACAGTTGCCACTTAATGCAAAAAAAAAATATTTGTCCATTTTGTCTAGACAGACATTTTGCAGACCTTTGAAAATGTAGCTAGTGTCTATCTAATGGTCTTATTGGCAGGAGACTTCAGTAGCCTTTTAATATCATAAAGTAGACCACAATACAACTGCAACGCACAGCTCTGAGGGACTGGTTTCCAGTAGGTGATTTGGCAGTATTTTATACCCCCTCACTTTGCACAGGCCTGAATGGCTGCACAGTGTGCATGAAATTACAAGCTCGAGTCTCAGGAATTTCTCTTTTCATCTCGTTTAAAAGCCTTAAACCATAATATTAGTTCTGAGCCCGAGATCTGCTTACAGATCAGCGACATCACATCACTCCTCCTTTTTTCTTCATGCTGATTAACCTGTTTAGACTTTCATAGAAGTCCTTGATATAGGAGCTAAATGTCCTTGAAAACACTGGGTTCTTGGCAAGTAGGCAAATTCCCAGTATGAGGCAAAGAAGGCCAATTTTGCTTTCATTACACTGTTGCTATTCCCACCAACTTCCCAATTTTTATGAAAGTAGTACACACACGCGTTAGCAAAGAGTTCAGTGTACTGCACGACCTGGATTCTATTTCTAGCATTACCATGAGTGTCTTTGTGCCTCTCTTCACCCGTCACTTCAAGCAAATAAAAAACAGGTTTGCCTCTTGAGAGAAAATACTCTTACTTTTTTATAAAGCAGGAAAATAATAATTTGGCATCTTTGTATGACATACAAGGTTGTTCTGCAAAGGAAATTGTTACTAGAAGTTTCTTGGATCTTGCTGATTCTTAAATCTCCATCACTTAGTTTCCACAAGAAGGTCTTAGTGTCAACAATCTGTTTTTCAACAAGCAGGTTAGATTTATTTTCAAATTAACACCGTTGAAATGTACCTCTCAGAGACATTCTGGTAACAGAAAACCCCAGAGCATATTCATTAAATGACCTTTTTCCCATCACTTGTCACAGTGATTTACATATCCACTCAGTTAGGTGCCTCATAGATCTGGAAGGTATTACTGCTATGCCTGTTCAGTCTAAGAATCAGAATGCATTTCCTGATATTTTTGTATACTGAATGCCAGCTGTGCTGTTTTCATATTTCAGATCTCTATTCCATCCATTTGCCTAACTTAAAGAAGCTGAAAAAAAATGGGAACGAGAAACATGGAACTCATGTTTTTGACAATATTTCAAGGAAATTTATTGCTGTGGGTTCTTTAGATGCCTTATTTCATGGCAGAAAAGCTATTTTTTTGATCACTCCCTTCCAGCTGAAGAATACTGCCAATAGAAATTTTAAAATCTGAATCGTGTACATCTCATCATTTTGAGGACAGAAAAATTCTGCCAGAGAGTAGTTGATCCATACCAACAAAACCCTGTTCCAATCGAATTCCATCCTGTCTTGATCAAGCCAGACCAGTGAAAAGAATGAGGGAGTATATTCCGGCTGCAATTCCAACTTGAACAGGAAATACTTATTACACTAAATCCATGTCCTAAAAAAAAAAAAAGTACGAAAAAAAGAATACGAAGAATAATCTAGTACCTTCAGTAATATAATATGGTACCTGCTATGTTTCACTATTTGCTGTAAATCTTTCAGGCTTCTCTGTTCAGTCTCTGTCCTCATAGTAGTATACCTTTCATTATTTTACTCCTGTCTAAGCAACTTCCAGGAAGCAGTTTTCTAAATTAAAATGAGATCACTTCAAAACCCTATAAATTCAAGTCAGTGTTCACAAAATGTACTAGATTGGCAGCCTTTTACTGTAAAGTCTTCAGCCAGCTGAAACAACAAACGGCAGGTTCCCTGTATTGCTCTGCCTGGTATTTCAAATCTACTCATCCTTTCTCACTCACTTTCTGCAATTTGGCTATGTTGACATCTATCTGATACTTTGATAACATTAAATATTTTTGAGGAGAATAATGATTTTGGAACATTGGCATTATTGATGTTATTAATGTTTTGAAAAATGTGTAAATGACTCATGAACAGAAGACTCTTTCCAAGACCATTTGGCCATGCCCAGGAGTTTGAAGGTACAATTTCACTACTACTAGGTTTCTCACTTATTCTGGTGTTTCAAAAGTGTAGCTTCATGCATTTTATTTGTCTGAATATGGCACTTCGGAGCCTCAACCATACCAACAAGACACAGCAATGATTTTTAAAATTCTTACTCTCAGGTAATGCAGCGATGGCTCCAGTTTAATCAGACCAGGTTTCTCATATCCCTGTTCTGGTACCATGTTCTGGTAGCAGCCTGATACTTCGAACTGTTGGTAAATTTTCTATACATCATTTTGTCGTGACTGAGATTGTTTCCCTACACATTTCGGTTGGAAATACAAAATATTTCTAAGACTGTAACCATACAAACTACATTTGAGATTTGTAATGGATTCTTTTGTTGCCATCCTGGCTGTTTTTCAGGTAGCATCTCCTTCAAATAAACAAAGGGGAAAATTTCTCCACTATTATTGTGCTGTAGAGTTCAAATGCAAGTGCTGGCCAAAATTGACCAGAAAGCAAGTAAAGCAGGAAGGGCAGGAGGAAGAAAAGCACTTAATCTAAATGCACATTAGGAACCATGTATTTCAGCTTGGCAGCTTTGTAACAGTATGATGAGGAAGAGAAAAGGATTTGGTCAATTTTTCTTACATTATCCTTTTCCTTCAGTTTCAAGAAGAAATGCTCACTTCCCTGAAAAATTTGACTGGCATTTCTTCTCTAACATAGGCAGAGAGGGGAATCAGATTTGTCAGAAGTCCATGTCACAGGAATATTGTGCAGTAGAAAAAGTGGCCTTCTACGCAGCGCTTATACCATGACTTTAGTAAGTTTCTTTCACCACTGTCTCACATGGCATTCTCAGAAGAAAACTAAAGAAACAATTTAGGTGAAAGTTCTATGGCATGAGATATATATATATAGTAATACATAGTATTGTATTTACATGGAGAGTTATCATCATTTACCCCTGAAAATGGAAGCATGTATCCTGAAGGCTTCTGCAAGCTTGACTTCCAAGTTGCATATTATCAGTAACTTGGACACTTGAATAGTCATTACCTTTCACTGTAGAAACAGCAAACCAAGCTCTATTTAGACAATACTCAAATCATTAAAAACACAGCCCATAGGATGTGTAATTCAAATTAGTGATGGGAAGCACAACAGAAAAAAGCAAGAATGTGAAACTAAGAACCAATATTAACCCTCCCCCCTTTTACCTATTTCTGAAAGGAAAATAAACCTTGATATGTGGAAGCCTTGCTCTGAGCATACATTTGGGAAGCAAGAGCATTTCTCATTTACTTTCAGCTGTACTTTTATGTTTTGTTCTCAAGGGAAATTCTAGAGGCAATTGAAAGTCCATTCCTGTAGCCCACTCTAATAACAGGATTTTTTTTAAAAAAAGGAATAAAATAAGGGTAGTATCATTTTTTTAGGTCAGAGGGCCCCTGCAAGCATACCAGGTTTGATGCAAACAGATTATTGGATGGCTATGCTCTGAAATAAATAACACTGATACAGTATGTATAATTAGATTAGACACCAAGACGGTCCTAAATGAGTAACCCCAAGTACTTCAGAGTTACAGTAGCTACATATTATATTAGCTTCTTAGAGAGCAAAATTTCCTCTACGTTGTGCATAATTCCACTGAAGCTCAATGGGGTTTTTGCATGTGACAAAAGACATAAAAACCCACTTCCCTAAAATAGTTCAAGATGCAAACTAACTAAAATGACGAAAACAACCCCCAATTCTTTCTTCAAAGCTGTAGCTGAGTAAATTATCTATGTGAAACTCTTGGATGGCTTTTCCTGTGCTCTTGAGTATGAAGTTTGTATATATGGAAAACAAAGGCAAAACCGTGGCTGATACTGAAAACAGGGTACAGGGTGAGGGAAGGAGCATTTTATATTGAGACTACTTAATGATGCTGGGCTATGAGAATCCTATCTAAGCAGTCATACCTTGATTTAGGGTCCACTTCAGCAACTGGAAGACTGGAATTTCAGTTTTCAAATACAGATTCATGCAAATTTACACCAGTAGCCACATAATGCTTTGAAAAAGTTTAAAGCAAGAGGAAAATGGCATCTCAGCAGTATGTACACAAAGGAATAGCTTTATTGTACATACAAATTGATACATGCAGTCTGTGTACCTACTGTTCTGCATACTCTGTGTATAAAACCACACATACTCTGCCTCGATTTTAATGGGGTTGCAGTTAATTTTCCCTATGGCATAACACACCAAAAAACTAATAAGAGACGAGACAACATGTCTCTGTATAGCAAGAATCTTTGTGACTAGTATCTGTAGGGCATCAGAAGCTCTGATTACATGCAATGGGCAATTTTAACATCCTCCCACTGTTTTTTAGTTTGACACCATTAAACCAGTCATGCCTCAGGCAGAGACGTCTGGAACACTTTGGAAATCTTGACTCGCTTTTATTATCTGTAAGCCAGTAAAGAGTTTCTTTTTACCTGAAAATTTTAACTTCGGCTGTTTCCAGTGTTGGGTGGAGTATTTCTCGAAACAATGACCGAGCTTTATACGGATGTATAAAGCGTCCCGCTTTTGTGTTTGGACCATTTTAACTTAAAGTACCTTGCTGGTGGCAGCCCACGGCCTCACGCCGTTACTACTCGAGCAAACCAGCCCCGGTGTCCCTCGGATCTCGTACCACGGCGGGGACCTCCTCAGGAGACCCTACAGCGGCGGCGATACCAGCACCTGAGGCCCGGGCGCGTCGGAAGAAGGTTTTACCTCAGCGCGGCTGAGGGACACTCGTAACGGCCCTCTGGTAACGGCGCCTCCCCCTCCCACTCCCGCCCCCCCGCCCCGGGCCGGCTCGGCTGTTGGGCGGGCGGAGGAGGTGGGGGGGAAGAGGCGTCCCCTCCTCTCCAGAGCGCCCGCTGCGGTAGGCGGCTGCTCCTCTCCGCTGCGGCTCGT
This sequence comes from Psophia crepitans, assembly GCA_013399095.1. Classification (NCBI taxonomy): domain Eukaryota; kingdom Metazoa; phylum Chordata; class Aves; order Gruiformes; family Psophiidae; genus Psophia; species Psophia crepitans. The sequence goes on along the minus strand of VWZZ01006012.1, from coordinate 74,685 downwards.
CCCCTCTGCCTCAGTAACGATGCTGTCCTAGCGAGGGATGATGACAGGGAGAGGAGAGGGGCAGAGCCGCCGCCGGGAGCCCTGTCTCTTGCTCGTCTCCCCGGCACTTCCCGGCTCCCGCTGCCGGGCTGCGCATCGCGCCGCCTTCCTGACGGGCGGCAGGAGGAGAGGGCGGAGGGGTGCCGGTGGTTTTATGGTGAGGGTTTTGTCCTCGCCAGGTGCTCTGTCCCCCGCTGGGCAGGGCTTTCCTCCGCCTCCTGCCTCCTTCCCCGCCACACACGCTGTCGGACGAGGCCGGCCGAGAGCGGGAGCAGCCGCCGGCGCCGCCTGAGGGTACCCTGACCATGTCGAGCAAGAGCAGGAAGAGCAAGGAGCAGGGGAGAGTGACCTCCCCCCCGCAGCAGGAGGAGGAGGAGGAGGGGGCAGAGGAAGAGGAGCAGCAGCGCCGGCGCCGCGGGTGGAGAGGCGTCAATGGGGGGCCGGAGCCCCCTCCGCCACCTCAAAGANCCCCGCGGCGGGGGCGCGGCCCGCCCGGCCTGACAGCAAACGGGCGTGACCGGTGCAGCGAGGGAGAGACGGGGCCGGTTTGCAGTGGCTGAGGCGCGGAGACTTCGGAGAAAGTGCCCTGAGGCGGTAGTGGGGTCGCTACCTGTCCCCGGTCCCCCCGCGCCCTCCTGCCCAGCCCCTCGGCTTTGCCGTTCCTGGGTGAGGCGGGGGCAGCACCAGCAGAAGGCCGGCAGGGGGGCCGGGGCATCAGGCATCTTATCTTTTTTTTTCTTTTTTCCTTTTTTCTTTTTTTCCTTCCTTTCCTCCCTGGCATAGCATAGCTGTTGAGAAAACCTAATTACTGGCTCGGCTGAGGTTTAGAGAACCCATCGCACCCTTTTGTACCAGCAGGCTAATGCATTTTTTAATTTTTTTTTAATCTAGGCTGTAATAAAAGCAGACTCCCCACAGAAATCTAGGACGCCTGTGCAGAAAAGCCTCAGTTCTTGAGGCGCATCGTATCCTGCTTGATGTTGTCTTCGGAAATTTCAGTTTGTTGGTTTTCAAGGTGCAGTTAAATATATATAAATACTGACCGTGACTAGGGTTACTGCAAGAGAAACTAATTCAATGATAGGGATGTTAACTTTCTTTTCTCTGACTTCCAAAATGTAGGTTGTCCATGAATTATTCACTTATTTTTATAACATGGTGCAGTTTAAATAGCCTTATCTCTGAGGATTACTTGAGTATTTTATACTTTCAGGACAATATTCAGTTCTTAATTTATTTTAATTACCAGATGACAAACACTTTATTTTGAGTTTGAAGATAACATATGCAGCATTTATAGAAGAAGCCTTAATTAAAATCACCCTAGAGACAACTGTAAAGTACAGAAATAGAGTAGCACTTAGAATGGGATAACCACAAATAAAAGTGGTTTTTACCATCCCAGTGCAGAAATCCACAAATACCCTATACCCAGCCATCCAGATTTCAAGTGAAGGAGTCTTTCACATGGCTTTAGCTGTCCGAAAGTTAGTTGCGCTTAAGTTTTTTTGTCTAGGCTGTTGATGGGATGATAGAGGACATAGCAGTGGTCAAACCAGCATAGTCATTTATCTTCTTTCTTGAGGTGCCTGTCTTTCTCCATTCACCATAAAAAGCACCTAGAGCATTAGTTTAGACTCAGCCATTTTTAAATGGCTGAAGTTAGTTCAGATCCATTGTAAGTAACGAGTCCTAAACTTCTGCATCCCTTTAGGTTAGTGTCCTCCTAGAACGTTGGCATATTCCTTTCTTTAAGAAATGGATATTATGTCATGAGGGAATAAAACTGGAGTTAAGTTTGCACAGCTACAGGCATTTGAGCCTGGAGTGAGCTCTGGCTCTTGCAATTGCTTCGCAGTATGTATTTATTGTGATCCTGTCCTGGGAGTCTGTGACAGCAGTGATTGTGAGCCAGTGCCTGGTGGACTGACGAAAGTGTTGATGTTCATCAGTATAATAGAAGTGTATTGAACTGGGGGGGCGTAAAGGAAAAACACCCACAACTGCTATTTCCCCTGTTAGGTGCTTGTGGTCATCTTTGGCATAGTAGTGGGATTTTTCTTCTGGAGTAACGCTTTGTGTTTGGTGCTAATGAATAAAATCGTAGTGTATGTTAATGAATAAATAAGAGTATCGGTTGGCTCATAATGCGCCCAGATGGACACATGTAAGACTTTAGTGAGCACAAAGTGTGTATGAGAATCCCTTGACTGGAAGAATCTGTAGTCTAAATACTCAGTACAGACAAACAGCGCAAGGGGAAAGAGGCAGGAAGATGTGAAGTAGTTTGCACAAGAAGATGCACTTAGTTGGTATGTGCTATGTCTTCTCTCTGAAAACTGTAACCTGTGCAAGGTCTCTGTCAATGTACAGCTGGCTCCCTCCTGTGCCAAATGGAAAAAGTAATTAACCTCAGATTCCCACTAAGACTGCAGACTGGATGTAATACTTGTTTCACAAGGTACTGTATGTCAAAGTGGGAGAAGTGTGGACAAAACCTGTAAATTAAATGTAGTAGGCATTGGATACCTGTTTTCCTGAGTCTCTCTGAAAATCTTAGCTTAGTTTCCGGAGTGGAACGGCAGAATACAAATAAAGGACTGAGTGTAAAAGGATCTTTAAAATCCTTTGTTGCTGCAGCCCTGTTAACTTGCTTCTTTCCTGGTGAGATGTTTGCCTTTCTCTGTGTGTGCATAGATGCACTCCTGTCATCAAAATAAAGTCATTTTTTCCCACAGGAATTCAGATGGTTGGTATTTTCTGTTGAGTTAGTGAAGAGTAATAGTGGGGAAAAAAACTGCATAGTTTGCAGGGCGGGAGGGGAAGGAACAAACTTAAGTTTGTGTACGCCTCCTCCTGTTATCTCATTGTGTTTTGTTCCATTTTTTTGACTGATTCTTTCCAGTTCAGAGCCAGAACTTCTGTGAGCTGACATGAGGGCATTTTGGATGATGGATTATGTCATTTCAGACCAGTGGGAGAGTATAGACCTGAGTCAGATCTTGCAGCTGGCCTGATTTATGTTCTGCTGTTCAGCTGAATTAGCCTCCCTCTTCTGGAAAGCCCAGGCAGCAGTTCACAGAAAGGAGAAGGAACCTTTCATTTCATACATTTTATATTTGGTGCAGGGATTCCTGAATTGTGTGGAACATGCACAAACATCCATGCAAACATACATGAATGTGCTGTTATTTTTTACTGGTGAAGAAATGAATTTACCAGCAGCCTCTTCTAGCACAGAGCTTGCAGGGATGGCAAAGCCTTCATTTGTGAGAGGCAGAGAGGCTGGGGGGGGTTTGCCCCTCTAACACTGCCTGTGACCCTGCACAGAGCCAGGAGCTGCTACCTTGTTTTTTTCCTGTGACGGTAACAAAACAGACATTTAAGATCACTTAGTTGAAGAGATCTCAGGAGTCTAAAACGTTGCTTGTATGTATGTGCGTGTCTGAGCACTTAGTTTTGGGAATAAGACAATAATCATTCTTTAATTCAAAACTGGAACCTCAAAGGTTACTTTTGTCAGAGCAAGAGGCACAATCCACATCATTTGCGCGGCTGACTACGGTGTTGCTTTTAAATGTGCGTGTGCATTGCTGTTTCTGTGATGTACTTATCTGTCTATAATCACTGGACTGCATTTCCTTTTAGGGGCTAGAATAGAATCAAGATCACTAATCCTGTACTCTAGTTTAGCAGTGGGGTAAACTGCTTTCAAATTGTTGATGCCATCTTTTATTGTATTTAATAGTTCAGGGGAGAATAACAGCCTGTTCTTCAGGACAAATGCTGGAAAATTGCTTTACGAATCTTGGAAGGCCGAGAATGAAACCACTGTTTCTCCAACTTCGTGCTTAATTTAAGAAAAAAAACCAACAAAAAAAAAACTTACACAGTTTGCAGTGTTAGAAAATAGACTTAGAAACAAGATTGCAAATTTTTAGAATGGCTGTTGGTGAGATAATGAACAGCAGAACACAAATTCTCAGGTCAATAGTTTGTCCCACATTTCTGTCCTTCTGCTACAATTCTGAAAGTTTGAACATGAAAAGGTATGCATAGGCCAATAGAGTTGAAATCTGTAATTTAAACAGTCCATGGTAGAAGCAGAGGAGTCATAATGCCTACTCTAGTCCTTTGCAGTTGTTGTGTTGCTCAAATTTCTGGCCTTGCACATAGGAGTAGCTGTCCAGGCAACAGTACGATGCAATGCAAGGTCACAGCAAATGTGATGCATACAGAACACAGAGACACAAGTGGCCATTGCTTCTTTTGTGAAAATCTTATTTTTAAAAATATGTTTTACTGTATATATGAAAGTCATGCATTTTCGATGAAAATATTTTAGGCAAACATAAATATGTTGTAATATAGGATAGGTTTTTGTGTCTTAGGACTAATATTACCTGGTATGGAACGAACCAGTGAGTTGTTCAGAGTGTACATAACATTGCTCTGTGATACTCACCATTAGGTAAAGGTCTTGAAAAGTGATATGCTCCTTTAGGAGCCGTGGCCTTGCTAATGTGAGAGTTCTGCTGCAAAGCTGAAATGGAGGTGTCCTGCTTTCATGTTACTCAACAAGGGGCTGAATTAGGGTCCAAACTGAGAGTTTGGCTAAGTAGGAAGCAATGACTTAGAGTTAAGCTGGCTAATAGTAGCAGTATAGTTAGGAAATAAAACTTGTTAACTTGAGACCATCCTTGGTTTATACTGATGAATGAATGATTCTGAAGGTTGATGTACAGTTTCTGAAGTTAGTCCTTCTTGCGAGTTGGCAAGAACTTCCTTGGTTCCTCAAAGTAGCTACCTAAATGGTGCATGCTTAGGGCCTGGCAAAAGGTGTCCAGATGTGGTGGGACTGGTGTACTTCAGTTAACATGACTGCTTCTCTCCGATTCCATACTTCCTATTTGTGCTTGAGGCTTTATAGATCCCATACCTTTTTTTGTGTTGTGAAATGTGAAAAATAGTTGTAGAAAAAAATGAAGGGGCTCAGCTGCTGCTTCATGACAGCAAAAAGGGGACTGAATTCTGTCCCCTCACCTTCCTGCTGTGTACCACATAGTATAATTATGCAATCTGAGTACTAGGACTAGAACTTAATGTTGTGGTGTATTTCTGCTGAAGAATTAACATAATATAATTGGGCATTTTTCTTTCTTGGCATTCTTGTGTTGTTTTGTCATACATTTTACAGATTTATTTTTTTTTTTGGTGTGTTCTTTCAACTGTTGGGAACAGTTGGGAAGAAGAGCATCACGATTTTCATCTCTTATTCCCTCTTTTAATGTAAGCTGTCAGCTCCTTTCAGAGACAGGGTTGGGAATATGAACTTTAAAGGCTTTAGGAAATAGAACACAATTAATGCCCACTTAGTTCTATTTTAATCATATTTTTAAGCCAGTCTAATGATATTTAGAGATGCAACTTTTTTGTTGTTTTCATTACTTCAGTTGACAAATATTACATATAAAATGTGCTGAAAATGGTTTAATAGTTAAAATTAACATTTCAACCATTTTCTTCATGCTTTGGGATAACTTCAAAATATTAGCTGTAAGAACATGAGAGGAGAAAATGGAATAGGAAACCTTGTGCCTGGTGCTTCTTGCATGCAATACTCTGACCAGGGCTTCACAGGCTTCAGGGTCTTTGAACCCTAACACTCGTTGTGTGGTGCTGTACAAGATTTTTTTTGCTTTTTATTTTTCTCAGGAGGTCTTGACAATACTTTAGTCACTAAAATATGAAGCAACTTTCATCTTTATTTTGAGAACATACTAAAGTCACTTCAAATATATAATTTCTGTCACAAGATTTATAGCTAAGGATATCTTTCTGGTTGGGAAGATATTCTAATGCAACACCTTTGGAAGGATATATCTTTTTTTATAGAAATCAGATGAGTCACCTCAGTCAGACAGTGGATGTTGAAAGATAAAACAGAAAGTAAGTGTCATATTTCAAAATACTCTGAAAAATTACACTGAATATATAGGGGGAAATATATTGTTATGTATTTCATAGAAGATAAATGACATGCAGGGTAGCAGTTTAGAGTCTTCTTAAGTCATGCTGTCAACATGAGTCAATCTGTTCTCTCTTACTTTTTCTAATACACGTACTTTTTTCTTTATAGTATTGCAGTAAAAATTACATTTACATAGCTCTATGGTTTTAGATGTGGAGGAAGAATAGAAGCATAACAGCATAGCAGACAATAAGATCTTGTTTGGAAGGTAACTATGAAAAGACTATTTCTGGTTTAGTTCTGATTTTGTGGGGAAATAAGGTAGTAGCGTATTTGGCTGTTCACACGTGTACTCTGGGCTCAAGTCTTTATATCTGAGTACTCCCAAATGTGAAATATGCCCGAGCTTTAAGGCATTAAATCATTTCTGTGTTTAACAGAGTCACAAATCCTGTCTGTTACACAGCCTTTTTCATAGACTTAGAAGAAAGCGGTACAGAGGAAAAGAAGAAAAGGGAAAAAAAAAAAAGATCTTGTCATGTTTGGCAAAGCAATTTTGACACATATTTCAAAAAGTAAGTACCAGTTAGTATTGCTTATACTGCAGTGCCACCCAGGTCATTGCTAGTGGTCCAGAAATATCAACCACAGATGAAAATGTAAAAAGATAAACCACTTCATCCCTGGAGAGACCTGCCCTTGGTGATGAGTATTACAATCTCTTCGCTTCGTCTGCAATGGAACTGCCGTTTGTGTTAACTGAAACGTTCAGGGCATGGACTAGCTTTTATGATATTTGCAGCTGTGATAAAGTGATTAAGATTTTATGTTTTGCTGAATTTATTACAACTGATGCAGATAGCTGGAAGGCCAGGCATATTCTTATAAACTGAATGGAATTAGTTACGCCCAAAAAAACCCGTTAGGGCTGACATTGCTGCGTGTGGGGAAATCCAGTGATGCCAACAGGCATATTTTGTGCCATGGTAGTACAGCTAAGCTCATTGCTGAAAGATCACACACACAATAAAACCCCACTTGCATTTGAACCTGCAGCATTTGGGATATGCAGCTTTTGAATCTGCCCATGGAGGTTCCGCTAAATGCATAGTCTTTGTGTGTGCCAAAGGTGGGTGAGGCATTTTTCTCATGGTTCTGTCTTTTTGCAGATTGATGGGATTTGCTTAAAAGAGGCTGTGTAATATTTTGGTTTGCCCTCAGCATTCATTACATAGACCCACGTCTCTCCTAATGCACATTACCTGGCTTCTGCACTGAGGGTAGAAGCTTTAATTTCCTCTTCAGTTTTTCTGTTTGGCCTTTTACTCTCGTATCTGAGTTTTTTGCCAAAGTGAATAAATTAATTTTCACAATGCTCTTGTAAAATGGGAGCCAACTGTTCTGTTTTTATAGATGAGGAACAGAAGCACATAGGACTTAAGGACCAAATTTGAAATTTATAAGGCCGGTTTGTCACTATGGAGCATATATATAGTGTTATATGTATTCAAAGCACACCCTCCATTAACTCATATATTGTTTATCAGCTGCATTGGTGTCTCTGTGCCCATCAAATCAGCTCAAGTGATCTCTATCCCTTGAGCTAATGGATTAACTGATAGCAGCTGGAGGCTGTCTTTCTCAATATTGAGCTGGACTAGGAAGGAAAGGGAGATTGCTGATGGGTTTCACAGTTATTTGCAAGCGGTAGTGAAGGCAGGCTGTGGTATCCCGAGTATCTTTTCAGGACTTTGGCCTCTGCTCTGACAGGCATAAATGCTGCTGTTCTTCCGCCAGCTGTGACCACTTTAGCCTGATCCCATCTAGTCTGTTTTTTCAGACCTCGTCAGGCAGTTGTTTCCTGTTGTTTTCTCCAGCTAGGTAGCATCTGCTCCTCAACCTCTTGTCCTAGGGCCATTTTCTTTGCAGCTCCTAGCTTCACTTCTCTGAACCTCCTCTCCCCTTCCTAGTTTTCGTACCTAGCTAGAGTCAGCTTGGCATCTGATCTGTTCTCTGAGCTCATTTCTGTGTTTTTCCCCACTGCTCTCAGCCAGTACCTTCTCTGGTACATAGTTCCAGTTTCTATGTTTTCTGAATTTTCTCGCCCCTTCTTTTCTCTTGTTCCCCTTCTCTTTTCTCCCTCTTCCTGCTTTGGCAACCAGTTTTTAAGGGGAGTCCACAGCACCCCTGGTTCTCACTTTTCTTTCTTAAATAACCTCACTTTACTACACTCAGGTTTCCTCTTTCCAGTGCAGCCTGCCCATCCCAATTTTCATTCAACAGCTCATTGACTTTGCCATTTTTCTTGACTGTATTACAAGAATGCCTGAGGGCTTTTAAAAATATAAATATCATGTAATGATATTAGATAGCTTCCTCCCTCCAGCTCCTGGAATGGTAGATGTGTAATAGAAATAGGCCCAACGTAACTCACAGCATTGCAGGAAGCCCAGCTGGAGTGAGAGCTGATCCCAGTCGATCCTGGATCATGTTTGAAATTTGTGAGCAGTTTTGTTACTAGTGTCCAGAAAATCTGTTGAATGTGTATGAGCTGATGTTTTTAAAAGACTTATAATTTGACTGAATTGACTTGTGGGTAGAATTTTCCAGATTTGGTTAACATTTCCAGTAGTAACACTGGAAGGCATGAGATCAGGCTTCACTGTGTATTGCTTAGCAAGACATCAGGAGCAAAACTTGTTTTCAGTTCTCATTTATGTGAACTACAGTACGGTAACTGTAAATATTGCCTTCCTTTAACCATCAGCTTGAATGCCTACGGTGGATAGTATTAATTACTACTGAGAGTAGTGTAGTAGATTTGCTTTCATTTTATACATCTGCTGAAGCGAGTTGGGAGGGATTTCTGAAGAAAAGTGATGTCTTACATAAAGTAAAAAAACCCACACCAAATGATCTTGACTGTGCTAACAAAACAGAAATGGCCTGTGGCATTGATCCTGTAGGTGCCTTTAGACTGCAGACAAGGAAGCATGAAGGCAGAAAGATCATCGTAAAGAATATTTCTTGTCAATAGATGGGCAGATAACAAGGGACAACATAAGTCATTATTCTCATAGCCACACAAGTGGAAGCTACAAATAACCCACATGGTGAAATTCTGTTTGGTTTTCTCATTAGGTACATCGAAGAAAGTCCATCTCTGAGACGTATGACTATGATGAGGGAAAAAGGAAGGCGGCAGGCCATTAGAGGCCCGGCGTTCATGTTCAACAACAGGGGCACCAGCCTTACGGCTGAAGAAGAGCGCTTTCTAGACGCAGCAGAGTATGGGAACATACCTGTGGTGCGCAAAATGCTGGAGGAGTCAAAAACACTGAATGTCAACTGTGTTGACTACATGGGCCAAAACGCCTTGCAGCTTGCTGTAGGGAATGAACATTTGGAAGTGACAGAACTTCTGTTAAAAAAGGAGAACTTGGCACGGATTGGAGATGCCCTGCTGCTTGCAATCAGCAAGGGCTACATTAGGATAGTGGAAGCAATTTTGAATCATCCTGGGTTTTCGGTAAATAAGCGACTGACCCTGAGCCCTTGTGAGCAGGAGCTCCAGGATGATGATTTTTATTCTTACGATGAAGACGGTACTCGCTTTTCTCCAGATATCACTCCCATAATTTTAGCTGCCCACTGCCAAAAATACGAAGTTGTGCACATGCTGTTGATGAAAGGAGCAAGGATAGAAAGACCTCATGATTATTTCTGCAAATGTAATGACTGTACAGAGAAGCAAAAGCATGATTCTTTCAGTCACTCCAGGTCAAGAATAAACGCATACAAAGGACTGGCTAGTCCGGCTTATCTGTCCCTCTCCAGTGAAGATCCAGTACTTACTGCACTAGAACTCAGCAATGAACTCGCCAAGTTGGCCAACATTGAAAAAGAATTCAAGGTAATGGTGTTTCAGTGTTTGGTTTTTGTTGTTTTGAAGTTGCTGCTACTTCATGATGTCCTTAGATGCTTGAATTTTTCTGTCTTTACTTTTTCAGTTGCAAATGCTTTCATGATATTTATTGTCTCTTTTGTTCTTCATTTTGAGTTTTCAATACATAAGATTTAAAAAAGAATTTTTAATGAAATGAAATTGCTTTTGCACCTACTCCGTACGGAGACAATTGGAAAAAGGGACAGTGTGTATTGTGATCACCTTGCGGCAGATGGAAACAGTTTGGGCTGCTATAGCAGCCAAAGATTGCTTTTAGTTACAAATACTGAGCAGTATAAGTGCAGAAAGTAGAAACATTACAGTTTTCTTGAGCATACTGCTGCATTGACTTTATTCCCTTTTTTTAATTTGTACTAATTTTGAATGATGTCTCCAAATTGTTAAGAACACATAAAGTGGGATTTTTTGACATGCCTTTCAGAAATGTCAATTGTTCAAGACCAGCTGTTAGACTGATTACAGAGGTATGTCTTGTTATCTGTTTTTAAGCTCTATCTGCTTTACTATGTCAATGCCCTGACTTTTCCATATATTTCAACTTTTCCATCAGAGAATTAATGGCCTAGTTAACTGTTCCCAGTGCATTTTTTAAAAATGATTTTGCAGTTCTGTTGAATACCTTGAAATACCCACCTTCTCCCTTGCCTGCCCCCCTCTCTCTAAACCAAACCCCACCAAAAATCAAACCCCAGTTAGACTGTGTGTATTAAGAAAAGCTCGGCTTGGGGAAAGACAGATTGTTCTCAGTGAGTAGTGGTATTAGCAGTGTTGTATCTAGGTTTAACAAAAAATCTGATGGGTTTCTGCAGGGTCAATGCTGGGTAGCACTTGCTTGTTTAATATCTTCATAAATGATCTGAGAGAGGCAAAAGATGCATTAACCTTTTCAAGCAACAGCAAACATTGCTAACATTGTGGAGTATTCAGAAGAAATATACAGCAACCTGGAGAAATACGGGCAGAAATTAACATAGCGAACTTTACCAGAAGAGGAAGAAACAGTTTTAGACTCCTGAGAAAGAATAGCTCCAGATACAGCTGAGTGAGTTAAAATATATTTTAAAAATAATTTTTCAGTGCCAAGAAGGATTCATGTATTATACCATGTGCTAATAAAGTGTAAAAGTCAGCTTAAACCTTTGCTCTCCTTGCCTTTGCTGAAGGAACCACCTTATACCATGCTGCATATTGTGTAATTTGGCAAATGGATTGAGTACTTCCTCAATGTATTTATTCAGCAGTATACGAAAAAAGATTTTTTTGTCTCTGCTGAAAAAGTACTGAACTGGGAAAACTCTTTGTGAACATAAAATTGAAGAATTAGAGAATTCTATCACATGCACGGAGCCTGTTGGCTCGTGTGCTTCGCACAATGAATTACAGTTCTGTGCCTCATTTAGAGACCATTATAGAAAGTTAAATCTCTGATGTGTATGACTCGGTGCTGTTCATCATTGGTTCCTTTACAACTAGGCCAACAACCTGAGAGCCGCAGGATCTCCAGAATTGTGTGCCCACGATGGAGACTTACGGATTTTGAGAATAACGCTTCAGTGGTTGTGGATACAAACCTTTTTTTTTTTTTCCCCTTTTTTTTTCCTCCTATGGTTTCTTAGAACTCTTTTTTTTTTTTCTGAGTTAGCACCTTAGAAACTCTACCATCCGTCTTTTCCTTTGTGATACTGCATACAACTTCTGCTTTTATATCTGTGTTCAGAAAGACTGGTGAGCTTAGGGACTCGATTTATGTGTTACGCAACTCCCTAGGAACCTCAAATACAATCTCTGCTACCAAAAGCTAAGTTAAGGCAAGCTGTATCATGTTTTTATAAGGGGAGGATGTAGCTGATTAGAACTGAATAGGAAAAATTCAGTAAAAATATAAATTCATGGGAAGCTCCTGTGTCATAGACACTAATACCATGAATACAAACTTCATCAGAAAAAAAAATAACTTGAAATTCTGGAGGAGAAAAAGTGATGTTTTTTTGATTGGACTTCTCACTTCAAACCAGAACTAAAAAAAATAATAAAATTACTTCTATTTTTCAAATGTTAAATTGTCACAGAATAAAATATTCTGGTTTTCAATTTTTTCTGTTTTTTTTTTTTTTCTTTTTTTCAACTGTTTAACCTCTATTCATTGATATTTTGGGATGCCTAAGAACCGGATTTTACTGATTTCAGTATTTTTGGATAGCACTTACACAGCTGTTAACCTTGCCAGGTGTGTAAGATAATTCAGTTTTGACACTGAAACTGGTAGAAATTGTTCCTGGCTCCTTGCTGGCATGGAAATTCCAGCTTCTCATCAATATCAAAACATTCCAGTGAAATAATGATTCTCCTTGCTGACCTTGCATCTATCTCTTTTTTTCTTCTGATTCTTATGCATCTCAGGGCGTTCTTTCTGTTTCTACCAAGCCTGATAGGAGAATTGCTTGTTTTCCTCTGGCATCAATGGTTGGCTGCCCTTCCTGGGGAGAAGGGGTAGCGGAAAAGGGAGTGAGAGAGGAGGAAAAAGAAGAGGCAAGGGATTTTTTTAGCATCACCATTAAACAAAGTCCAGGAAGGGCTATAATTTCCTAGTTGATGAGAAGCCTGTGTTCCACTGGGGCTGTGGGCAGGTATGATGGGGCTGCTCGTGGCATAGGTGTAATATGAGGTGCCGCACTGAGAGCTGTAGAGGTAAATCAAGGAGAAAGCAAGCAGTGCTTCTGCATCTTACAGAAGCCTATTGTGAGAGCTTGCCACGTTTGATGTAAGTCCAATTTGTAACTGTCTGTTCAGTGCTTGCTTTTCTATAGGTGTGTCATCTGAATGAGTTTAGCTAATAACTGTGTGCTTTGTCATGTCCCAAAGGAGAAGGCTTCTAGTCCGACATTTGGACTCCCTGTGAGGCAGAATGACTGATAACTTCTGGTGTACTCTCCTCTAGGATCATCACTGCAAATGCTTAAGTATTCCTATCAAAAACAGTCTTCAGTCTATAGCACAACACTGAGTGGAATTGTTTCAGGGTAAACAAAAATGGACAAAATAGCTCATCTGCCACAGAAAATGGACGCGTATGTTTAAAGGGACTTTTGATGGCTTGATTTATTCTTAGTATGGTACATTAAGGCCCATAGCATTTCCTGTGTGCGCTCGCAGTAATATACGTCCTGGATGTGGAGTACTCCTACAGAAAATACTTTTCTAGGTGGTTTTCCCACAGAGAAAGAATATAGGGTGAACTTGTTTAAAAATGCCTGAGGGCAAAACTTCCTAGTAAACGCTTCCTAAATCGAACCTCGCATCTTTTGTGTATGCAAAGTCCGGTCTGCCTCTGTCACTCGCTATTTACACCAACAAGTTGTGATGTTCATGTGCAAACCAGAGTTTGCACAAGTGTATTAGAAATGTGGGAAAGTGGCTTAGGACATTCATTCATGACAGTCAGTTCCCTGTGAATATTAATAAAAACCTTATTAATTACACTGTTGTTAATTATTTATTTTTAATTTTTCCTTCAGAAGTAAAGAGAAAGGATTCAGAGAAACCAGTGAACCCTCATTTTTTCTTGGAAGGCATAAGACGCATAGCCCAAAATAAGTACTACAAATGAGTAAAAATAGATGGGGAAACTGGAACCCTAAAGACCGTTTCACTCTATTTCTTTCATCCTCAAGCTTCCTTACTTCCTCCTACTTTGTGAAATCCTTGCTGTAAGCTCCTGTTGCTCGTTTTGCACTTCATTTATTTTGTTGTAGTTTCTTCTTGACACTGTTGCTCCTTTTTGTTCTTTGCATCCACTTGTCGTCTTCCCCCATTTTCTTCTATCCAGTTCCCTCTTTGGATTTCCTTTTTTCTTTTCTCCCTTATAAGTGCTCACCTAATTTTCTTTACCTTTATTTTTTTTTTTTTAATGTCTTCCTCCCTTTGAGTTCTTTATTGCATTTTCTAATCCTGGTAAAGCATGTCTGCCTTGTCTGAACATGCTGGTGACTCCTCTCTAGGTCTGGAAACCAGTTAAGGGAAGAGCAGATTGTCAGTTCCTGGCTGCCAAAGCAGCAAGACATCATTTTAGTGGCCAGTATAGCAGCATAGTTCCTTGGTGATCTTACTCCCCATTCCAGGGATTGACAGCAGGAATTCAGATGACATCAGAAACTGCAGTTTGTTTTATCTGAGTTGACTGTTACCAAATAGTAAAAAAAAAAAACCAACCTTCACTTTTCGACACCTACTGCTACCACACCAAATTTCAGTCTCTTGAAGCAGTTGATGAGGTTCTCTCCTCATCAACCTGTCTGGTTTTTAGGGGTGCTTTATATGTAGTAGAAGTAATTAGAAAGAAAGCAGCATTGTTGATTAAGTCCCATGTCTAAGATGCAAAAGCAGAATTCTGCTTCACTCTGGCCTTTTTTACCAATTTTGATAGTTATAAGGGCTTTATAACCAATGCGCCTGATCAGAAAGTGTTTTCAAAGTGTAGCAAATCTGCTGTAGTTAGAAAAAGTTCTGGAGTGGTGTTCTGCTGGCATCTGTCTTTGTGCGTGGTTAGAGATCTCCGAGGTGTGCTGCTGCGTACCTGATAAACCAGCTAGGGAAGCTCAGTCTGGAACTGTATCTTGTCTCAGTGTAAAAAGTCTTCATTACCATAGTGGGAGAATCATGTTTTCCAAATCCCAGTAGCGCCACAAAATACTTTGCAGTACAAAGATTCCGACTTTTTAGGTTTTCTTCATGTATTTTTAGCAGACCCTGACCACTGTGGGTTACTAAAGTTAATTGATATTTACCCTCCTCCCTGAGAACTTTAAAACTGTTACTGCACAGTGATGGGAGAGTATCTAGCAGTTAGAACAGTTGATGGAACTTTTCTTTGGAGGCACCATAGGAAAAAAAAATAAATAGGACAAGGTAGCTAAAAAGCCACATGACAGTCTCTGTATACCAGCTAAATGCTGTCCTGTGCAAGCAAACTCGATTCTCTCAGTGGATATTGTGCTAGCTGATATCGCATCAGAGCATCGTAGCAAGCATCAGAAAGATTGTAGTCCTGCTTTATATAGGATAAATCCCTGTTCCCAGTTTTGCTAAAAGCTCCTACTGAAACCAGCGGAAGATGTGGACGTGCATCTAAAAGCGGAATCTGTCACTGTTCCAAGTAAATTTACATAGTGTTATCTCAGCTGAACTAACAAAGAGTGTTCAAGCTTGATCTACGTTTAGGTCCAACTTTTTAAAAGAAAAGGGCCCAGATCCATAATCATTAGTGCAATTACATGCTTGATTTGCATATACAGTTCCTGCAGTTATATATGCAAACTGACTATTTATGTGATCTCAAAGCAGCGATTTAATACGTAATACTCAACATAGATCTATGATTGCATATAATGTGTGTGAACTAGTTATGCAGTTGTGCGTAGTCACAAACTGTGGTGCTTACAGGAACGTAGCTCTCACGATAGAAAACAGATACATACATTTGTCTGACTATATGTGATTGCTCAGTATAAATTTTCTTTGGCATGGTTAAAAAAATTTTACGGGTGAAATCAGCTGAAGATTTTTTGTTCCTATGCTTCATTCTTTGCACACCGATTGCGATGTTCTTTGTAAAAGTTGTAGGTGAACTCACAAGGTAGTCTTTAATGTTTTGAGTGAGAACAGAATCTGCAGCGTTGGGCAGGCAGAGATCCAGCCGTTCATGTGTGCCAGAGTCCTCCGAAACTGCTCGTGAGACGTGGCTCTGCAATTTCAGTCATCATCAGTTGTCCAGTATGTTACGGTGTCAGCTACGGTATTTGTGAAATGCAGAATACAGGCTGATATTTTTGGTGTTAAAGATGTCTGTGTAACCGTTAATTTTTTGAGAGTTATTTCATTTAAGATAAAATAACTGGTAAAACCAGCTGAGTTAGATTGTGAATTAATTGAAGAAGCGCTTAGTTAATCATGGAAGCAGAGTCCCTGTATTATGATGGAAAACAGGCCAGGAACCCCACTGTGCAAGCAGGTCTGTTGGTGCTTTACTCCGGTGTTCCCCTGAAGATTAACTTCACAGTAACAAATTGGCAACTTGCACAGGGTGTAACAGGGTTTTCAAAGACAGATACTCCACATGAAGAGTTCTGGTAGCCTTGTTTAGGACACAGAAGAGAGAAGTTATCTGGTGGCTTCGTTTATATCTTCTCAAGAGTACACAGAGATGTATGTGGATGATTGAGACTACAGATTCTGGGATTTGCTATTCACACAATACCCTAGAGGTAGAAGATTCTTTGAGAATTGGGTCCCATGGTTACAATGTGGGTAATGTTTGCCTATTTAATTCTGTAAAGCAACCAAATAGACTGAAATAAATTTGATTTGCTAATACATAAGTAGGTAAAGACCTGGAGAAGGAAATGTGACAAGTTTTCCTAGCATTAAGATTCAAAGACCAAGTCAGATATTAACAGTGCACATACTCATTTCCAGTTCTTGTAACAGCATTGTAAGTAATGTGGCCTGTATTTAACCTTCCAATTTGATGGAATAAAGCTTAATCGTTCATATCTTTAATCTTATCTGACAATAAGCATAACTTTTTATAAGCAAGAACTTTTATTGTCAAGAAGCACATCGCACCGTTAACTCTTAAGCAGAAAGACAAAGTCCCCTCCTTTTCCTTCTCTTTCTTCACAATTAGCAAAGGAATGAGGAAAGACCTTGTAAGTGAAGCTACTCCCTGCAACTGGGCAGCCCGTGTTCATGCATGCAAGAACAAAATTTCGGTTGTGTTATGTCATAAAGCACTTGAAGAATGCAAAACCATCGAAACTAAACTTTATTAAACCTTAATGAGATGTCACCTTTGAGCGTAGGATAGACAGAAACAATACTAAAACTAGGACTTCTTTTTTTTCCTTGTAAAATAACTAAAACTATATTATTTCCTCTGTAATCTAGTACTACTGCTGAAGTCAGTGAAGTTAGTGTACCTTCCCATGTGCTGTCAATAGCAGATTTACAGCTACTTTAGTGTTAAAGAAAAATTGATTGCCGGTCTTATGCCTTTTGAATTAACATTATGCTGTATCTGGTGATTGTCATGCTCATGCAATTTCAGTAAATGCTGTTCTTTAGCTGTAGTGAGCATATAAGCAACATATAAGCAACTCTTGCTTGAAATTGAAATTTTAAGGGCAAGTGTTCAAGTTTCTACAGATACACAATAATTCTGTCGTGAAAACAATATAAACCATTTCTAGGCCTTCAGTAAACTGAAGGCAAAGTATTGGTTTTGACTTTACTAGGGTTGTCTTTTGTCTATACTTTGTGTTCAACTCAAAAAAGAAGAAACTTCCCATCATCTTACCTCTTAGTGCTTTGCTTAATATCCTTTACAAACCTGACTTCTGGCAGTCTATACTTATGGTTCTTGGCCTCTATGATGAAACTTTTCTTCACTAGACTGCCAAGAAAGGCTGTTCACCTTTGCCTTTTTTTACACCACCATTCTGAAGTCTTCCTCTGCAAGGTTTTTATCTCTGTAGGAGCCGATGCCTAATCACTTTCACATCTTTTACTTGAAAGCCTTCCCTGCATTCAGACCTACATGCTTTTAAGTACCTTTTGCTCCCTTGACCAGCTTTCTTACCAGACTTCACCTTTTTGAGGTCTTAAATCTTAATCATAAATATGCTTGCTTATCCTTTCACTGAATTAAATCATGCGTCCCAGTGTTATTTTGTAATTGACTCTTCTGTACTATTCTCCTTGGTTACCAAAACCAAATCTAAAATAGCCTTTTATCCTGTTGCTTCACTGATGACTGAATTAATTTGTCATCTGTGACCAAAGGAAATAACTGGGTCTTGTTTAGGTCTCTGATTAGGACTGGTTGTTTCTAAGTCTGTGTCTGGGATGTTGGTCTTCCATAATAATGCAATTCCTAGTAGCATTTGTTTATTACCAGTGATGTTTCATTTTGACCCATATCTGTATCTAACCTATGGGATTGATAGCTGATTCCTCCAATTATCCTACGCAGCCTCTTTTCCCATCTTTTCACAAAATAATTTGAAACTACTGAGAGCACATTAGTTTCTCTATCCCATTTTATAGATGCTAAGTTAAAAAATGAACAAAACTAGCAGTGCAAGGAGGGAAAAGTTACTCAGGCAAGGGGGAAATAGTAAGGGTTTCAGGAAAAAAAAGGAGGTTAACTGAGAAAATTACAAGGGCAGAAGCAGCAAGGAAGCATTTTTGAAAAGGCAGGAACCACAAAGGAAAAATCTGTACACCCCTCCAAGTGATTTTAGAAAAGGCAGTGTCTGAAAATAGCAGAAGATAGTTGAATTTTCTGTGTCACACAGGAAGACTTCACAGCTGTAGTCAACAGGGTACAAGTCTGGAAATGGTCAACGATACTGTGCAAAAATGGAAATAGTGAGGGGTAAAGAAGCAATACTTTACTGAACGATTAGGTTCTGAAAAGAATCTGAATGGGAAGAGAGGGGGAGTTGTTTTTGAATAACTGAGAAGACAAATGTTTGCATTATATGCTTTCAGAAGGTAACAGGCAGAACTGTTGATTCCAGCAGTAATGGAAGGGAAAGCTGATGGAGCGAGAGCAAACAAGAGGGAGATTAAGGTAATAAGGTGACTTTGGGAAGAGGGATGGTTTGTGACAGATACAGACAGGGAAGTGAAGGAGAGAGGAAGGGGAAGAGAAAGGTGAACAGAGAGCTTAAATAAGAGGGTTGAGGTTCAGAGTTCTGCTGTCAGTGGAAAGATCATCTCCTAGAGAATGACTCAGGAGCCCAGTATCTTTGAACTGTCCTTTGAAGAAGCTGGTTTCTGTGTTGCCTATACAGAAAATTTGGGGTATTTTTACCACAACACTGGTGTCCAAGTTCATGCCACAATTGTTCTATGCAGTCACTTTGTAACCCACTGTACACATTGTTGGGTATGAAGTAGATCCAAGGATAATTGGGAAGGCGGGGAGGGGAAGGGAGGAAAGTAAAATGGCATATATCAGAGTAAAGAGTAAGCAGCCATTTTAGCTGTGTAGCAAGAGCAGAAACATATTCCTAGCCTGGACACAACCCTGTAAGAATGATTTCATTAATTGTTTGCAAAGTTTTTGCCAGGTTAGTATTTCAGGAGTTTTGGTCCTGGTTTGTTTGTGCAGTTCTTGTCCATTCAACTTCCCCTTGCTGCCCATCTGGGTTATTTTCATCACTCTTATGTCATGTTCCCATGCTCTGTTAAACAGCTATCATCATCTTCTATTCAAGCAGCTACCTTTCTCAGAGAAGAAATGATTCCACTATACAAGAGCTCTGTAATGTCTGATAGGCTCCTAACTTGACATACTGTGTAAAAGTCCCACACTATTAATTTTTAGCAACTTGTACAGGTTCTTTTTTCCTTGACCACTGACTCTTAAGCATGTTCATCATGGGCCATTTTCTCTAACCTTTCTGTTTCAGAATGATTATCGCAAGCTGTCTATGCAGTGCAAGGATTTTGTGGTTGGTGTTCTTGATCTCTGCCGAGACTCGGAAGAAGTGGAAGCCATTCTGAATGGGGATTTAAACTCAGAGCCAGTTGAAGCACAGAGACACAGAGCATCACTGAGCCGTGTGAAGCTGGCCATTAAGTATGAAGTCAAAAAGGTAACTCCTCATAGCCGGTCCTTCAGACAGTGTAATAGGAACGCAGTGGCATCTCATTGTTCAACAGGCGTTATGAACCAGTGGTCAGGCACATTACTGAGAGGTAGCGTGTGCAATCGGAATTCTCACAAGGCTGGCAGAAGGAGACTACAGTGGAGTTTAGTTTAATCTAGTTTGCACAGCAGAGAATTGGCAGGAGATTTTAATGACATAAATCAGCTGTGCTAGCAAGATTGTGCACAGTTGGTCAGATCTTTCTCCTGATTAAGCCAAAAGAAGAGATTTCAGTCGAGCCAGATTTTCCCTCAATGAAAGTAAGATTGTGTCTTCCTGCTGGTCTGTGTGATAATATCTAATCCAAACAGAAGGCTGTATTTCTGAAAGTGTTGGTTTCAACCAATGGAAAGAACTGGTTTGTTCATTATTTCTTTTTATTACCTTTGCTTTCTGCCTGAACTAACGTAATCGGGCAAGTAAATTCTGGGAAGTCAGTCTTGCAGGTTTCTAATGGTATTTCTATCAATGCAGGTCTCTTTTTTTTTTTTTTTCTTTTAAATAAAGGCTTTCCTTTTACTCCTTTGAAAAAGGAAAAGAGAACATCTAAGTTGTCATTATTTTTTTTCACTTATTTTAAAATATGACAGTAAATCAAACAGCTCATCTGCAATTCTGTGGGTTGTGATGAGAAAGTATACCTGGTTTACTGTCTCTGTTTCTTTAAAAATATTTTAAGTTTCAGTCCTGAAAATGTACGGGATATATTTCTGACTACTTGATCAGTTAACTTCAGTTCTTCATCTTTGCACCTGTGTATATCAGTATTTTGTGAAGTGCAGTGTGTTTTCAGTTGATGCCTCTCTCAATGTAGTTTTTAATGAGCAGTTATTTTGTGAATGAATGTTACATGTTGAAAATGGAGCTGTGCATCACACATTTGCCATAATGCATATCCATTTATCATAGCAGTTTTCAATACATAGTTATGTTCTTTTCAAAATCCCACTACCCTTGCACAAAAAATAGTTAATACTGTGTCCTACTGTGAGAGGACTCAAGAAATACAGCAATGCCTATGTATTATTTACAGCTACCTATTTACATTACATGGTGAGCATCATTTTCATTCTTAACAGCCATTATAGTTTCATCATCTCTGCAAGAAGTCTTGTGTCTTTCAGAATAAATAACACTGTATTCCGTGGCCACCTGTTGAGCCAATCTGCTGTAGAAAATGAACTGTAAGCAACCTGCCAGAACAACTGGGAAATGTTGATGTTTATTACGTCCCCAAAATACAGTTAACAAAAATTGTAAATGCAGATCCCAAACAGCAAATCATTGTTTCCAATGTAGAATTGATCTAGAGCAGATAAATGCATATTAATTACCAAAATTCAAGGTAAATATATACAACTATTAAATTAATTAAAAATAATAGAACAAGGAAAGAATCAAGGTGCACAAGCATGTTATCATACCTAAATAATATATGAAATCTTTATGCTGTTGCATTTTAATGTTACCAAACCTCTATGGAGACTTGTGTCTCAGCTTTCTTGCTCTAGACTCTGGTTTTCTTCCAAGATGAAATTCATTGCTGAGCAAAGGGCCACACAAGTCTATTAAGAATAACAAAAATCTACATGGTCCAGTAAAAGACAATGTCATGTAACAAACTTGTTCTCTTCTCTTGCAAGAGATTAATCATCTGTAGATAAACTCCACCTCATGACAAATACACTTCAGAACCCACCAGGCTAATGATCTTGGTGGAAGGAAGTAAACAGACGGTACAGAGTTGTTACCATATCCACACATGTGCTGTTCCATGTACATGGCTGTTACAGAAGCATGAGGAGGATTGAGCCAGGAAGTGTCTCTGCCGTTGTGGTCCTTTGATGCTGGTATTGCCTCTGTTACAGCTGTGGCAGACGATAGCGGTATTCTGACTGCAGAACAGATTCAGATGCGAGAACTCCACACAAGGTGCTTTCAGTGCCATAACTGTAGGAAGACGACAAGGATGTGGCTTAGGTTTCTTAGTTTTCAGTATTTCTAACTTCACTTCTGGGTCAACTACGTTAAGGTCAGTTCACCGTTGCAAGGTAGATAGTACAGCCAAACAGAACTACGGGTCCATGGAATGGTTAATGAGCCGTATGCCCTTTTCAGAAGGAGGAGAGACAGGAAAAAGCATGTTACAAGTGAGCAAATGTGCTCAGTAGTTCACTCGTAGGGATATTGAGGGTTTAATGCTATTAGTAATGAAACTCTTGCACTTAATACCCTAGGCACTGTACTACAGTGTGGCCCATCTTGTAAACAGGATATGATTTTGAAGCTAAGGTTCAGACCGAAACTGCAGCCCCAATAGTGAAGGACTAAGGGACTTAAAAAACCCAGGAAAAGCTAGTTACAACAAGTAATCTTGCTGTGTATGCTGAACTGCCGCTGCAGCAGCACTTTCAGTGTTGTATCTTAACTCTTGTCTTTAGACTGCCAGCAAAATTTCAGCGATGTTACTGACACTGGGCCAAGTTCTGCACTTCTTGCTGAGATAAAAGTCAGAGTGGAATTTCCAAGTGAAATCAGTAAGAGTTTGAGTAAAATCACAGGATTTAATTCTCAAACACTGACATTTTGAACTGATAGATAAGAAATAAGTTTCAAAATTCTCTTCATATGTTGCGTGTTTGTGTATCAGAGCGTGCCAGGATCTGTTCCTGCTATGTCTAAACTCAGTCATTAGGATGTTAAGAATAAATAATGTTATAATCACTCTTAGTCATAGAGAAAAATATTTACATACTGATGACTTGGTTCATGGTCATGAAACTGAATGCATCTGAAGGGATACAGTCACTTAAGCCCGGAAAAGTAGCTAAATTGAAATTGGGAAATTTTTTTTTTAGTGACCAGATACTGTCCTCATGCATCTTTGTTGTTCACTGGGGTTTGGAATGGATCCTAAAATATTAGATAAATGTGATAATAAGATCAACATGTAATGAAAATTAAGAAACTGCATGGAAAGTAGGATAAGAGAAGAAAAATGCAGAAAGAACAAAGTTTTAAGATGATGTGATTGGTAGGTGAAATATGATGTGAATCTACTGTCCTCAGAGAGGAGATGAAGGTGGCGGGGAGACAGACATACAGGGAGAGAGAAAACATAGAAGAGGTTGCAGTTGCTGAAAACAAAACCAACAAAATCATAAATTCAAATGTTTCAGCAGAGCTGGAGAGAAGGATGAATTTCAGAACTTTTATGGATGGGAGAAGTGACACGATTTGCTCTGAGGGTTTGGAATTCGCGCATATTGTGCAGTTGCCAACAGTTAAATAAGTTGCTAAGTAAGTTGCTCTCATTTTGAGAGCCCTCAGACTTACTGCTAGGGAACTTACCATAACCATTGGCATCTTACTCACTAACTCCTTCCTTTTCTGGGAAAAATTATAAGACAAGCTGATCTCTTCTTACTGTCAGATCAAAATGTTGATAGACCAGGAGGAATTTTCCAACACACAGCTCTGGATGAGATGCAAGAAGGCCCGTGGCTGATTCTTAGCCCTAGGCAAGCTCCCTTAAAGCCTCTTTGCTGTTCCTTCCCCTTCCTTTTGGTAATAGGAGGAATGACGTGGGTGTTTCTTCTCTCTCCTTTTCCCTACAGTTTTAAGCATGCTTTTTGAAACTGTCTTTGTAATTTGAAATAATTATTTGCTTTCCTGTCTTTGGCCACAGTTAATCTGCTGTGGGATTTGTCCCTTGATGTCCTGAACTGAGAATTAAATTTATCTTGGCAAAATGAGAGACCGATGGCAAATGGCAGAATGCACAAAACCACAAAAAAGTGGTCTTGGTTGTTGTCTTTTTTTTTCTTCGGATGGGCCAGACTGGCAGTTTTATGGTGTATAAGCTTCAAAGGTGGCAGCCTAATAAAAAACACAAACATATTTCAAGTGGCCATTAAATTCTTAAAAGACTTTTAAAATATTTCTATATATTTCTGTTGGCCATTCTGCTATAGGTACAAACTGCATAAATACATGATCCAACTGGTTAATGGATCACATACCAAAATACTTCGGGATTTTCATTTTAGAGCAAAGTAGATTAAAAAATGAGACTGCTTCTCCTTTTTAAAGTTCAAGAAGGCAATTAACTAGGATTTACTAGTTATTGCCAACCAATGTGACACGTATATTACCATATTTTTTCAAATTGCTGTGATAACTGGGCCGTATACCCTGTACTTAACTGATGTCCCACATGTTGTTGTGATGTGACAGTCTCACACAGAACATGGTGTAATAATAATGAGTATGATAACACTTTCGAAATGGACCTAATGAGAAATGTAAATACAATGGGCAAAGCAAATAGGGAGCTATAGAATTCTTTGTCCCTCCCACTCCTTACGTTTCTTCTGTAGCAGCACCCAACGTGGGCTACACGCTCCTGATTACGTGACATGATCCTGATGGAATGGCTGTTGTTTCCTCGTGTCTACGTTGCTTGGTCTTAAAGAAATACTTCAGAAATAGAGCGATATGTGCTCCCCCTTCAAGAAACTCAACCAAAAGTGATTTTAGTAAAAGAAAACTTAAAGCATATCAAAACAAATGCAGCAGCTTGTTTCATCATTCCATAATTAGTTTGGGAATCATTCCCTTTCCCTGTGAACATACTGAAATCTTACTGAAGCCAGGAAATTAACATTTGTGTATATTTGCTGCATAGGAGAAAGATAGAAGTTGGCTGTTTGTTGGTTGTTTAGGGTTTGGGGTTTTTTAGTGGGTACTAGATCCAGATACTATAGATACTATGTGCCAGTTTAATATCTTAACATTTCAATCTCTGTTCTCTTTCAATTTTGGGATGCTTTAAGGAAGAATTTGTGTAAGCGATGGACTAATGAAACTTGTACAAAAGGCTCAGGAGAGCAACTTCGTGTTCTAATAACTGTCTGAGGAGAAGCTGAGCATTAATCCTAAGCCTATTTTTCCACTTGTCTGATTGTCTCCATGTGACTATGCTCTATTTGTCTTGATGTTTGTCTGGTTTCCTCCTCCTCTATTTTAAAGCAGTTGATTGCAAAAGTCCTTGATGATGTCTTGGCTCTGCTTAGTTAAGGTCAGTTGAAATTTTACCGTTGACATCAGCAGGCATCAGAGTTAGGTCAAAAGAAAGTAAGTATCTTCAAAGATCATCCATGTCTGGGTACGGGAAAACTAAGTACCAAAATTTGGATGTTGAGTTGAACATTCCAAAAATGGCCCAGCATTCAATGAACTGGAATTCAGTGTAAGTGTGTGTGCTTAGGCTACTGACAATCAAGACATTCTTGTTTAAGTGCCTGACTAGGTCAACTTTTGGTCATTTTATCAGAGACTGTATTTATTCAGATATTTGTATGCGTATACTCTTGTAATTTCCTTTATTGCATTTGTGTCCTTCTGGTATGGAAACAAATGGCCATTTAATATTGGTAAATAATAATATAAACTAACCAGCAAAGATAAAAGGAACATTTCATAAAGGAATTCATTAAAAATGAAATTATCTTGCTCAGTAATAACTGAAATGTTCACATTTTTAGTTAAAGTATACACCTCAGATCTTACTTGAGCCTTCTGCAGTGTGTTGTTAGCTGTTAACTCAGTAAGACAAAGAATAGTAGAAGACTGTATAATGGTAACAATCTGTATGTTTGGCGTCCTTTAAAATCTTAAAATAATGGAAAAGGAAAAGTTATTTTCAAAAACGGTTAAATTTCAGGATTTAATGTTTTTCGGCTGAGATAGTAGCAAAGGCATGAACTTACAGAATACAAAACTGTACAGCAAAATACGATCTGTTGTATTTTGAGTCCTTAGAACATCTTTTCATCTGGTTCACAAAATGCAATTTCCTAGTATTACCGAATGCGAAATTTTCCACAAAACATAAAAATGTATTCATAGTAAGTGGCTTCTGATTATTTTTCAAATCCCAAATGCATCTAAGTAGAGGTGACAGCTAGCAGCATTGATGGTAGTAAGAGAGAAGAAACCCTTTCAATATTCATCTCTGCATTCTGGTGAGGTTTAAAATTCTATTTTGCTTCATTTATTTCTTGCCTCAGTAAGTTTTAGACTGAAAATATATAGATGGTTAAGGAGGTATTTTCAGCCTTTGTCAAAGAACCAAATGAAATGGCAATGATGATTGAGGAGGTCTGTGAAGAGCATGTGCAGGAAGGGGGGGAAGTTAACGGTGCATTGTGGTCAGACCAGAATTTTCAGTCTCCGCAGAAATTCTGCATGTACCTTGGATCAGCTTGATTTGCTGAGAAATTGTTGGCAGTTAGGACTGAGGTTCAACTCTGAAAGGATCCAATAGGGTATGCAAAACTGTTCTTTTAGTGCATGAAATGCTTCTATGAGCGATGGTTGTCCACATGTGCAACCTTGTCCCCACAGTGCTGCTTTAAATCAGCCCAGCACTTTTTTCTTTATTTATTAACCTTTATTTTAAAGAAAAGGAGAAAAACCATGGTTCTTAAGGTCTAAACTAACAGCAGATAATTTAAGGTGATCATGATCATGTATGTAGCAGTTATAAGTGATAATATGTCTTGGTTTTCTTTCTTTTTCTTTGCAGTTTGTGGCCCATCCAAACTGTCAGCAGCAGCTACTGACTATCTGGTATGAAAATCTCTCAGGACTGCGGGAGCAGACCATAGCTATCAAGTGTCTGGTTGTGCTGGTTGTGGCATTGGGCCTTCCGTTTCTAGCCATTGGTTATTGGATTGCACCATGTAGCAGGGTACTGACTTTTATAAATTACATATCTTGTACTGTTCTGGGAGCTGTTTTGCAATTTCTGGCACTCAAAATGCAATATTGTACCTCTAATTCTGTTGCTTCCAAACTTTAATTAACGATATTTTTAGTAATCTCTAGTCTTGGGCCAAAAGATGCTATTTGTTTTTTTTGTACTGTAAAGAGGAGACCACAGTGGTGAAGCATGAAAATAAACAGTGAAGTTTAAAGAAAAAAAAAAACACAACACCTTCTCTGAGAGCTTTTCTTTTTCTTTTTTAGATTTCCATAGATCGTGCTCACCTCAATCTCTACTATACAGTTGTATTTGTATTAGTAGTGTGGAGTTTTTGAAAGTAACCCTCAAATTGTTACTAGGTCTCATCTGATGGCATGTTAAGATCTGATGCTGTTCCCATCTAAACCATTAGCAGAACATCTGTGCTTAAGATTTCTTAAATAAAATATTTGTTATTCCTGCCCTAGGAGGTCTGTTTACCAGGTGAACCACAGAGCAGAAGTTATACTAAACGCAATATCCCAACCATGTGGTAGGGTATATTCATAAAAGAATGCAACTCTAAACTCTTACCTCTTAAAAATTATGTGAAAATATACGGGTGCATCCAGCTCTCCTGATGATCTCTCAATGAAAATAACAGCAGTTTCTTTGAAATCTTATAGTCTGTAGCATGTGAACTGTGTGCAAATGAAGCATGTTGATAGATCTTCGTTAAATCAGAAGGAACATTTCTCTGTTACATTAGCTTTTTAAAAAAATTTAAGTAAATTTACTTCTGTGCTGAATGTGGTCTTCCAATTTTATTTCCTTAACAAGTGTACAGCAAAGAAATGCGAGTTTCGTTCATATTTTGCTTTTGTAGTTCACTTCAAAAATGGTAAGATTTTACTCATCTCCTGCATATTTCAAGGGAATCCAATGTTTTCTCTGGGTTAAATATTTATTTGCTTTAAAAGTAAACCTTTATGAATGCAGTATAATTGTTGCTCTCATTATTCTCTGAAATGTCACTTTCCATCAATATCTGTAGTTAAGATATTCCTCACTCACAGCTCCATATTGTAGAAACATATTAATATATTTTTAACTGCTGTCTGAGATGGAAAAGTGACATTTGTCCTTCAGCTTTAATTCCCAGTACCAGAAACACCTGACATTTTTCCTAGTGCTCATGTCAAATAAAAGTACTGTACATTCAGATCAGTTGTTTGATACTGTAATTTCAAAATGCTTTCTAAAGGTCAGGAGCAGGAAGGGAACCTGAGATTGTTTGCACAGGTAGTAAATGCTATTTAGTGTGTGCTGGTCTGCTTAGTCTGTAGTAGCTGGACCCCAGTTTCAGGAAAACCATTCCTTGAAATAGGAAAGCTACTTCCAGTTCCCCATCTGCTGAACTTGTTTTTCTCTTCTTATACAATAACTGCTGATAATGAAGCTCTTTACAGGGGATTTAGGAATATTACTTAATATCGGTGATGGGTGTGATAGTTTATCCCATTAGGACTGTATATTAACATTAATAAAGGTCGGGCATTATGTATGGAGCAGTATATTGTTCTGTTGTACTGAAGGAGACAGGAGAGCTTTGGCCTTGAGGTGTGCACCAGCTAAGACGCAGGAGTCTGTCTAGCATCTGTCTTGTCACACCTTGTGCAGGGATAGGACAGCCCTCTGTTGTTGCTGTTTTTCTCCTTCTACCAGGTGCAGATGTGAATGAAATCAGCAGAATTAACTTGAAAGTAGTAATATTTCTGGCCTGATCCTTCTTAGTCCATTGTGATGGAACAGTCATTATTTTTAGTAGACACAGGTAATTTATTTGGCACTTAGAGCTCTGAACGTGTATTCTCTGGGTGGAATATTGTAGCCAGAGGTGAGAAGACCTGTAGTCATAGACAAGCTAATAGTATGTTCTTGTTGGTAGGGAAAGCATTTTGCTACTTGGAGATTTAATTTAATTATTTTCCGAGGGCTGGCGTCTGCCCCGCATTGATATCTGTGGGCACTGGATCAAACTCTTCCTGGTCACTGCCATTGTATGGTTGTAATTTCTTTGAGTGTTTCCCCTCAAACGTTGTCGTCTAGAGTTGATGGAATAAGCTAAACAGTGGCTAACAGGGCAACGTACTCCATGAGGAGTATGGCTTTGGGAGACTTTTGTCTGAAGTGGTAAAGCACTGCAGTTCACTGCACTTGGAAGAGTATCCTTTAAAAATGAGGTTTCAGACTGTGCTGAGCTCTGAGTGCCCATTTATGTTTCTGGAACACCTGATGAAAGAGTTTTTCTTTGAGAAAACTGAGTGACTGCTTTTGTTCTGCCTTTGCAGCTTGGAAGAATTCTTCGAAGCCCGTTTATGAAATTTGTGGCCCATGCAGCGTCCTTCATTATTTTCCTAGGCCTGCTGGTGTTCAATGCTTCAGATAGATTTGAAGGTATAACAACGCTACCGAATGTCACCGTTACTGATTACCCTAAGCAGATCTTTAGGGTGAAGACTACCCAGTTCACCTGGACAGAAATGCTGATCATGGTATGGGTACTTGGTAGGTATATTGCCCCTTCATCTTTATATCAACTTTTTCTGCAGATAAAAATTCTAAAAGAAAGGAGAGAAGTGTAGTTCCCAAACCTTTGCTCCAGCTGTTGCGTGGTTAGAGTAAAGCCTTAGGGCAGATAACAGTGCACTAGAACTGGTGAGAGCAGCAGAGCATCTCTGTGCTGCCCCCTCTTGCGATAAATTTTGCTTGCTGATTTGCCACACTGTTTGGTAATTCTGGCATTTGTAACAGGAGCAGAGGTTTGCTGAAGAGATCACCACAGAAATTATACTTTACTGAAGTGGTTTTCTTCAATGGTGTCAGGAAGCCTACACTCCATACGTGCCAGAAGGTCAGGAGTTCCTACTGCTCAGTGTTAATGTGCTGGCACATCAGTGCTTATGTGGCATTGCTGCTTAGCTGGCATTTGGGGAAACCAGTTTCTACCAGTGCTAAGGGGCTAATGAATCAGTTCTCATTACTCGTGTGTTTTCACAGAACCCGATCAGCTGTCAGCCTGTTTGAAACTCCGTATGGCAGAAAATGCTTTCTTCTAGCATTTCATCAGTCAGGTGCTTTACGTAGCAGAATGTCAGTTAGCCACGTGATAGCTTTCAGCGGCTGTGGAAGAGAAAGAAGTGTTCCTGTGGCTGCTACGTGAAGGTGTCTCGCTGTGCCCTTGGAATCTGCTGTGTCTCCTGACTTAAGCACTGCTTTATCTTAAATTATGTTGGGGTAGAGAGATGCATAGCCCTTGTATGCTGCATTTTTGTAGTCCCAGCAAATACGTGTGGGGAGCAGCCTCTTTATTTGGCAGAAGGCAAGCACTGAGGTTTTGGTAGTCTCTAGGACTCGGTCACTGTGAGAAATTTCTTGGGCACTCAGAGAGAACCAGCCTCAAGCTAAACCAGTGCATGGTTGCTGTGTGTAAGGTTGGAATGGCAGCAGTAACCCTTCTAAACTACCCAGCAAGGGAAACAAGAAAAAAAAGTAGTGGGGTTGTGGCTTTGTTACTTTTTTTTTTTTCCCTGAGAAACTTTTCTGAAGTAAGAAAAAGTCTTGATTCCCAACAGCTATGTCTGAAGGTTATGGTGAGGCTGTGATCTGAATTAAATTCATGTAAATTAATTTCTGAGGAGAAGTTTGAGTAAGAAAATGGAATTACATATAGCCAAATTCCACTTTCTGTGCTGAAAAGCATCTTATTCTGTAAAGTGGAGAAACAGTAGTATAATTGTACCATTTATATTTGGTCATCTGTGTAGTTGGGTAGTTGTGCTTCTCTGGAAAAATTATTCCTTCTGATTTAGAGGTGTTTTATGAATGTAAGTGGTAAGGAAATGAGAGGAGTTCTTTTCGCACATTTAACATTTTTCCTTCTAAAGATTAAGTACAGCGTACTGTTATGTTGTTAGGCCATAATATGTCCACTGCGAAGTCATGGCTCTCCGCTACCCTACGTGGAGATGTCTGAGCTTATCCCTGTGTATCAATTAATATCTTGCCAGTTGATCAACCCTGCTGAAACCAAGAGAGCCTAACTCAAGACAATGTTGTGATGCTGCAAATGAAGTGAATTTTTGCTCCACTGGTACCAGCTGGTTTTATGAAATGGGAGAATGCAGAGAGTTTACATGAAAAGAGTTCGACCACCATTGCTGGTTTTTTCATTTCTTGTTGCAGGTATGATGTGGTCAGAATGCAAAGAGCTGTGGCTGGAAGGACCCAGGGAATATATTTTGCAGCTATGGAATGTTTTGGATTTTGGGATGCTGTCCATTTTCATTGCTGCTTTCACAGCAAGGCTTCTGGCGTTCCTGCAGGCCACAAAAGCACAACAATATGTGGACAACTATATTGAGGAGAATGACCTCTCTGAAGTCACACTTCCTCCAGAAATAGAGTATTTTACTTACGGTGAGTTTAACTTTTGTGCAGCACAGATCTGAACACAGAAAAACTGGTAGGATGCACTAACATTTCAAAGCTTTAAGATGAATATTTGCATGTGTGTGTTCATACCATTGTCTAACCATTTCTGCCTCGATATTTTTGTTTCCATGCTTTTTAAAACATAATGATGATGATGATTTGACAAATAAGATTGCCAATATATTAAAACCAAACAATAAACATAAGGACAAAATCAGTTCACATGTAGCTGTCCATAACTTTGTAATAAAGTATTTATGAATTTCTGTATAACTCAAATTGTTTCTGTGCATATTGGGAAGGGGGGTGGCAAACCCACAAAAAAACCCCACAATCCTACTTCCATTGAGGTAAATGGTGTAAAAATCTTCATGGTTTCAATAGGAACTAGGTTATATCCTGAACTTGTAACAGTGGCAAAAAGCTTGGTGTGATTAACAAATGAAATTGTTCATCGACCAACACTGTTACCTTTCCATCAATAGAACACAAAATATGAATAAATTTGTGGCTTTAGTGTAGTGCTTGTTAAGTTAATCACAGAATGATAGAATGGTTTGGGTTGGAAGGGACCACAAGGAGCATCTAGTTCCACCCCCCCTGCCATGGGCAGGGACATCCTCCACCAGACCAGGGTGCCCAAAGCCCCATCCAACCTGGCCTTGAACACTGCCAGGGATGGGGCCTCCACAGCTTCTCTGGGCACCCTGTGCCAGGGCCTCGCCACCCTCACAGGGAAGAATTTCTTTCTAATATCTAATCTAAATCTCCCCTCTGTTAGTTTTACTCATTCCCCCTTGTCCTGTCACTGCACTCCCTAAGAAACAGCCCCTCACCAGCTTTCCTCTAGGTCCCCTTTAGGTGCTGGAAGGCCACTATTAGGTGTCCCTGGAGCCTTCTCTTCTCCAGGCTGAACAAGCCCAGCTCCCTCAGCCTGTCCTCAGGGGAGAGGTGTTCCAGCCCTCGGATCAGCTTTGTGGCCTGCTCTGGACTTGCTCCAGCAGCTCCATCTCTTTCCTGTACATAATAATACAGGCATGTTAAGAAAAGCCATAAGGAGTTATTTATTGTTACATAGTTCAGGTTAAAATGTTGTAGAAGACTGTCATGTTTCTTCAAGTATAGTTTTTCTTCTAGCAACAGGTAATGTAACTTATATTGGTCATTTGTGACTTAAAGAAAATAGGAATAGAGTAGCAACTACTAGACTCTCTAAAGATTTGTCACAACAAAATTCAGCCATGTTTATGGAAAACAGTATCAAGATTTATTTTCAAACATTATGATAAATGAGTAACTCCTTATGTTTTCCCCTATATTTCATATCTTCCAGCTAGAGATAAATGGCTCCCATCTGATCCTCAGATAATATCTGAAGGCCTTTATGCAATTGCTGTTGTTCTTAGCTTTTCTCGGATTGCATATATCCTGCCTGCAAATGAGAGTTTTGGGCCTTTGCAGATTTCGCTTGGAAGGACTGTTAAGGACATCTTCAAGTTTATGGTCCTTTTTATTATGGTATTTCTTGCATTTATGATTGGAATGTTCATACTGTATTCCTACTACCTTGGAGCCAAACTAAACCCAGCCTTTACAACGTAAGTACAAAGTTATGTGTAAGTAAAAAGCCGGTATGAAACTTACAGTTTTTCCCTAAGATGTGAGATATTGTAAGTTGTCTCCTAGCATTAAAGTAAAATTGAAGACAGTTGAAATCGGTGAGCAATCAGGTATCTCAGAACCTGAGAAAGCTGAATACAAAAACCCAATTCTTTCCTACTTTTATAATGGAAGCTTTCATTGCAGTCTAAAATAATTTTACCTGTATATTATGTTAATCGCACAGACTTGTGAACAACCAATTGCAGAAGTTCCCATCAAGATCATGTCACGTAACCAGGAGTGTGTAGCCCACATTGGGTGCAGAAGCTTCCTTCCCATGAGCCCCAGTTTTAGCTTTATTAGGATGGGGAAGGTCTGCCCCCTGCAGAGTTAGACTGGAAAACAATGAGATGAGTATATGCTTCATCTCAAAACCTGGAAATATAATACCTTTCTAATTCCTGGACTGTTGCTTTTTTTGCATGTATTAGTACCACTATATCACCTATGATGGATAGGTGGAACACAGTGGAGAAATTGATCATACTGTGAAAAATATTTTCTTGTGTGTTTCTTTTTGATCAGTGCTCTACAAACAAATGTACAAATTACTTGAGATTGGTTATCACTTACTATAAACACAACTTACATATTTATTTATGTAGTTAGTAATAACACCTTTCTTTTTTTTTCCCTACAGAGTGGAAGAAAGTTTCAAGACCTTATTTTGGTCGATATTTGGCTTGTCTGAAGTAACCTCTGTTGTCCTCAAATATGACCATAAGTTCATAGAGAACATTGGTTATGTTCTTTACGGCATATACAATGTGACGATGGTGGTAGTTCTGCTCAACATGCTGATTGCTATGATCAACAGTTCATATCAAGAAATCGAGGTGGGCTCTGTTCTCAAGTTTGTCTCTTTTGTTATGTTGAAAAAAGGCAGAATTATTAGGAATTATTTTAAGGAGTGTATCTTGATATGCAGAAGTATGGTGAAGAGATTACCTCGGCAAAGGAGATCACAAAAAATACTGTTTCTAGATCTGACTTTATCTAAACCCAGCCGAGCTGCAGAACCTTACGGGATCTGAACAAGTAGTTCATCTCTGCCATGTATATGTATCTAAGGAGAAGCCATCCATCCAGAAATTTTAAAATCTATGTACTCAAATGAAGACTGCTGTGAAGTAGAAAACAAAGTTACCAGGCATAACGTTTTAGACATGGGTGGTTCATTCCCGGTTTCCTTAGTGTGTTTATTGCGTGTTTCCACAATGTAGTGCACTTCAATCTTTGACAGATCATTAGGATACAGATTAAATGTGTCCTGATGTGTTCATTACTGGAAATCTGTTTTTTAGTTCCAGTCCTCAAACTTTTCAGCTAAACATGGAGGAGTTAGACACTTAGACACAGCAGTGATACATAGACATACTTTATTACATTTAGATGCCTCTGTACACGGAGTATGATACAGGTGCTTATCTTCAAAATTGTTGTGACTCAGGCACTCTTTGCAATGCTTACACAGTGTTTGTAATGTGGTTTTTTCCACTTTAGGTACAATATTAAAACTTGATTCTGGGTTTACTGAGCTTTGCCATATGCCCTGAAAACCCAGTGGCAGTATTTCTGCAAATCTGCCAGATGCCTCAGTTGAATGAATGCTTGAATTTCACACAAAGTTATTGCATTGCTTATTAAAAGAGAGATACTGTGTTTCAATTTCATTATGATGACAGAGTATCCTCATTTTTTAAAGATAACTAGAGACTTTAGCATCCAACTCCCATAAAAAAAAATCAGAAAATTTAAAGTAGCGAAGATACTTGGGTTTTAAAAATAAATTCCACGTTGCTGAAATGAAAGTAAAAGTGTATTTATAGCACCATTTTTCCAGACCATTAGTTCTGATATTATTCAAAGAGTACTACATTCACACAGACATGGGTGCACACCCACACTAACTGGGGGCGGAGGGGGAAGATCATCTAAGACATAGTATATAAACATATGTATCATTTCCGGTATTTTCAGTGACTTCTGGGAAATGTCAGGGAATTCAGCAGGAGAAAACTAGTTATTATAAATTAACTTTTAACCTTTGGAGTAAACTGAGTCCAGCATTGCAATACTTCAGTAAGAATATATTAGGACAAAATTAGTTCATCGATTTTAATGCAATTTCTTCGTGAAAACAAAGTTTGTGTTTTCTGTAGTTCATTATAAATCAGAGTTACTTCTCATGGTCATGTAAAAAGCAGTGAGGACTACCATTTTAAACCATGTCTCCCTTGAAGCTCATATTTAATCACTTGTGCGAGTACCAAATTCATGTGACCGCTTTAATGAGAAAAACAAGACGTTAAAAACCGCCAAAGTTCCACTTCAAATAGCAAGGAGTTTATACATTGGCTTTCACTCAGTGCAAAAATAACACTTGTTTAAATGATTCGCATGCTTTAACTAACTATTGTCAATGACATGTTGCCATAAAGAGACAACTGAAATTTAGTTAAAATAGGCTTGATAAAGTGGTTGCATTTTTGCATAACTACTGGGAGTCTTACTAGCAAGCAAATAACACTTTACGTAAAACCAGAAAGGGTTGATATTTAAAACAAGTTTCATTTGGAAGAAGTTTCACATTTCATAAAAGCAAAGCGCATTCCTGTTTTTATATCTTAACACAGGATGACAGTGATGTAGAGTGGAAGTTTGCTCGTTCGAAACTTTGGTTATCGTATTTTGATGATGGAAAAACATTACCTCCACCATTCAGTCTTGTACCAAGCCCCAAATCTTTTTTCTATTTCATCATGAGGATCATTAACTTCTCTAAGTGCAGGAGGAGACGGCTACAGAAGGACATTGAAATGGGAATGGGCAATTCCAAATCTAGGGTAGGTACTGAAATCTTTTCATTATAGTGAAGAATTGTGTGTCCATTCCAATATTCTGTTTTTCTTTGATTTATCTGTGCTTGTGATGATAGTACGGTAATTAGTCAAGCATTTATTGTGGTAACAATAAACTCCTGGCTGACCCAGAACTTGTGCAGGACTTGCTACTCCACCTGGATGCATACAAGTCCATGGGGCTCAATGGGGTTTGTCCCAGGGTGCTCAGAGGGCTGGCTGATGTCATTGCGAGACCTCTCTCAATTATTTTTCAATCGTTTTGGGAAGCTGGAGAGGTCTCAGTTGACTGGAAGCTGGCAAACGTTGTTTTAATTTTCAAGAAGGGCAAGAAAGACGACCCTGGTAATGACAGGCCTGTCAGTCTCACCTCAGTGCCTGGTAAAATTATGGAGAAAATTATGCTGGGAGTTATCGAAAAACACCTGAAGGACAACACAGTCATTGGTCACAGCCAACACGGGTTCGAGAGAGGAAGGTCCTGTTTAACAAACTCAGTTTCTTTTTATGACAAGGTCACCCATCTAGTTGACTAAGGGAAGCCAGTTGATGCCATTTTTTGGATTTCAGTAAAGTTTTCAGTACTGTCTCTCACAGTATCCTCCTGGACAAAATGTGCAGCATACGGTTTGAGAAACTCATAATGCGATGGGTGAGCAGCTGGCTGATGGGTTGGGCCCAAAGAGTTGTGGTAAACGAGGTTACATCAGGCGGGCAACCAGTCACGAGTGGGGTTCCCCAGGGCTTCATTTTAGGGCCAGTTCTTCTTAATGTTTTCATAAACGACTTGCATGTGGGACTAGAAGGTGTCATGAGCAAGTTTGTGGATGATACTGAATTGGGAGGAGCTGTTGATCCTGTCGAGAATGGAGAGGCCTTGCAGAGAGATCTGGACAGATCAGAGACCTGGGCAATCACCAACCACATGAAGTTTAACAAAAGCAAGTGCCAGATCCTGCCCCTGGGCAGGGGCAGCCCTGGCTGTACAGACAGACTGGGGGGTGAGACACTGGAGACCAGCTCTGCTGGAAGGAACTTGGGGGTCTTGGTCGACAGCAAGTTGAACATGAGCCAACATGGCTCCTGGGGTGTGTCAGCCACGGTATTGCCAGCCAGTCTAGGGAAGTGGTTGTCCTACTCTCCTTGAGGTGAGGCCACACCAGTGTGGTGTATTGTGTGCAGTTTTGGGTGCCACAGTACAGGAAGGACATAAAACTATTGGAGAGTGTCCAAAGGAGGGCAACAAAGATGGCAAAGAGTCTAGAGGGGAAGACATCTGATGACAGGCTGAAGCCCCTTGGCTTGTTCAGCCTGGAGGAGACTGAGGGGAGATCGCATGGTGGCCTACAGATTCCTCCTGAGGGGGAGTGAAGGGGCAGGTGCTGATCTCCTCCCTCTGGTGCCCAGCGATAGAACCTGAGGGAACGGCATGGAGCTGCCACAGGGGAGGGTTAGGTTGGAGATGAGGAAAAGGCTCTTCACCCAGAGGGTGATCGGGCCCTGGAACAGGCTCCCCAGGGCAGTGGTCACCGCACCGAGTTTGGCTGAGTTCAGGAAACGTCTGGACAACGCTGTCCGTCATCTGCTCTGATTGGGCTGGTCCAGTGAGGAGCCAGGAGTTGCGCTTGATGATCCTTATGGGTTCCTTCCAACTCAGGATATTCTTTGAGTCCATGATTTATATTCATAGATCTGTATTTCAGAGTGACTAAATGTACTGCATAAAACCAAAAAAATAATTATAAATTTTCTTAGGACAACAAGGTCCAATGACTGGGAAATGCAATTAAAGCAAAAATAACTGAGTATTCAAAGACGCAAATAATTCCCACAAGGAATGACCTAAATATTGAATAAAGATGCTTTTAGTCTCCATTAAAATGTTCAGGGTAAAAAAAAAGGGAGGGGATAAGGAGAGAGAAGTTTTCCTTTTACGAGGACAGGAAAGGAATAAAGTGTGGTCAGTATGATATCCCCAAGAGTCTTCAAGAAAAAAAAAAAAAAAAGGAACTGAATTCTAACTGCAGATTCCATAATATATTTTATTTTTGTCTTATTTCTTCCTAGTTAAACCTTTTCACTCAGTCGAACTCAAGAGTTTTTGAATCACACAGTTTTAACAGCATTCTCAATCAGCCAACACGCTATCAGGTAAGTACATACAGTGGTCACTGTTTGAGCAATAGAACTGTGTGAATGTACTAGAATTTTGTGTTTCAGGTACATTTTTGCCTTCACCAGATAAAGAAAACCTCCTGTAGAAACCAAACTCCAGGATGCTACTGGAAAAAAGGCAGTTATTGTTCAAGCCCTGTTACTGGAAGTGTTTAAAAAGCGAATCCATACAAAACTTAGATTTTCCTTTGATGTCCCAGTTTAGAAAGAGCGAGAAGCAAACATCTGAAACTGATTTCTGGGGAAGGAATGTGAAAGCATTGAGCTGACTAGATTAACATTACTTTGCCTTCCTTTCTTCTCATAACCTGAGATGTGACATTCAACATTGCTACAGATGGGAATGCTCCTGTCTGATAAGAGGAGTCTGGCAGATGCTACCTTCCTGTCTTCTTGCCAGCTCAGAAATAAGAGATTATATAGGAGCTCTTGTTCCCATAATAAAAACATTGAAGGCATGTAATCCGCCTGTGCAAATTCTGTTGGACGAGCTATGTTAGATTAGCTGTGGTAACAGTACAAGAGTATTACTACATGCAAGGAACACTGGCAGTTACGGTATAAAAATATAGATATAATCTTAATGCATCCTTTACAGCTGACACTGCACTGTCATACTGTAAAATCTCAGCTTTTCTTTCTTTTTAAAAGGTAAATATTTACCTTACTATTATACATCCTTTCACATGTGAACTGAGTTTAACAGAGTAGACCTATTCAGAAGCTACCTAAAGCTAAATTAGGTGTGTTCAGGCATATTTTCCTGTTGTGCTGTTCCCCACAAAAAGTTGTGATGCTCTATAAATAAGAGATAATCGGATGACAAAGGTGCTTTGTTATAATGATGAATCTCAGCATGCCACCAGGAAAGTCCGTAAGACTGCTTGATCTGGGGCTGTTTATTCTTTCACTTATACAGATGTGAGGGAGACAATTAAGAAAGAAAAGTGAATAGTGCTTCATTATATACACTCACCTGATTGTATAACTGTTTTAATCTGGCAGCAAATAATGAAAAGACTGATAAAACGTTACGTTCTGAAAGCACAAGTGGACAAAGAAAATGATGAAGTAAATGAAGGTAAGAACCAAGACTGCATTTGCAATGTCAGCTGTACAGAGCTGAGCTCATGAGTGACAAAAGCAGAGAAGCTCCTCAAAGTGTCCTCCTCTCAGTGTGCCCCTCCTGAATTCCCAACACTTTCCTCCTGTTCCTGCTCCGTGACAGGGGAAATCACCTACCTGGTGATGGATGAAAAGGCCATTCTCTCAGCAGCATGGGAGTCTTTCCAGTTCCCTGATGCCTGTTTGGTATTGGCATGTGTGTTTAGATAAGCAAGATGGTGCAGAAAATTGTGGTTTATGGACGTCATGGTTCTTGCTTTATCGCCAGTTTTGTAGAGGGAAGTACGCTTTAAGCAGGGCAGCTAGCCCCTGAACCGCAGTCTCCAGCTGCGTAGCAAAGGTCATGACCATCTCATTTGTACCTCAAGTGTAGATCCAGATACCATTCTCGAAGTCTCCTGCGGCTATTTTAAACTGTTTGAAGCTATTTAAAAGTATAGGGATTTTTTCCCTGTTCTGCATCACTAGAGAATTTAGGTATTCTTTTGCAGGCTTTAACTTCGTATGTGACAAATAATTTCCTGGGGTGGCTACTGTGCAAGAATTCACATACTTCACACTTGCTGGAAGAAGACTACTTGAATATTTTTAAAAGCTTCCACTCTTCAGCTGAATATCCTACAATGAAAAACATGCTGTTGCTTGTTAGGAGCGTGGCCTTGACCACTGGGTGGTGTTTTTAAATGTGTTTTTCCTATGTGTGCCAAATTGTAACATAATTTTAAATCGGTTGGCTTTTTCTAATTCAAAGGATATTGGTAAGGAAGAGGAGAGAGATTCAAGCTGTGAGTTTGATTGCCAGCTCTGCCACACTTTTCCTGTGTGATCTTGACACATCACTTCAGAAAAAAAATCTCTTTGCCTTTTCTCTCTAAAAGGGGGATACTAATACTTACCAGCTGCTCAGCAGTGTTGCCGTGATTAATTCATTAACCTATATAAAGTGCTTTTTGAATCTGTGATGTTCTGTATACACATGGAGCGCAATGTTAGAGTTCAATGGATTATTAAAATATCCTTGGTACTATTTGGGAGTGGAGACACCCTCACACCTCATGAGAAAGAAGAGGTAAAGCCTCCTGCCCTCTCCCCCCCCGCACTGCTCTCATGAATAACGAGATAATTGGAAATAGTCACTGGTGTCACCTGACAGAACAGCACTGAATGAATGTTAACTTCGCTAACACCTATTTCTTTCAATGATCAATGCAGGTGAATTAAAGGAAATCAAACAGGATATCTCCAGTCTTCGCTACGAACTTTTGGAGGACAAGTCCCAAGCAACGGAAGAGTTAGCAATTTTAATACATAAACTCAGTGAGAAACTGAATCCTAATATGTTGAGATGTGAATGACTCGACAGAGGAACCACGGCTTCGACAACAGCACAACTATTTATTGGCAATAATATTTCAGTATCTTATACTTGAAAAATGTATTGTAGATTTTTAGCACTAAATAACTTTATGTACAGCTTCTCTGGAATTTAGTCTTAGGAAATTTTATTAACTCACCACAAAAAGATTGCTCTCCATTTTTATTGTCTGAAAGCAAGAACTATAGTTTGGTTTTTTTGCTTTTATGCATTAAAAAGGTGAATGGTATCAATTGCTGGTATTTTAACAGGTTTATGAGTACATAGGGAGAATTCTTTGCACTAAGTTTGCAAGAAAAAAAAGAACAGATGCAGTGTAGTACTCTGTTCTTGGCACCAACGGGGTATGAATAGGATTTTTCCTAATACCATAAATCAACTTAGAGATCAGGGGCGGATTATTTGAACTCTTTGTTCGTTATTAGTGATGCTAGTGTGGTGCGTGAGCTGAGACCTCATGGTGTGATTACAAGGAACTAATGGAAATCAGGTAAGTGTGAATGTAACTGTGGTAGCACTGCTTAGCACGTATGTACATACACGTACCCACCACCCCCCTTTCTTAACTCAGCTTATTTACTTTCAAGAGGAAGGACCAGAACTTTTTTTTTTAAGAAACCGACTTTGGAAGGCGATGTGAGCTCAGCCCAACGCTATTCTTTAGGTGGTAGAAATGACTTTTTTAACATTCAGACTCTGCGCAGGGCTGGTATTTTGTTACACTGTTCTAAACAACGCCTCCGATGCTTCACCGTTAAATAAAATATTCCTACTTTACTGAGCTCCCTGGCGTCCCGCTAGTAGCCCCCGTGCCAGGGGGCCCCGCTGCGCGCCGCTGGCCCAGGCCCGCGGCCTTTTTCGGGCAGGGTGGTGCTGTGTCCCCCCGCCCCAGCCCTTTTCCCACCGCCTGTGCCCACCGGGGGGCTGGGGGTGTCCGGCCGGGCCGCGGGGAGCAGCCGACCGCCGCCTCACCTCAGGGCTCGGCCGCCGGAGGCCGCCCGCTGCTGCCCTGGGGCCGCCCGCCA
>VWZZ01006012.1:13300-33285 GCA_013399095.1 Psophia crepitans | reverse complement strand
TGAAGGGGAGCCGTCCGGCGGCCCGTGTGAAGCCTGAAGAAGGGTGTCTGTGCTCTCGGTGGTGGGGCCGGGGTAGGAAGCGTCTCCCGGTGGGGCCGCAGTCGGGCAGGCCTCCCGCTCCGGCCCTCGGTTCTAGAGCTGGCCTCAGCGGGGCTGGGACCCGCCTCCCCGGGCATCGCGCCCCTCAGCCCTGCCCCCGGCCCGTACCGCTCCCGCTGCCGGGACGTGCCCGGTGCAAGAGCGTGTCTTCCCACAGGTGGGAGTGACAGCCCAGAAGAGCATGAGGCTGCTTCCCGCGTCGGGGCGAAAGGCGACGCAGAAGGTAGAGGCGGGCGGCGAGGGCGGGCTCGGCGGGCGGGCTGCGGTGCCTGGCCTCCCAGTGCGGGTCGGGGGGGGTTCTGGGCTTGGTACGTCGTGGGGGAAAGCGCTGGAACCCAGTTCCTGGGGCTGCTTGGGAAACTTCTGGAAAAAAAACAGAAAAAAAAAAAGGTCTGAATTTCTTTCTCGGAAACTGCCAGAACCAACAAGGAGTTTTCAGAACCTGAGGCATTGCTGGAACCGCAGGGAAGGCCTTGCACGTTTCTCTATTTCTGGTTTGCTTAATATAGATTAAATATTTCTTTCCTAATTTTCCTTACAAGTTCAAGCTAAGGAAACCGAGTTGGGGAAACTCAATAGAAACAACAGTGCGTGTTTTGTTTTACTGATAAATCCTCGAGGTGAGAATGCAGCCGTTCCCACATAGGCCCTTCTGGAGTGTTCCACCCGGTGGTTGCTGGGCTTACCTGGCGCTTGCCGCTGGGAGCGGGGAAAGGATTGTAAACGCTGTTGCTTAAATTATCGTCCTTAGGCTTTAGTCTCCTCTACAGCGGTTTATCTAGCTTTTCTGTATACAGCTATGTAAATTAAGTACTGTAGAATTTAAAGTACTTAAATACAGGAAAAAATTATGAATATAGGAAAAATAGCATTTAAAAATATGTATGTTAAAAAATAACAATATATTATACTTTTGAAGGTGGTTGTTGGAGATCAGGATGGGGTCATTACGTGCTTTGGCATAAAAAAAGGGGAAGCTGTGGTAAGTGGAAATGTTCCATTTAAAATTTTTAATTTTTTTAAATTTTGTTTCTAATAAACTTTGAAAGTCTGTTTTTATTGACCTGGGGAATAAGATACCTGTGGAAGGTGTTTAGGTAGAGCTGTGGACTGATACCTGGCCACATGACTGATGAAGGCATGCTGATTTTATGCCTGGACAAGCACGTGGTTCTCCACAGTTGCCAAGTCAGACACTAGTGTATATCATCACACAAAAAAGTTGATTCAACTGCTTTTGCTTTGCAGTTCGGTTTAGCTTAAGCCTGTACACGTACTTACTTACTGTGACTGGACAAAAACCTGCAGAGCTTCACCAAGTCAGTGAAACTGATCGCTTTTTATGAGCCTAGACTTATGCCCAGCCTGATCAATTTTTATCACTTCATTTTGATTTTTTTGCTCTTGAGGAAGTTTGTAGCCAGCTCATAAGGATTCTATAGTAACAGAAAGAAATCTGTCTAGTCTCCTGGAATAACAGTGCAGCATGTAAGAGGGAGGGAGGGAGGATGTGTGTGGTGGTGGCTAAAAAAAACCTTAGAGCTACCTGTAGTGC
Organism: Psophia crepitans; assembly: GCA_013399095.1. Taxonomy (NCBI): domain Eukaryota; kingdom Metazoa; phylum Chordata; class Aves; order Gruiformes; family Psophiidae; genus Psophia; species Psophia crepitans. Next base: position 31,631 of record VWZZ01006012.1, on the reverse strand, counting down.
TGAAATTTTCCTATGGATGAATAACACTGAAATAATAAAGTGATAATTTACTATATTTCACAGCTTTTTTTATTTATTGACATAAAATTCTTGATTGCTTTGTGATTTTTGAAGAGAAATGTCCAGGTTATTTTTGTCTGTGTATAATCCATAGTATCTTAGCTTTGCCAGAAATTGTAAAGCTAATTTATTATCCTTTGTGTTAAAAGATTACCATAATTGCGATCTTGTGATGATGAAAATGCTTTTCTATTTGCAGCCAGTGTTCAAGACACTGCCAGGCCAAAAAATTTCAAGATTGGAGTTGGGAGGAGCTCTTAATACACCACAAGAGAAAATTTTTGTGGCTATGGGATCAGAAGTTCGAGGTTTCACTAAAAGAGGGAAGCAGTTCCTTTCATTTGAAACTAACCTTACTGAAAGCATCAAAGCTATGTATGTATGATGTTTAGTATTTTTTTCATAGCTGTTGCAGAGTCTTAGTTTATGATTTTATGAAATAATTTTTTGCACTATTGTGTGCTTGTAAGTAACGCTAAGTGCCAGTCCAGCTTTAGCTGATGCCATGACATGTAGGAAGGAACTTTGAAAATCATGGTGAAGTTTAGAAGGTGTGTGGGAGCTTGGGAGGGCTCTGGAGACACTCATGCACTGCAGTATAGATGTAGGTGAGCGATACTGGGGTTATTGCCACAGCGTATCACGTCCATGTTCCCTTCCTGTAGCAGAACAGGAACAAATCTTCTGTTTTCCTTTTTGGATTGTGTTATAAGATGCTGCCAGATATAAACTGGATTCAGAAGAAGTAATATCAAAATACATTAATGAGATTCCTCTAAAGACATTCTCAGGATTTAATGTGGAGACAAAACGGGAAATTTGAGAGCTAGAGATATCATGTGGTTATAGCATTTGTAAGAAACTTTTTTAATAGCTGGAGCAGCTTGTGGGGCCCACTGATGCCTTGAATCTGCAAGCAGTAGTGCATGCATATAGCAGGGCTAAAGGACTGTCGCTGCCACTATACTGGGAAAATGCTACAGGAGATGTTTTCTTTTTCTCAGGCATATTTCAGGCGCAGATCTCTTTCTTTGTGCAAGCTATATCTATAACCATTACTGCGACTGCAAAGACCAGCACTACTACCTATCAGGAGATAAAATCAATGATGTTCTCTGCCTTCCTGTAGATAAAGTGAATTGCATTACACCGGTACTTGCATGTCAGGATAGAGTCCTCAGAGTTTTACAGGTTAAAATACTTGTTTATCTTTTATGTATTGATGCCATAGAATTGGACTAATTCTTAAGGGAATCAGCATATTAACGTGGCTTAAACGTCATGAGGATAAGCATCTTGCATCTTTCTTGGCAGTGTTAGTGTCTATAATGCTGGTACTTTTTTTTAATAGGAAAATCATGATAATAAACATGCAAAATGACGATTAATAAAACCACTTTACATAGGCTTTGGAATTCATAGGTAGAAGTAGATAACAAATTGTTCCTTCTAACTGAAGATGCTCATATGAGAAAGTTAAATGTCTAACTCTATCAGTGTGGAAACTCTTGCCCTCACAAATGACTGTTGCGAGAAGTCTGAGAGATAGTAAGTGGTTTCACAAATCTATTTGCCAGACAAATTAATGGATTATTTTTAATAATAACAATGCATTTCAAGAGTCCTATGTTCTGTTTATTTAAACTTCATCCTATTTTAGCTTAGAAATGGTTCTCCCACAGGTATTGGGAGTTTGAAGAAGTGAAACATATCCGTTATCATTATCCATAATAATTTTATCCTTATGCTTGTGGAGGGTTTGGTTTGTGGTGGTGTTTTGGGTGGATTGGTTTGTTTTGGTTTTGTGGGTTTTTTTCTTTTACAAAACTCATCCAAGGTAGTTCTCTTTGTCTTTAGGGATCTGATCTGCTGTATGAAGTAGAAGTTCCTGGACCACCTACTGTTCTTGCTCTAAACAATGGAAGCGGGGGTAACAAGATTTTGCATATAGGCATAATTAAACCATGTTCTTTTACTGTGTTTTTAAGATCTCATTTCTTGTATTTGTTAATTACATTTTATTTTGATTCTTAAGCTGATGTTAAAAATGCAGCACAAAACTGATTTACCTGATTTCATTTCTTAGATACAGCTAAATCTGCACACACACACGAGACTGTTTTAGTTCTAAATTATATTCACATTTAATTAAGATTCACATTTAATTGAAAGCCTCTTACAAGAGCAGTGAGGTACAAGGTGGTCTCACTGCATAAATACAAACTGGACGTCGGGGACCCTTGTCAGAGTTCTGGGTTTGGGCATCTCTACATGTGGGTTTCCGTAACTAGAATCAGTAGTTGCATCCATCCGAGGCTGGGTGAGAAAACTGAGCAGAGCACACACAAATTAAGACTGTGGAAGGATCAAGTTTAAAATAGTTTGATAATCCTTCTTGCTAATCTGTTCTAACCTAATAGAAATCGCTTTGCTCTGTTAATCTGGTGCTTAATTTACCTGCAGTTGGTTTGTGTGACAATGACGTCCAGAACTGGTTTGGAAAAGTAGTTCTTGCATGCTTAAGTCTTGGCACAACGTTTGCTATCGGATGCATGTTCTGAATGAATCTCTCCTGTAAAAGCAATTTCATAGCCTGTCTTTGCTGACATTTCAAGTATTGGATTATGAATGGTTTTTAGGCAGAACCCCAGTACAGGGGGGAATTCATACACCGAAGAGTGATAGCCATGAAGAAACTATCAGAACAGGTGCAGTTTTTGTTTATTGGTGCATTTGGTTTTGTTTTTAAAGCCTGACAATTCTGTTACACAACACTAATGTTAGTATTTTCTTTTTCCCTTGGGCTGTTAAGTGTAACTACACAATATTATGTTTTTTTTAATTGATCTACTCAGTTTTATGGATTCTAATTTCATTTTATGTGTTTAGGTGATTCTGGAGAAGAAATTGTGTATGGAACTTCTGATGGTAAACTGGGTCTTATCCAGATTACTGGTTCCAAGCCTATACCTAAGTGGGAAATTGGAAATGAAAAAAAGAGAGGAGGTGTGTGACTCAGTCTCTCTCTATATAGCTTTCCAGCATACCTGAGGCTTTCTTACAAGTATAATAACCAAGAAATCTTACTCTCAGATACTTTGGTGGCATATTGTGATTACATAAATATGTAATACTAATAGGAGTAAGCTCTCTTTCAATTCTTTTGATTTGTCTTATAAATAATTCTAAACAGTTTGTCTTGCTTTGGGTTTTCTGTTCATAGTATTTCCAGTACTTCAGTATACTTTGTTTATGCAGTATTTTTAATATTTTTAAAGTGATATTTGTAAACCAGTGTTGATTCCTATATGATTGCATGAGGTCTTCATCATTTTGGTGACTATATTTCTGAGGGCAAATATACCTGCCACATTTTTCAGGTGCTCAGTGCTCTTAAAATCTCATCAGAGGGAAGGTTAGCATCTTCCCTGCAAGACTTTTCTTTTCTCCCCTCCCTCCTCTCCTTTTCACCATTATAAGGGTTTTTGTCTGAAGGTGCATCAGGCTTTTGGTAACACTCTCCAGTCAGGCTTAACTGATCTCAGAGCATAGTGCAACACTTTGCCTATTTTAGCCTTGATACGCTGCTTCTGCAGCATCTCGGAGCCCATTTCGTTTGGAAATGAGGAGGTCAGGAATAGATATATTTTTAAAAATCATCTCATGAGAGCTATTGCTAAATTATATTCTTAAAATATTTCCTACTATGTCCCTGCTCTTCATATGAAATATGAAGGAGTCATAGAAGTTAAATTCCATCTTGTTTTTCATATCAATTCTTGTACAAACTCTCTCGAAGCTTTTTCTTTCTTCCAGACCCCAACTCGCTTTCCTGTCCAAAGATGACTGTCAGAGGCCGGTTCCACATGTGCTAGTAGTGGGTTTGTCCACTAACGAGTCAAGCAGCAGTACCTAGTCCGGGTCTGGCACAAGTCAGAAGCCTCTTTCTGTCATCGGAGCCAGAATTCATAGGAGTCCATTTACCAGTGGCTTTAAGCCAAGTATAGGAAACAAAGGATGTTTGCTTCTTCAACTGGCAAAATTTCAGTAGTGTGGACAGACACATAAGTCAGCTGGGGAAATGTTTGATGGAGGGTAAAAATAAGCTATTTAAGCATCAGGAGGGGTCTCCAGTGCTTTTTCACCAAGGGAACTGTAGGGGTTTTGATTTGCAATTGGTGGCTGTAAAACTCACTGTGCAATCGTGAATCTCAGGCACAGGTGAGAGACTTCAGCCCTCTAGTGGACTCGTACACAAATAGCACTAAAAAAACCTTAAAAGCTGACCAAGAATCTCTTTCTGTGTAACTTACAGCCTGTGTATTCTCGTGTCATGAACGAATAAGGATGAAGTAAACGGTTTCGTTTTCTTTTTCGTTAGGTATCTTATGTATTGATAGTTTCGACATTCTGGGAGATGGAGTTAAAGAATTACTCATTGGACGAGATGATGGAGTGCTAGAAATTTATAACTTTGAGAGTGCAGATGATCCTGTCCTTAAATATGATCATGTAAGCCCACATTCATCATACTCAACTTTGCTGGAAAAATAATTGAAAAAAAAAAAAATCTCTGTTTCAAAACTTAAAGTATTTCCAAGACCATTACTACTAAAAAGTGTGTTTTGTTTTTAACTTCATGAGCTCTGTAATGTTGATAATATGAACTGTAAAGCAGTATCCTAATATTTAGGAACCAGAAACTGAAATAGTCCTGATTTGAGCAAAAATCAAAGTAGTGTGGAGGGTGTGCTAACGTTCTGACTCTGTAGACTGTTGAAGTCTCTCCTGGGTGAAACGTAATACCATGCTTGTCTCTCAGTGAAAAAACAATCCCATGTTGTGTATAATCTGTGTTTTACTTGTAAAATAATAAATATAAGCTGTCAGGACTTTACTGAACATAATTACTTTCGTTATGAATTCTTTAAAATAGTAGATTTATTCCATAGTGATTATTTTAGCCTTTAGTCAGATTGCTGATTCCTGCTGGAAAAAATACCATCCATCAGCATTTTGCTTTAAACTGCTTTTTAATATCTTTGTTGTACAGAGTAGAATTGGAATGCATTTATTAAAACACCCCGATTTAGCTGTGATAGTAGTCAGCTAGCTTGTTCTTCTGTAGGTCTAGATACTGTGTGTCTGTGTAGGTATTTTGTGATGCAGGTAAAAGGAGGAATACAACCCTTTAAAACCCTAACAAAAATAACCCCCAACCCTCTAAAATGGGTGCAGTGATATTTCCCTCTGCTTGAATGTTTTTGTTTGAAGGCTTTATCAGAGAGCATTACATCAATCCAGGGTGGCTGTGTAGGAAAAGATGGGTACGATGAAATTTTAGCATCCACGTATTCAGGTAAGTTTCATAGCATCCGCTCAGTTAATGTCGCCTGTGATGATGTGATAAAAATAAACATTAGTTTTAAAAATTACATATAAATATTAAATATCAATATTAAAAATCTCGGTAGACATGCAGATCTTTGTTTTGTTTGCCTGTCGTTTATGTCATTTCCTTCCTTTTCAGCTTCTTAGGACTTTTAAATAGAGTTTATTTTGCTTTTAGTAGAAAATAAAGATTCCCCATGTGAGGCATCTCAGCAGGATCCTCTCTGTAGGATTTGAGCTATTGACCTGACTCTCACAGAGGCCGTGGTAATCACATCGCATGTGATTTGATGTGAAGAGAACCAATCTCTTTGGTTGTCTTCAGTGCTAAAAAAAAAAAGCTGACTGAAACCTCTCATAGTCAACATTATGTGTTGTGGCAAATTAAATTTCCAGTCAGATACTGAGAAGTAATTGTGTTCAAGTACCTCTTAAATAGTCTTTGGGTGATTAAAGACTCTTATACCTCACCCTCAATTAATTGTTTTGGTGTGATAGGCTGCAACAATACTGTGGCCCAAGTCCTTTGTGGCTGCTTTTAGTGGGAATGTTATAAAGATCAGTGAATCGTAGAAGAAAGAAAAAAGCAAAAGCCCATGTTTGCCTGTGGGTTTTCAAAGCTGAACTCTGGTAGGACGTGCAGTAGACTGAGTTTGGCAGATATTGGCAGATGAGGAAAAGTAGTGCTTAGAGCAGTAAAAGTCACGTCTGAAACCTGGCAGCATAGGACTCCTGTGAGTTTTTTGAAGTTGGTGCTCCATTATTGGGCTCTCTTCGTACTTGAAGTAGATAGCTAAGGAATGTGAAGATTGTGGACACGTCAGTTTTTCTGATGCGTTTTATAATAATGCTATTTTCCTGTTTGCGTGCATTAGATGAGGTAACTAGAGCTATAAACACCCATTCAAGTCTGCATGTCATACCTGAGGTGTCAGAATATAAGCAACTAGTATTTGCTTTTATAAGTAAATGTAAGTATAAACAAAAAGATAATTATTTTTTTCACTTCAACTGACAGTGTTCAATCTCAAGGCACGATGCACAACATAACAGGTTGCTGTAAGCACATTGCACGGCTCTTTTTGTTCTGTTTTCAACTATAGTACTGCCAATTATTCAAGGTTTTGTCAGAGAAACAGAGGTGGGAAAAAAGATTTGAGTGCTTGGTTAAAAACTGTGACAGAGGGATTTATTGGTCAAAGTGCCTCATGAAAAAGAGTAAGTAATGTTTTCCAATCTGTAAGTTAAGAATAGAATCCATAAAAAAATCATGCTCAGTGTCCCAATTAATTCTCCAAAGAAAGGATTAAATTAAAGTCTCCATTCTCTCTACCCAGTATCTGGAACAAGCATTGCTCCACACATGCAAAAGCTGAGTGTAGACTTTTCTTTATAGCTTGTAAGGAATATAAACTTCATATATTGGTTTAGGCTGGCTGACAGGATTGACTACAGAACCTGTCCATAGAGAAGGTGGATCAGGTGAAGAACTAAAATTAAGTCAAGAAATGCAGAGCAAGATTTCATCCTTAAGGTAATTGCACTAGAAAGAAATGTAAATGGAAGAACTGAAATGTTAAAAAACCTGGAATGTCATCTTTCCTTCCTATCTCACTGGATTTTCTGTATCATTAAAGTATCTAGAAGTAGAATTAAGTCTTTTCAAAGTAGAAATGAATAGCAGCCTCATCTCACAGCCTCTTTCTGTCTCGCTTTCACATGATGATGTCTTAATGCCTTCTTCCTCCGTATCAATGAGCTAAGATTCCCTCTTCCATACTGCTTATAGCTTCTAAATGATGGGAGGAAACTAGTTACTAGCATATCATGTGTTGTACTCTTGGAGGGGGAGAAAAGTCCTTTCCTGTGACTCATCAAAATATCATTTGGCAAAGTACGGTAGAATCTGCATTTTCGTGTGATATAGTCTGTATTTTATCTTTGTTACGTATGTGGGAGTCACTGGTCAGTTCTGGTTGGAAATTGAGGACAGAAGATAAAATTGCCTTGCAAGCTTGATCTAATTAATTTCTGGGGTAGCTTATACATTTTTTGTTTGTTGTTGTTTTGTTTTTTTTTTAAATGTGATTTCCCTTTTCTAGGAATGAATTGGAACACTTACAGATGAAAGTGCTTCAGGAACGTGAAAAATACCAGCAGTCTTCTCAGTCTAGTACTGCTGTTTCATCAGTACCTGCATTTAGTGTGAACGATAAGTTTACATTGAATAAGGACGATGCCAGCTACAGCCTCATCTTGGAGGTGCAGACAGCTATAGATAATGTCCTGGTACAGGTGAGTGGTTTTCTCATTGGCTTTCTTGATAACTAAAGAAAACATTCAGAGACTTTCTGGTTTAAAAAGCTGAGTTATAATATTTTAAGTATAGGGGGTTTTAAATGTCTGAATTGTTGTAAGAGGGAATTGAAGCCTTGCAGTGCTGAAGTAACTGTTGAAAATGCTTGTTAGGGAACAAATACAACTTAAACCTTTATTGAACAGAGCAACGTTACACTATTAGAATAGACCAAAATGTCTGCTGTACTAGCAGGTTTCTACATAACTTTTATGCTTGCTTTTGCATGTCTCTCTTTATTTAAACAGTGATTAAGTCAGTAAATCTTAAACGAGGTGCAAATTCCCACTCGCCAGTTAAGTACCCTCTGTAGTGGAAAATTAATTTTAGAATGGTGTGGGCCACCCGTGCATTTTCAGTGTGGAGCAGCATCTGATTTGTGTGCAATTGGTCATAAATACTCCGGACAAGTAGAGCAACCTTAATTAGTTATTCTTCCTACTGTGTCAGCTGAAATTAATGTTATCTTTGGTAGCCAGAAAGAGTAGTGGTACTGAATTACCTTCTTGTGGGATATGATGGGGAGAAAAGCTTGACAAGGAGGAGTTTGGGAGGTGAATTTCCCATAACAAATGGGAGAGAACTACTGTAGGATTTTATTTTTCCCTTCTCAATAAAAATATCTTTTTTTTAGTAAGGGTGTTATTAGAGTGATGCTAAGCTACAGCTAGTATGCAGCTCTATAATACCTGCTGTTTCCATAGCTAAGTGAGAAGTAATGAAATTGTTTAATCTAGTCCTGAACTTAATGTAGCGTTTAGAACTTATGGCTTTTTCTTTAAAGAATTATACAACAGTATCTGGTATTCCTCTGCCATGAGAACACAATAAAACTCTTCTTAAAATATTTATCAGTGTTTTCTGACACTTCTGTGAAATTATAGAGCAGTACTAAATCAAGTAATTGATCATTAATCCAAATTTTGAAAATAGTGTTAGATGTAATTTTCATTCCAGTGAAAAAGCATCTAGATCGGAAGTGGTCTGTGTCAGAAGTGTTCTTGTAAGTAAAAGGATAGTTAATAGTTACGTAATGTGATCCTTACTTTCCTGAGGGAATATTGTAATTCCCTATTAAAATAGGGAAACACTTAAATCATGAATATACTTCATGCATATGGAGAAAGTATATTTTCCTGTCTGACAGATAGTTACACATCTTATACTGAAGCTGTAAGCCAGCCACGCAAGGATTCCGTAAGAGAATAAGGGAAAGATCACGTTACTCCGGGATTAAGTAGTAAGCTGTGTGTCTGTTAGGTTTTTACCTCTTGGATGAAGCAATCATTGCCCCCCCTTATTAAAATAATTGATGACAGTTAGAGGATAAATGCATTAGAAGCTACTGAGGAACTTGAGCTCTTTGTTTTTCCCTTCCTTATGTGTTCTGCAGAGCGATGTCCCAGTAGACTTGCTGGATGTGGATAAAAATTCTGCTGTTGTTAGCTTTAGCAGCTGTGATTCTGAGGTAAGTGCAACAAAAGAGATTATATTTATTGAGATAGTATGATGAAAGCTTTTAATACTGTATATTTAAAATAGAATTTGAATTTATATATTTCTAAGTTTAAATGTGTTGGGTTAAACTACTCAATTTTGGGGAGCTCAGCTTCGTTAGAGAAACTACAGAATTAGGAGTTAGTGGCAGGTCCTGACATAAGGCAAAGCTAAATATGCCACAAAGGATCCAGGAGCAACTATGAAGAAAATTAACTCTTTCTGAGCTGAAACCAGGACAAACTACTGTCTTGGTTTTTCCCTGCCTGATCAGGAGTGTGAAGTACACATTCAGTATTGTTCTCATCTCTGGGTTTGCCAGTATCACATACTTTTACCTGAGAGTAATTTAGGTGAAGAACATTGTATTTCTTACTTAGTTTGTCTCTTAAAAATCACTTTGGAACACAGAAATCATGCTGTGTGGGGAGTCATATGTTTAAGTGCATTTTTTATATAATAATTGTAAGCTTAAATACTTACAGAATTACTAATGATGTTAGGTCCAGAGGGAAGATCCAGAAACTGCCTTAGCATTATGAAAATCTCCTGTTAAGTCTTTTTCCTTGTGACGGTCCTTTAAGTATTTTATTTTCAAGAACTAAATTTGCAGATCATTGATCTACCCCTGAGTTTTCAGAAATCAATTTTTTATTTTAAGTTTCTTGTCATTTGTGATGGTTAATTCAGATTTTTTGGTGTGTTTTCTTACTGATCTTACTTTAGTTTTGGATGTTGGACTGATGCTGAAGATGAGTGAGGCAGGCTGACATGCACTCTTCAGACGAAAAGTAGATATCTGTAATTTTTATGGTGGTATTAAAGAGTGTAAGAAGCTTCAGTTGATTTTTTCTTATATAGAGAATTTTCTTTAATTCTACATAATTAAAATTAATTGGAATATTCAAAGGAATCAAAGACTACGTTTTTTCATTTAACTTTTGTAAAATAGCTGTACATAAATAGCAAAAACTTTACTGTACATGTCTACAGTTAAAACAGACCAGTAGAGCTTTTGTGAATCCACAGACCTGTTTCGTATTATTTTTCTGGGTTTTTCTGCTGTTCACAGCCAAATAGCAACTTTCTTCTTGCAACTTACCGATGCCAAGCAAATACAACGAGACTCGAACTTAAGGTAAAACGCTCCAAAATATTTTCTGTAATAAATTAACGGTTGTGTAGATGTCTGCATAGGAATGGAGAGATCTCTACCTGGACTGGCTGCTTAGCATGAGCAAAGGATCAGTCCAATTTCTGCTGCTGGTTGTTTCTTCAGAAACCTTTAATTTGGGGCTTGTGTTCCTTTGTCTGTAGGGTTTCTAAAGGCTTCTAAAAATGTGTTACCTCAGAGGAGAGCCTGAGGTCCTTCTTGAGTGTCCCTGAGATGAAAGCAGTGGGGCAATCACAGATTGTGAAAATACTTGATGCTGGAGACAATGTCTGGAACTTAAAGTGGAGAGAGGCGTGGGAAAGAAAGCTCTGGCAATGTTTGTCCTCGGAAGTGTTTGAAGGAAGTAACCACTGAATACAGACTGGATTTGTATTTTGGAGGGGAAGCAAATCCGGTCATTCCATGCTGCTTATACTAAAAGCATGTGGGTGTTCTGGGGTTTATTTTTAACAATTCACCAAATTAAGGCACCATATTTTGTGGTTACCAACAGGGGAAATGGTGAAGGGAATCATGATTAGGAAAATCCTCAACGTGCACTCAGGGTCTGGGTTTTCTCTTTATGTAGTCTCCTAACATTGCAGCCTCCTCAACTAATGTGTGTTTATTTATGTAAAACTCAGCCAAAAGATCATCATTAGAAACTTGAGCCTGCATAAGATACATGAAGCGTGGGGAAGTTGGGAGTGGTTGTCTGGGGGTCTTTTGTGAGGTCGCAATAATGGACCTAGTGTGCAGAATAAAGACTGGTATTTCTCAGGTCCCCTTTCTTAAGATAGGCCATTAGTGTGCTTACTGGTTGTGAGCAGGTCATTTTATATCCCTGTGTCCCAGTTCACTCATTTTAGGGATATGACCCTGGATACCTTTAATATTGAAAATCCTAGGTAAAGGGTAAATAACACAAGAAAAATTAATCAAATGCATTCATGATACACAAAGTTTTTTACTCTCCTGTTAAAAGCATTTATAAACTTGCTGTTCTGTGTCATCATAGTGCAGCATGTCACCAAAACACTGTACTGTATCACTCTTGCATTTGGATCCTGATGTGATGGATTCGATCTGCACAGGTTCTACTACCACCTCGCTGCAGTACATCGAGGATCTCCAGTGATTTATACCTGCCGCGTGGAGCTCGTTCTCTTGCTATTTCCTCTATGCACATGCAGACAATACAACCTTTAAGTCTTAGTGATTTTATTTACAAAGAGAAATCTTCACTAGCTTATTTTTATTAGAAACGTTGAAGTGGATGTATTCCTGTGAAACACTGCTCTTTGAGTTGTGCGATCCTATAAAATAGCAGACATACTTAGGGTTATAAAGTAAACCTGTACTTGAACTCTTTTGTTTGTATAAAGCTGTTTCAGTAGCTCTTCTGCCTCCTTTGAGGGCTGTGTTGGTGCTACAGGTGGGGAAACTCTTGTTTTTTGTGAATTCTGTGTGCGTGGCAGACTTCTTAGTGCAGTCTGTGTAACTGGTCTCAGCAGAGAAGCGATGGACGTGTTGCTGTGTCCTCAGAGGCGTCTTGAATATGTATACATCCTGCTTGTTGGGTATTCTGAGGCTTATATCTGGCCTCTTACTTCTCCAGAAATAGCTCAGGAAGAGCTTTGATTGTTATGAAACAGATATTTTGAAATTCAGTTGACTCTCTTAAATTCTTTGATCTGTTCTCTGCTGCCAGCTGCTACAGAATGTGGTTTTTTCCTTGATTAAAAAAAATTATAATAATGGGGCCACTGAAGAATTAGAAGCAAGTTACGAAACTTTTTATTTTAACTGATCAGAAAGTAAGTTAGTAGGTTTTATTTTCTTAATATTTCATTCATCTAATATAGCAGCACTTCATTGGACACTACTTCATCTAGTTTTAAAACATTTTTGATCTGCTATATTTATAGTGACACTATCAAGTAAATATAGTACTCTAAATATTCTTGGAGTACTACAGTCTGTCTTTAACACATTTTGAATACTCACCAAATTTACAAATTGTGTTTTGTTCTTTTTTGGGGATTCTGCTTTTATTTCTGCAGGTTCGATCAATTGAAGGACAGTATGGGACACTTCAAGCATATGTAACTCCAAGAATTCAACCAAAAACCTGCCAAGTTCATCAATATCAAATTAAACCACTTTCGCTTCATCAGAGAACTCATTCTATTGACAATGACAGGTATTTGCAAAGAAAATCGACGCCTTTTTCTCTTGAAGAACTGACACAATCCACTTTAAACAATGTTTACTCTCTAAACTTCAGTATGTCATTTCTAGCCCCTAACCTACAATTTTGAGCTTGTAGTTCCATTTTACAGGTTTTCTTACAGAAAAAAAAAAAAGCCACAAAACAGATTTAATGGGTTCCTGCTTTCCTTGCTGTTCTTTATCCTTGTTTTCAGGTTATTTTTCATTTTGCTGACCTAGTGTAGCCATAGTGTTGGTAGAGCTGAGGGTGTGGTAGAAAGGAAACTCTCCTGTCTTGGTAACCGCAGTCTTTTCAGTTTGCATCTCATTCTCACCTCCACCCTTTTAATGTAATCCTTTCCCATAGCTAATCTGGCTCCAAAACTGAGCCAAGACTTTTTTCCCCTTATCTCTCTCTTGGAAACTTAGTATTTTATGCAATTTCTGCTTGATTCTTTCCCCTCCACACCCTCAGTTAACATCTTGTATTGCCACCAAGGTATTGCTTGCTTCAAAACAAAGCAGAAAGATTGAAGGGGTGATACCAAATGTGCAAATGAGCTCCGTTATGCTCCGTCCTGATACAGATGCTCTGTCTGTGGCTTACAGTGTGGGAGACTGAGTCTCTCAGTCATATTTGATGTGTTGTCAGTTATTGACCTTTATCATAAATTTCAAGTTTAACAGCTTGAAATGAGATATGCCAAAAACACTGAGCTAGTTTCTTTATCCGGTTCTGACATGTCTGCTAGGAGATAAAGCTTGAATGTTTGCATGGCTTTTTGTCTTGAAATACAGAAAAGTAACTGTAATCCGCAGTACTTACCTGACCTTTTACAGGCTGTTGATTAAAAGGAAACCACCCCCTTTTTCACATGGATAACCAGTGCCCCCCCTTCGTAACTATTAAGGGGTGGGTTTTTTGTTTACTTTTTTCTTATTTCATGTCATAGACCCATGAATACGCTGACGCTCACGGGCCAGTTCAGTTTTGCTGAAATTCACTCCTGGGTTGTGTTTTGCTTGCCTGAGGTGCCTGAAAAGACTCCTGCTGGAGAAAGTATCACCTTTTATTTTCAGAACACCTTCCTGGGTACACAGCTTGAAAGTACTTACAGGTAAAATTGCTAAAGCTCAATGTGACTGTACTGGGGCTTTTGTCTTCTTCATTCTTGACCAGTTTGCCAGTACCATTTCAGGCGCATACTACTGTTTACCTCTCCACCCTCAGCCTCATCAAAACTCCCGTTACAGAAAACAGGAATTGTTCTTAAAAGGGGTTTTCAAATATTACCAAAGTGAGCACTCTCCAGTAATGAAGCAATCTGTTAGAACAGAGTTTTTCTGCAAGTTAGTCCAAAAACCACGATTGCCAGGGAGCAAAGGCTTGATAGGTTTTTAAGACGATGGCTTGCTGTTAGAATTTAAAGAATATGGCTGACTAATAGTATGAAATTATTGTGTGCTGCCTATTGTTTTCTGACTTCCTTTTTTTTTTTCTGTTGAGGAGCAGAAATAACTTAAAATGCATTTAACACTCATGCAAACAAAAATGGAATAAGCATTAAGCTGAAGACCTTTTCCTGCAGCTTACATTAAGCAAATATTATTTATGTGTTTATGATTAATCTGTTCTCAAATTAATTAGTTATATCTTCCTTCAGCAAATTATATACACTCACCTGAAAATGGTACTGTAAAGTGGGGAAAAATTAACTGTTGTAATTATATAGATTCCCCCTGCTCCCAGCCCACATGTTGTCTGCTCATAACGTAGAAAGTTGTCGGATGGTGGGTTTTTGGGGAGGAAGGGGTGAGTGGGTTTTTTGGTTGTTCTGGTAGTGAAGCTTGCTGCTTGGCTTCAAGGCTTCAGTGATAAAACTCAGGAGGTATGAATACCTTAGTGCCATACAACTCAAGAGAACTGCTTTGTGTGTTCCTGAAATTTGAGTATATTCTTTTTCTTCTTTAATTTTTATTTACAAACTGTTCTCTGACAAGATCACGCTGGGAATAGGGAAGGGGGGAGTAGCATAGGTGTAGAATTGTTTTTGCAGGCCTCTGTTTTAGTCTAGGGACAAATCTCAAGCATGTGTGTGTGTTTGAGTTTGTTCATGTAAAGTTTTTCTTCCTTAATAGAAAAGGTGAGGGATGTTTTAAGTCTGACAACATTTCTACAATATCCATCCTAAAAGATGTGCTTTCCAAAGAGGCTACCAAAAGGAAGATTAATCTCAACATATCATATGGTAAAACTTCCTTCTCTGTTATGCTGTCCTTGACTTCTTTTTATATTCTTACAAATGGAATATGTATTATTCATTTGCTTGTTGGTTTGGTTTTTTTTTTTCACTCCCTGCTAGATGTAAATGAAGAGTCTGTGAGGCACACATTAAAGCTTATCCACCCTAAATTAGAGTATCAGCAGCTGTTGGCCAAGAAGGTTCATTTAATTGATGCTTTGAGGGTAAGTATCTGAGCTCCTGTGGAATGATTTTTCTGGGGGATTATGTTGTCAGTTACCAAGCTGCAGGGCTCAAGTCGGATGCGTGTCATACTGGTATCTGTTCGTTTCTATTCCCGGGACATGTATTTTAATCATGTAGGAGATGGACTTCTTCAAGTCAAATTGCCATTTGTACTATCTAACCTGCAGGATTACTGACTGATGTTAGGGATGCTTAAATCGGACAGTAGAAGGCAACCAGCTTTATCATCTAACATTCTCCTTTTGCCTGCTCATCATTTCTGGTTCTTTCTTTGTCTCCACAAACCTTTAAAAGTTAGGTTGGTGTTTTTAGATTTGGGGATGATCATCCAGGTCAGATGCAACTTCCTTGCTTTGGGACTTCATCACAGAGTGTCATAACTTCCTCCTTTGGGGAGGGTGGGGGGAGGTGAAAATGACAACCACTTCTCCTTGGCCTTTGGGGGAATCAAATCCTAGTTGTAAGGACTCTTTAGTTAGTAGAAAAACTGAAGAGAGATTTTCCAGTGAGGATAGTGTGTACCTGTATTGTCACTGCAGGTATTTTACTTAGGCTTGATTTGGTAAACCAAGGAGGTAGAGAATAACAGAGAATTTATTCTTAATGCACGTTATATTTGTGCAATGATAATGATGCTGCACATCTTGCCTCTTTTAGGCTTTTTTTTAGGCAACAAATTTTCTTTCACAAATATTTTTAAACTTTTTTTTTTTGCTGTCAGTGAGTTGAGTGATACTTCCGGAGTTTTCTTTTTCCTTCGGACTTCAGCATGTGCAGCACTTTCTAGGAATTGACTTACTCCAAAAATAAAGTCGTGAAGGATTTGAGCCTTCATTAGACTTGATTCTGCGGGGTGATCCTGTTCTGACAGTACTTGGGGCTAGAAGCTGTAATACACAGGATTTGGAGAATCTGATCTATGAAGTGACAAGTAACATCTGGCATTTCATTAAAAGACTAGAAAATGAGGCACTTTGAAAATAACTCCTGCTAGTTTAGAAGGGGATTGTCTCTGAAGTACTTCCTCCTGTCAGACCCAAGCTTAATTTCTTCTTATTTTTATGCTCCTGTGATACTTAACCGGTGCTAATTCTTACAATTTAAAATGTCTTTGAGGAATTACAAGTTCATGAAGGAAACGTGGACTTCCTGCTACCGAAGTACCGCAGCATTTTGGAAGAGGCAGATCAGCTGCTTGAGGAATACAAGAGACAGCCTGCACATCTCGAGAGACTTTATGGTTTGTTGTTCCATTCAACTTTTTATTTAAGTGCAACTTCGTGTCCAGAGAGCACGGTGGGCATGACTGAAATAGTTACAAAGTCAGTATTAGTAGAATTGAAATAATTTGGGTACGCTTGGGTAGTTTCAGGATAACAGTAGGTGTGTAGGTATGTGTGTCTGGGCATACAGCCAAGGCCACTTACTTACTGAGTAGTTTTGGTCGTAAAAATCTGAGTTAAAGGTGATCATCTGATACTCGGACAATGCTTGTCTTTATGGATGTGATTAAGGATTGTATTCAAATTCAGGATGGCACTTTAGAATGTATTACAAGTTAAGTCAGTGCTTAAGTACTGAGTGGTCAAGTGTTACTAAACCAGAAAAATGCACCTGGGGTGGGAAGGGAGACTCTTAGGAGATGATCTAATTTAGTAACAGAAGTTCTGTGGTGTTCCCCATATGCTTCCAGCTCAGAGAACCGCTGCCAGACACCACCTTTAGTAAGCCGATGTATGTACAGCGTAAGCTGAGTCCTGATAGTTCCTCTCTCTGGAGCGTGTCAGATGTGGGTAATTCTGAGGCAGAAATGCCCACTTCGGAATGAAGCTGGCATCTGGAGTGTTCCAACAGCTGTTTGGGTTTGTTTAGAAGTAGATCATTGTTTAAAACGCTAACTTTTAAGAAGAGTCTGGTCTCTAAACCCAGCATCTATAGTTGGTACATAGTAACCAAGGTACATAGTAGAGCATAATGCCTCGTAATGAAAACACGGCAGATAATTTATTTTACTTTTGCAGGTATGATCACAGATCTCTTCATAGATAAATTTAAATTTAAAGGCACCAACGTGAAAACTAAAGTTCCTCTTCTTCTGGAGATTCTGGATGGCTGTGACCAGGACGGACTGATTGCTTTCTTCGAGGCCGCAGCCTGACCAGGAAAAGGAGTATTTTTATTATTATTTTTAACCAAGACAGTTAACTATCAAGTCCAGAACGCTTTTTAAGAACACTGCTTTTACTCTTTTGTTGTACTGTCAGCTCTTAGGTTTTATTCGTATTTATTATCCCCCCAAACACAGCAGTCAGCTTCAGTTCTGTGGAGCGGTGTGGGGTGGACGCGTGCAGGCCCTGCTTCGCGGCCGCGGGAGCGTGGATGCGGCTGTGAATCCCAAAGTGCTGTGTTCAGTGCTCTGGCCCTCAGCCTAAGAATGTCTGAAGAAACGGGTTATCGGAGGCGGAACCGCATGTAGAAGGAAGGGGAACCCTGCTGTGAGCCGGCGGTAGGGGGGTCTGGTCGGGCCGGGGGGAGCTCTGCAGCGCGGTGCTGTGAGACCGCTGCGTTCGCTCCTCCCGAGGGCCAGCGAGGGCACTAAACTTCTCCGTCCCGCCGCAGCGGCTGCCGCCTTCCTTTCAAAACTCCCGCCTTCCTTCCCCCTTGCTTTTCTTCCCAGTCAGAGGGGTTGGACCGGCCGGCGGGGAGAGGTGCCTGTCTGCACGCCCAGGAGAGAGCGAGTAGTGCTGGGGAAGGGAACCCTCCTTTCCCCGGAGCCCCGGGCAGCAACGGGGTCCAGCGCAGCGCGGCTGGAGCAGCCACAGCCAGGCTTCTGCCGCGTCCTCACGGCGAGGAGCGTTCCTTTCCCCCGGGCCCCGCGCTCTGCTGCCGGGGCGGCCTCGCTCTGGGCTTCGGCTCCGCCCGNCTCGGCCCCGCCCGGTCGTTTTAGGCCCCCCCTGCCGTTCGGCACATCCGTTTTGGGCCCGGCAGCCGCCCGTAGGTCGCGTGACGCGCCGCGGCGCCCTCATTGGCGGATTCAATAGTCGCGGGCTACTTGAACGGCGAGAGTGGCGCTGCGACGCGGGACTCGGCGGCCGCCGGCTCGAGTGGCGCCCATCCCCCGCCCGGCGGCGCCCCGACCTCCCTCCGGCCGCCCCCGTCCTCACGCCGCCGGCC
>VWZZ01006012.1:0-13100 GCA_013399095.1 Psophia crepitans | reverse complement strand
CCCGCGCTTCCCCCTCGGGAAGGCCCCGGGCCCTCGGCGCGCTCTGCGGGCCCCGTCCCACCCGCCCGCTCTCTCTGCTGCGGCCCGGGGCAGCGCCCGGGTCTGCGGGGCCCTTCCCCTAGGCAGCGCGGGGTGGGCAGCGCTGGGCCCTGGCGCTCCCGAGGGCATAATTTCCGGAGCAAACTGGGGGAGGGCGGCAGGTCCCGAAGCTGTTTGGGCCGTAGCTCGGTTTGGTTTGAGTTGGAAGAAAACTTCTCCGTTCCCAAACCCGGTCTGGTTCCTTCGAGCCCGCCGTTACCATACGCCGGCTGTTCTGTCCGCGTATGGATTACCGGAGCCNGGGGCCCTTCCCCTAGGCAGCGCGGGGTGGGCAGCGCTGGGCCCTGACGCTCCTGAGGGAATAATTTCCGGAGCAAACTGGGGGAGGGCGGCAGGTCCCGAAGCTGTTTGGGCCGTAGCTCGGTTTGGTTTGAGTTGGAAGAAAACTTCTCCGTTCCCAAACCCGGTCTGGTTCCTTCGAGCCCGCCGTTACCATACGCCGGCTGTTCTGTCCGCGTATGGATTACCGGAGCCTCTGCGCTTCTGTCCCCGGCTCTTTGTGGGCAGTTTTATGCTCTTAACCTTAACTACTGGTACCTCATGAGAGAAGCCAGATGGCAGGCGAGAAGCCCTTAAAGCCTCATTCTTTGCTACCGCTACAGAGTTAGAAGGGGATTTTACTCAGGCAGATCCTGAGACTGGACTTTTCTCCCAGGCAATACCCTGTACTGGTGCAAGTGTGTTGAGCTCTTCCCAGTACGTGAGAAACAGGAACTGTTAGGTCCATCTTCTGTAACACATGTATGAGTATCTGACGGCTGGTTTCATCACAGTCCGCTTCTGCAGACTACAAAAAGCTGTGGCACTCCAGCCCTGGTCTGGGCCGCAATAGCTAAGTCTTCAGCACTCACACCAGTGTAATGAGGTAGCACAGGGTGCAGTGAGCACTCTCAGAAGAGTTTTCTGTGCCCTTATCCCTAGGGAGAAGAGAAAGGGGAATGGGAAGTTTCCCTTTTGAAGTAACGCTTTGGCTTCCCTAGAGCCCCTCAAACCCCAGTCTAGTTGAGCAACTGCCTGTCCTCTCTGCCCGCCTCAGAGGCGAGAGAGCCAGCAATCCTGGAGAGCCCCGGTGACCTACCGTAGGACAGGGTACCTTCCTGTACTGCGAGGCAGTGGTTTGATGGTGCCCGCTTTAACATGGCTATTATCTTCTGCTCAGATTCTCCAAGTATTATGGATATTTCAATAACCTCAGAAGCAGAAGAGAAAAAACCAAATGTTAATAACGTGCCAGACTATATCAGCGATATCCATACATACCTTAGGGAAATGGAGGTGAGCTGCTGTCTCTTTTCTTATTTGCATACAGCTTGGGGGGGAGAAATTTGGGGGTGAGAAATGCATCTAAACAGTAGTTACTACTACAGTGACTAAAGTAAAACTTGGTAGAAATAGAGGAATAAGATGCTGTGTCCGCTGCTGTGAATGCAAAACTGGTTTCTTGTGATTAAAGTTGACTGTGCCGTGCACCCAGCAGAAGCTGGAAGGCCAGATTACGGAAATGTAAGTTACTGATTCTAGACTTGCCATCGTTTACTTCTGATCTGTTTAAACTGTGGTAAATGGAGCTTAAACAGTTGCTTCCCTAGTGGTGTTTAGTCCAAACTCAGTCTTATCTGTCATCTAAACCTACAGGTGAAATGCAAGCCTAAAATGGGTTACATGAAGAAGCAACCCGATATCACAAACAACATGCGGGCTATTCTTGTGGATTGGCTGGTGGAAGTTGGAGAAGAATACAAATTACAGAATGAAACTCTGCACTTAGCTGTAAATTACATTGATAGGTTTCTTTCTTCAATGTCTGTTTTGAGAGGAAAACTTCAGCTCGTGGGTACTGCAGCTATGCTGCTGGCATCGTAAGTGAAATTGCTTAATGTAAAATTCCACCTGCTGGTCTCATACAGATGGAAATCTTGTGGCTATCACTTTTCTGTTGCCTACAGCAACCTGGGAGGGCTTCACACTGGAAGAAAACTCAGGAGTTAGTTACCCACCTAAAAGCTTGGCAGTTTGTATGAAACTCTGCAAGCGAGGTTCTAGGCTGTCTTTGTAGGCTGCCCTAATGTGAGGATTCACCAGTTCTACCTGCAGCAGCAGGCTTCTAAACAGGGTTTGAGGGAGTGTGACAAGAAAGGTTTGCTTGCACCAGTAATTAGTTTAGTGAGTTCTAGAATTTCAGTAACTCTGAGTCCCAAATTGCTTAGTGCTTAAATATCAGGCTCCGTGACTTCACATTCTGCTGAGTCAAGAGCTACTGAACCAAGTGCAGCAACCTTGGTGGGTAACAGCACCCAGCTGCTTCACCAGCCAGCATTTAAATTACACACCCCCCCCAGCTTTCGTTGGATGTTGCTGCTTGTCTGGTTTTCTAATACAAACTCATTTGCTCCTAACTCTTTCTCTTGGCAGAAAATTTGAAGAAATCTACCCTCCTGAAGTAGCAGAGTTTGTCTACATCACAGATGACACTTACACCAAGAAGCAGGTTCTCAGAATGGAACACTTAATTTTGAAGGTTTTGTCGTTTGACTTGGCAGCTCCAACAATCAACCAGTTCCTCACTCAGTATTTCCTACATCAGCAGACGAGCGCTAAAGTGGAGAGCCTGTCAATGGTAAGAGTTACTAGCTCGGCCTGTGCAGCTAGGGGTCTATTGCTAGTAACGCCCTTTACAAGCTGTGTTTGCAAGTCCCAGTAGAAAAGAAACGCTAAACGATTTTTCAGTCCAGGCTTCCCTGCCTCCTCCTATTTTTACGTGTGTAGTCTCTCTGGGAGAGATGTGGAGAGTGCGCACGGTATGATGCGCGCTCCAGAAGGGGTGCCGCGCTGCTGGAAACTCGCGCTGCTGGAGACTCGCGCTGCTATTGCCGCGTGCTGTTTGAGCTGCTCCGTTCCTACGGCAGGCTGGCACCCGGCCTGCTCACAGGGCAGGCAGAGATTCATGGGCTCTAATTTGGGGCCTGTTTCACTGTTTCCCTCTTTCGAAGCTGCCACACCTACCCACCCACTTTGGCTAGAAAGGACTTCGGTTTTCAGCCATTGTCTCATTGTGTAAAGGTCAGATCTGACTGTGCTCTTCCCTCTAGATCTTGTATGCCTCAAAATGTAAAAATGTGATGTTGAAAAAAAACTGTTAAATGCTCTTCTCCTTCCTTTCGGAAGCAGATGACTCCCTTTCTCTCTTGCAGTACCTCGGGGAGCTGAGTCTAATTGATGCTGATCCTTACCTGAAATACTTGCCATCGGTTATTGCTGCTGCAGCGTTTCATCTCGCAGACTATACGATCACCGGACAAACCTGGGTACGTAGCACTGCAGCTCGAGCCTTCACTCTCCTTTAGGCACACTTAGCGTGTCTGTGCGCGGTCCTGAACACGGGGGCCTGGGATGCAGGAATCGCAGCCCCTCCGCTCTCCTAGGCCCATAATTAGGGATTGCTCCCTGTGGTATTTGAAAAACGGGTGGGGGACACGACACACACCTTCTCTTGGAAGGAAGAGGCGTCTACTGATGCTCTCTGTTCTGGTGATCCTCCTCAAAGCTCCACGAGCTTCCTTGCGATGAGGAAGTGGGCGGTAAGAAAGCCCAAGCACTGGAGGCAGTTGGGAATATGATAGTCTTCGGGGTTACTGTACATCTGCATGAACCACTAAACTCGGAGCACTGAGCTGCTTTGTGCTTGAGAAAATGACGCTCTGCCAACCTGCTCGAGCAACAGAGTTTCCACAGGAAGCTGAAAACTCCACCAGTGGCTGAGTGCAAGCGAACAGAAACGTTCAAATGTCCCTCTTCCATTTTTCTTCCCTCAGCCTGAATCCCTGTGCAAAGCAACCGGCTACACCCTTGAAGACATCAAGCCTTGCCTCATGGACCTACACAAGACCTACCTCAAAGCAGCACAACACACACAACAGTCCATAAGGGAAAAGTACAAGAGTACAAAGTAAGTATCCGTAGCGGCGTACGGGGAGCTGGTATGTTACGCCTGAGCCGTCCTGGCACGTAACCGCCTCGTGGGGTGCGGGGGCGTATCCTGAGTCTTCAGTCAGACTCAGTGACCAAACCTACCATGTGAGTGAGATGGTGACGAGAGTCCCCAGGTTTTTGCATGGGGTTTTATGGAGCGATACCTCGTGCTCACCACTGGACCTGCTATTGCTACCCGAACTGTCTGATAGAAACCAGAGGAATTCTCTTGGCGTTCCTCCAGTCGGTAGGCAGGAGATGGTACCTAACGCTCCCAAAACTCCGTGTAGGCATGGCCGCTGACAAGCCCCGAAGTGTCTCCTGCTGGCTGTGCCTTGTGAGAGATGCTTTGCCGCAGAACGTGGGTGCTTCTTTATGGCAGAGAGCACCTGAGCGAGATGACATCCTGTGTCTTTTTTTCCCCTCTCTAGGTACCATGGAGTATCGCTTATTGACCCTCCAGAGACACTAAACCTATTGTAATAATCAAAAGACTGAACTTTTTAAAGGATGTATATTACAAGAAAACAATGTACAGTTTTAAACATGGTTCAAAATTCTAGATGTGATCACTCCAAATATTAATACAGGTTTCAATGAGCTTAATTATGAAGTTAGTTTTATGTGGTTTTAATGTAAATCTTTTGTACATGCAATCTTGTTAAAATATTTAGCTGGGGTTTTATAAAAATGTTCTCTTCAAGCACAGAATTAACCATGCAGACCAAGTGAAGTCTGAGACTGCTTTTCTAATTATAGACTAAACATTAATATTAGCAGTGCATTATTATAGTAGGGCTTTTTCTCCAAGTAAGAGTGATTTGGACTCCACAGCAGTATTCGTATCATTTTTGTACTGTCTAGTTTAAACGGAGACTTAGTGTAGATCCAGAACGTGGCCTAAGGGCTATGATACTGGAAGAAACCATATAGCTATGAGGAGAACACCTTGCTGGACTTGACTCTGAGGCTCTTCAGGATGTGCCACGATTTCTACGTGATGTGGTGCCAGATCCTCATCAGGTTCCAGGTTAACACCGACGCGGGGACTGCAGGGCTAAAACTAGTACACTAGTCCATACCTCTGTCTTCCAGCATGTAGAAAATGGTCTTGCTAGAGGCATTTTTTAGTCCAAGTGTAAAACTGATACTAACTTGAACCCCGGGAGTTCCCACTGATGTGTTAGCTGTCCTGAAAGCCCATCAATACCTACTAAAAAAGAAATCGGTCATCGGTGTGCTTACCTAGTGCTGCTTGAGGGGCGGTGGAGGGAGTAAACTGCAGGAGGGTGAACTACTGCTCTGCCTCCACCAGGAGGGAATGTCTTCTGGTGTGGACGAGCTGTGTGCAGAACGGTACGAATTCTGCACGCTTTCGGGCTTGGAAAGGGTTCCTCTGTAGCATGCAGCACAAATGTAGATCAACTGGTGGAAGTTCTCCCCAGTTCTAGAACTGTTACCCCAGTGAACTAGCACGTAATCTGCATTAGATCAAGGGGATGTTTACCTTCAACCTGTGTAAATGGAGTGATGCTGCCCTGTACCTGCTGTTCTTTGCATGTAAAGCAGTGAGTGCATGGAAATGGGTTTAATTATGCCATTTCCAGGTTGGCCAATAAACAATTTTTACATCTGATGTTAGTGGTCTTGCCAATACCTGAAAACCAGTTGAGGGGTAGTACCACCATCTTAAACTAGCGTTCATTTCTAAAGCTTTTTGGTGAGGGCTGTCCTGCAAAACCTGTGCCTGTCAACTTGAACTTGATTCAGCGCTGTCCGTCTGGTTATCTGGACACCCAGCAGGTAGCAGGATAAATTCTTAACAGGTATTGAACAGCTGTTACGGTGTGGGCTACTTAAATTAAAAAAAAAATCACCAGCCCTCTGCCAAGCTGACAGACACGTTACAGTGAGACGCCTCGCGCAGCTCGAGTCAGTAACTGAAGACGTGCTGCTCTGCTCCGGCTCTGTGGTCTGAGCCCTCCATGGTCCAGCTCGGTTACAAAACCGATGGGAGTCAAGTGGTGGTGCCTTACCCAGTCAAGAGCACGCAGCAGAAGCTGCCATTTTGGCCAATCTGAGCTTTTTAGCATGCACTTTTTGACTTTTATACGTGTTCTAATGTTTAATGAAGAACTGTGTTTCCTTGGTCTGCCATGTTCTCCGATAGCCTTTCCTTAGCTTAGTTTCAGCAGGCTGCCACTGAAAAGCTAAAACTAGTTGGGAAAAACCTGCACAGAGGATCGTGCCTGGTGCTCAGTGTTGGAAATGCTCCAACGCTGACTGGCCGTTAGTCTTTGAAGACAACAGAGCACAGTGCTCTTCCTGAGGAACCGGGTTCTGTCTTCTCCCTTTTTTTTTTTTGTGGCGTATGCTGGAAACTGTCCAAGACCACTGAGAAACATGAACACTGGAAGAGGAGTAAGTTAGGGGAAGTTTATGAATTCTTTTCCCCAGAAACGAGCAAGTAGCAGTACTCACATGGAAGGGTTCTAGCAGTTTATAATATTAATTTACTGCTTAACGAAATGTCTCCTTGCTCTCTTTTCAGTGAAAGTTGTTCTGTTACTGGTCCCATAGAACAGAGGGAAAAAAACAAACCTCCCCTGTTCCTTGAGATTTACTTTCAAAACACTGCTGTGACTTCCTCTATGGCCTAAAAAAAATGCTTTGGTCATGGGCTGGCACCTCTGCCCAGTATGAGGATGCTCCTCCCTCCTCACTGCAGCAAGCGGCATCTTTTTCATCTGCTCATTTTCCAAATTTGAGATGGGACGATTCTGCTCTTGCTACTAAGCTCTGCACAAACTATCCCAGGCTGTACCGTACCACTGTTCTGCCTATCCAGTTTAACTTCTAGTCCTTCCCAAATAGCCTGGGAGGCGCATAGGGTACGTGATGTGTGCGAGGTGAAACAGTGCAGACTACTGTTGGTCTTCCTGAAGAAGTTCAAGGTCTCATGCTGCTGCAGAAGCAAGAAGAAACTGGATCGTTGCTCATTCCTCTGCTCCTGACAGTGACTTTGGGTTGGAAGAACAGCCACTGAAAAAACACCCTGGTTTAGCTCCTGGAAGAACAGGGCTCTTGGTGAAAGAGAGCAGAACTTGATTACCGCTACGCTTGGTGGGGAGCCAACACAGTGTCTGCAACAGTCACTGCTCTCCTGTTCATATTTCATGGACTAAGGTCAGATGTAAAATAGTCCTACTCTGCTCTTGTAAATACGTGTGTGTTTCCCCTCGGACTTGGCTTTTGAACAAAGTAGCTAGCTCGGGTATTGCGGAAACCTCCCTGTCTGTTTTGCCAGGTTCCATATTCAGAGCATAACTCTTTGAATAGAGCTGAAGCAGCATTCCTCTCTGTTGCATGTAATATTTAATTAAACTTTTTAAGAAACTCCACTGCTGAAGTATGACCTGCTTCTCTCTCAAAGTTTTGCAGCTAGGTACGTGCACTTCTGTTGATTTTTTTTTTACACAAAGCCGTTCCCGTGAAAGGTAAGATGTGGAGTGCCACAGGCAAGGTCTTACAGCTCACCCTCTCCCCTCTGAAGAACATCACACGGTACGAAACACTTCCAAGGTGCTGTAATAGCTACTGTAATTAAAAGCAGCTTTTCCTGGCATTAAACTTGAGCCATCATTCCTTTTAGCACCTGAACTCTGACTCCGCACAGCTCACTTCAGGAACAGCAGAGGCCGTTTTGTTAAAATCCTGCAGCGTGCCTCTGCCATTCGAGGTGTAGAACTGGAGCTAGTGAGGTTTCTGCTGCAGCTGGATGCTAACCAAGGAATTCCACTTGCATGCAATTTTTTTTATTTAAAGCTGTATACAATAGCCTTATAAAATATACATAAAAGCAGGATCAGATATGGGGTGGGAAGAAATAAAATTATCTACAAAAGTTCAGAAAGGACAGACCGTATCATGTATTATACAGCATTTCTGAAGGAGGGATGATCGCTTCAATGAGCAGCTCGCTTCTTTTTTCTCCTTTTGTTAAATGCTTTCTTATTTGTAGTTTCTTGTTTTGAGCTGGTCTGTGTTCTGTGAGCAAATGACATTTGTATCAAAGAAGCATACCGAATAGTTTTATTTCAAAAGATGGCAGGCTGATCATCCGTAACAGGGCCACCATCCACCACACTCAGTGCAAAGGCCAAACTTAGTGTTTAGAAAGTGCCCTGCAGGCAACAAGGAGGGCTTCCACGGCTGGTGTGGGGATACAGCCATCCATCTCACTTCTTGGAGATCAAACTTAAGATCAGCTATAGTGTAGCATGTAGGATCTCTGCAGCACCTCTGAGGAGCAGCTGATTCACATCCACTTTTATGCTCTCACTCCCTTTGGAATGATGATTTGTCAAATGTCTATGACCATTTTGGACAGCCAGGATGCCTGGCCTCCTCAGACAGGAGCCAACTAGCCTGGATTTAAACTTCCTCCGTGTTGGCTGTCTACGTAGTCCCTTTGATCAATCGAGACCTTTCTTGGTCTTGCCAAAACCCTGCACTTCCAAAAAACGCTCCTTGCAAACTCCCTCCCCCTCTTGTTCCCACAATGTTCCCTACCTTGTTTTCTTTGGCAGTTCCTGTGGTTCCAGAATGACAACTTCCTCCTCTTCGCTGTCCGACAGCACAATAGGTTCATCTAAAAAAACCCAACCAACCACAAACTGGTGATCAGTTTTGTACAAATGTGTAACTAATAACCACAGTGTTTTTAAAGAAACGTTCAGAGTGACTGGTGGTTAATTTGGAGCCCTTTGTATACCACAGAAATCAAGTTTTAACTGACCAGGTGAAGTGAAAGTAGCAAGTGGGTCTAACTCCAGTGGAAAGTGGCTACAATGGTTCTCCTCTCTTGCTACAACTGTTAATAATGACATGATAAGCATATCTGCTATCAAGATAAATAAAATACTTACCCATCTTAGTTTCCCTCATCGTACTTGTGTCCTCAGTTTCCATCTCCTGACATTCAAAAGCAGCAACCTCAGTTTCACGTTCCTCTTCTGCTGCTTCTTCCTTCTCAGATTCTTCAAGCTCTCCCCAGGAGTTCTCTATTCCTTCCCCAATTTGGGCTGTCCCAGGAGTGTGCAAGATTGGTTTGGCAAAACTGAAGCAGTTAAGAAAAATCTTGGTGTTTGCTGGTAAACTCTTTGTATTCTGAGAGCAAACCAGTTGTGTTTTTTAAGCTGTTATCTTTTCTCCCCAGCGGAGAACATCCTTAAAGGGGAGTTAAGAGAGGGTACTTCTGCAGTTCCTGTAACTGTCAGTCACTTCAGACCTCAGTTTTGCACTTTACACTAGGAACTAAGTTACCTAAAAGCAGTTAGAACCCAAACCAACGCGATGTTGATATTTCCTCTGCAGGCTAGATGCCTCCTAAGCTGTGAGCAATCTTGGATGTGTGTTTAGCTTCCAGGAGCGCTCATGCAGGGGTACGAAGCCCGGTTTGCCCCTGAATAATACAACAGAAAAGATACACTTCTGAAGGAGGGTCGGCTTTAGTGATGATTTCTTCTGCTTGTTCTTCCACGTTGTTAGTATCGACAGCAGCGCTTTCCATTTTGAAGGCAGTGATCTTTTGATTCGGTATAGATTCTGCAAAGCCGAACTTCCCGCCTTCTTTCCTAGTCATTCAGTGACAGATACTATTTCAGGATGTTGCACGCT
Organism: Psophia crepitans; assembly: GCA_013399095.1. Taxonomy (NCBI): domain Eukaryota; kingdom Metazoa; phylum Chordata; class Aves; order Gruiformes; family Psophiidae; genus Psophia; species Psophia crepitans. Next base: position 3,353 of record VWZZ01006012.1, on the reverse strand, counting down.
TCAAAACGCTTTCTCTTTTCAAGTTCAAGTACACAAATACTTGCTACTTAAAGATGAAAACAATTTGCTGTTCAAGCTGCAGCTTGACATTACTTTTTAGCATATTTCTTAAAAACACCCATTTCCCTTTCTTCCCAAAAGACTCACCTAACTTTCTGGTCGTTCTCCAAGGCTTTTTGAATTAATTCTGTGATTTCTGCAACCTTAACAGCTGTTATTTTACTGCATCTCAGAACCTGTTTGTTATAGATACAGCAACAGTTTACGATCATGAAGGCAAGATGTTTAACTAAAACTGTGAAACATTATAGAGGTCACAAACACTTAAAATAAAATACGGGACCTTAGTATGAGGGACACTACAAGTTGATACAAGTGAAAGAGCGGTCAAGGCAAAGATTTACCTGATCCTTTACCAGCATAATCCCTCCACTGGACTGGATGGTACAAATTTCACGATGTTTATTCATGGCAATTACAAGGACACCATCCATTACACCTTCCTCACGTTCACTTGGATCCACCAATAAATAGGTCCTAGAATCAAGTTTTTAAATATGCGACAACAGTAGAAGTTTGAGGTGAGTTACTACCCTTAAAACAATTAAACAAAGGAATTGGTTTATGTAATTATGGGTTTATTTCCCCCCAGAAAGCTTTTCTGTGGAAAGCTGCGGGTTCATTACACCACGCAGAACACACCAATATCTCCCTGTGGCATCTCACTTCACATGTTTTAAGAAATCGGCTTGTCAACATACTTATTTTTAGCACTCCTCTATGTTTAAAATCACTTCTGCAGAAATGACAATACGCTGTTTCTGTCAAAAGACTTAAAAATCTTACCCTTGCTGGAAGAAAGCAAAACTGACACAGATAGGCATGTGGTGGATACTCAGGGGGACAGGATCGCGTTCCTCAGGAGCGTACTTTGAAAAAAATTGGCGCAGAAGACAAGGATTTACAAAACAATTTTAAAATTATGTACTGTACAAAGATAGTTAAAGAAATAAAAACGAAGAAAGAAAAAGGCTAGCAATTGTTTAGTCATCTACATATTAAAAAAAAAAAAAACCTTTTTCCTCTTCTTGTGCAATTCTTACTGTTTGTTACCTACATAGGTAAATATAGCACATTCATCATCAGCCTTAGCCTTATGTTTGAGTTGGTCAAAATACTGTAAAATACTTATCTTTTGCGATTAATACTCCTATAAACTGAGGCTGATAAAAATCTGTATTCAGCAAGCTTCCTTACTTCCCTTTCACATTTTCACCAGCAACAAATCTACCCTAAACCCTGAATACCATGGAGTTTACCTGCTCACACAAACATCTAATTCCCCCTTTTAAACAGAAAGAAACAGCTACCTGTGATGCCGTAACAGTTACTATAATCTGGGATAACTTACCACAGTCACTTCCTCTCCTTGCACAGACACATCTGGTCTGCGAAAATGACACAGAGCCACAATTCCTGCTATGCTAGCAGCATCAATAATGTTACCATCATGGTTTAACAGGTGCAGGTCCAGACGAATTTGCCAAACCTGAAAAAAAGCAGACGTAACTGCTCGCGAACTTGGGACCCGATTCTACAGAAGTTACTGTTTTTCAAAACAATTTTGGTTTTTGAACCATAAAAAGAAGCAGCATATATTCTCCAGGTCTTTGCTGAAGAAGATGAAAGACCTTGGCATATTCCAAGACACCCAGCGTGCTACAGTTAATTATGACAAAATAGGTAACACTTAAGTACAGTTTAAACTTTATTCTGCAAAGAAATATTTGAGTGTGCAGAGTCCCAACTACTTTGGAAAGCCTATGTTGATATGCAAGTTAAAAACACCCATGCAGTCTGATGTGTGGATACTTACATTTACCTAAAATCAGAATGTTTAGTTTCCAAAACAAGAGACACCACCTTAAAACCAGACTAGATGTATATTTTCGTTTCAAACTGCTTGAAATTAGTAGGTTTTCATACCTTTTCACCAGCAACGACGCAGAGAGATTCAGTATCTATACATTTGGAATTTCTCAGGCATCGTTCTATTAGTCTGTTCAGGTTCACCAGTAACTCAGATTGCCTGTTAGAACAAAATTAACCCAAGTTGAACATGTACTTACATATTTCAAAACAGCAGCTCTTATGTCATCCCTGTTTAGTCTTTTTAAGAAAGCTACATACCTGCCCGGCTCAAAACCAGGTGCAGCCATTGGCGAGAGCTCAAGATTAAAGAAAAGTATACCTTCTGTAGGCCGACTTGGCTTGGGGGGAACAAGTTCACACGAGACTTGTGCAAGAACCCTGCAAAGGTAAATAAACCACTAAGTCACGGAATTTAGCAGGCAAAAAACTCCTATTACCAGAAACAAAAGACATGCTTTGGAAAAGCATGTGTTTTGGCTTTTAATCTGTGTTTCTCACTCCTGAGGCTTTCTCATTCAAGCCGATCATGCATATTTAAACTCTGGTCGACAGCTGAGAGAACCAAATGCAGAAATTCGAACATTCTCCCATCTTTCAGGATTAGACTCAAACACATGAGACTCTATAACTAAATGCTTATCTAAGTACATATATTCCACTTTTCCAAAAACGTTCATTTGGTTTGTGGAAGAACACAAAACGTAATGTCAGATCAGTGAATAAAGGGGTGAAAAAATATAATCACTTTGTATTTTACAAATTATTTGCAATCTACAATCGGCACGAAATCTCACCCCTTCCCAATTCCTTCCCCTCCCACTGCGCTATGGTTCTATCCTTGAATTGCATCGACTTTTAGGCTTCAGTACTTAAAATCCACTTAAGGACCGTGATCTTGGCGGTTTTCAGACACCCAGCGTTCAGCACTATGCCCTCCGCTTGCTCCCTCAGGTTTGGAAGCGAAAAGCTTTAACGCGAGACCCACAGCAGCGCCTGCAAGGCCGCTCCTCAGGCCGCCAACCACCGCACGGCCTGTCCGCAGCCCAGAGACGACGGCGCCGGCCGAACCCCGCCCCCCCCCAGGATCCACCTGGTCTTCCCCAGCTCCACGATGCAGCAGCCGTAGTCGGCGCCGAAGGAGATGCGCACGTTCCGGTAGTCATAGCACTGCCGCCCGTCCAGGCGCTGCGGGCCCAGAGACACACACACACACACAGAGCAGGTTAATGCGCCATCTCCGGGCCGGGGGAGGGGGGGCTCTGCCCTACCACCGAGCGGTGGCAGGGGACAGCGAGGCTAGCCGCCCCCCCACCCCGCGGCGGGGAAGGAGACGAGCACGAGGAAGGGGAGGCCGACGCTGCACCTTTCTCTCCTCGATGGTGCGCAGGAGGAAGCGCCGCTCGCAGTTGGAGAGCGGCGTC
>VWZZ01006010.1:317052-330687 GCA_013399095.1 Psophia crepitans | reverse complement strand
AGTTTCTCTGTACTCCTCCCAGATTGCCTGACCTGGCTTCCACCCCCTGTAAGCTTCCTTTTTGTGTCCGAGTTTGTCCAGGAGCTCCTTGTTCATCCACCCGGGCCTCCTGGCGTTTTTGCCTGACTTCCTCTTTGTTGGGATGCATTGCTCCTGACCTTGGAGAAGGTGACCCTTGAATACTAGCCAGCTGTCTTAGGCCCCTCTTTCCTCCAGGGCTTTGTCTCGTGGGACTCTACCTAGCAGATCCCTGAAAAGACCAAAGTCTGCTCTCCTGAAGTCCCGGGTAGTGAGCTTGCTGTGCACCCTCCTCGCTGCACTATGGATCTTGAACTCCACCATTTTATGGTCACTGCAGACAAGGCTGTCCTTGAGCTTCACATTCCCCACCAGTCCCTCCTTGTTGGTGAGAACAAACTCCAGCATGGCACCTCTCCTTGTTGGCTCGTCTACCACTTGGAGGAGGAAGTTGTCAGTGATGCATTACAGGAACCTCCTAGATTGCTTACGCCTTGCTGTGTTGTCCCTCCAACAGATACTGGGGTGGTTGAAGGTCCCCATGAGGACTAGGGCTTGTGAATGTGAGGCTTCTCCTATCTGTCTACAGAGGGCCTCATCTACTTGGTCATCCTGGGCGGGTAGCCTATAGCAAACCCCCACTATAGCATCCCCTGTCCTGTCCTCCCTTTTAATCCTGACCTATAAGCTCTCAGTTGGTTCCTCATCCATCCCCAAGTGGAGCTCCATGCATGCCAGCTGGTCACTGACATAGCTGGAAGGACACATGGGGACACCTCCTCCTCATCTGCCCTTCCTGTCCTTCCTAAAGAGCCTGTATCCTTCCATCCCAACACTCCAGCCTTAGAAGCCATCCCCCCAAGCCTCTGTGATGCCAATAAGATCCTAGCCCTGAAGGAGCATGCAGATCTCCAACTCCTCTTGTTTATTCCCCATGCTATGTGCATTTGCATCAAGGCATTTAAGTTGAGCCCCCAATGAAGGTGACTGGCTGACTGGAATTCCTTTGTGCTGCACTTCAGGTGCTCTCCTGCTGACCTGTGACCCTTCTGCCAGCTCTGGGCATTTATTGCTGGCAGTGGCATCAACTGGTAGGAGTGGGATGGAGTGAGGTTCCCCTTCCTCGGCAACTTTAGTTTAAAGCCCTCTTCACCAGCTTGGTGGAGATGACCTAGAGGACTGGTCATCCCACCAGGACAGAAACTATCTGAGATTCTATGAAATGCAGACATAAGAAAAGCTGTCAAAGAAAAAAACGCAGCAGGTCAAGGGATACTTCAGTGACTCCCAACTAGACTAATTAAGAATCACAACAGCAGATGGAAGCTGAGATCACTGTCTATGTCTCATGCACAGCTAAAAAACAAAACAAACAAGTAAACAAACAAACTAAAAACCACCCACCCAAAGAAAGAGATCCCAAGAAAAAGAAAGAACCTGGTTCATAAAATATTACTATTGAGAAGCTGCATTATAACAATGACGAAGGTTGTTAAGCAAATAAATGAAAAACAAAACCCAAACACTACAGTTGAAAGGGGGAGCTAGAAGCTTACAGATTAAAATCTTTGTAGGTGGCCTGAAGACACTATAAAACTCAGAGTCTCAGGCCAAAAGCTAATCAATTCCCAAAAATGACTTGAGAAAGACCAAAACACAACCAGAATGCCTGAAGAGCCAAGCGGGGAAGCTTCTAAAAACTATCTTTCAAAAAAAAACCCGAAAGGGGATAATAAAAAGGATCATAAAATTTATCAGGATAAATATAAAGACTCAATAATGCAAGCCAAGAAAAGAGCTTGAGAAATAATTTTTAAGAGTATAAAAATAAGTAGTAAATTCTTTTTGAAACTTAATCAGGGGTTGGCAATGTGCTAAAGGACTTCTAAGCAAACAGAAGATGTCGGTATTAAGAACAGTTAAAGAGCAGACTGTTGCAGAAAGGAGTTTCAGGGTTTTTGTATACGTGTTCACTATGGGGTAATTTTCATTCCAGAATATTCTATACAGAGGGAGCACATCAGAAGATAAGTCTCAAATTGAAGTACAGACAAAAGCAGGCACATGAAATGTAAAAACAATCACCACAAGCAGATAGGGTTCACCAGAAAAGGGCAATGGGACCCAAAGGAGAAAGAGCTAGAACTGTAGTAACACGTAACCATCACCCAACGTGATGTGACACCAGTCTCTCCTTGGATCCCCTCAAAGACTAAGGGAAGTACCAGTAGGTCTGGTATCTACCTTGGGAAAATTTGTCAAAAACAAAGGTCACAAAGTGCCCACAAAAGTACTCAGGAAATTTAGGGTATATGTTGTTCAGCACATGTGGGAGAAGAGGTGAACAGCAATCTGACAAAGACAAGGGCTCATTATGAAGAGTTACAAAAGGGTCTCATAATAGTCACTACTGAGCAAGAAAATGGCATATGAATTTCAGTGGAGATGCATGTGAAATGACGCAGCTCAGACAAAGTAATCCTAATTCTATACACATGAAAACAAGCTCTTGGTTGACTCTTAACACTTAGAAATGGATATATTTTCTGTTTATCATAGGCAGACCCGTGAAAACATCACTTTGGTGCTCACCAGCAGTCAAAAAAACAACCCAAAATGCAGAACATAGGAAAAGAATAAACAAGAGAGAAATCATGATGCATGATGAACACTGTAAACAATTCTGGTCCTACCACCACCACTTCCAAACAAATGCAAAAGAACTAGAAAAAATAGGTTTCCAAGGTTGCTCAAAGCTGCAACACAGTGGCTAGATACTGGTGGAATAGCATTTGTTTTTAACATTTCTCTTCTCTGCATGGAGTGAACATAACTGTACTTTGATAAAGCTATTTTGATTTTTAAAGGTAGTTTCCATCTCAGACCAACAGAGAACAATCTCCATGTGAGGCTACAATCATGCAAATGCATAGCCAGAAAACCCCATGAGCCTGTGATCACTCCTACTGTATCGTATCCCATGGGACAGAGGAGAGACACCTATCTCCACCAAAAGCATAATCAGCAGAATCAAGGAATGTGTATTTGTATATTTTATACACAAATATGCCCTGTGCAAACCCCATGCATCCAACCTGAATGGTGAGCAGTTTTTCCTATTTCTTTATACATCCTCATTTGTCATACCTGCAGTTTTCTCTCTTCATTTATTTTCCATCTGTATGTATCCTCTCACCTTGGTAACCACGTCTTACAAAATCTGCCAGTGAATACAACAAATTATTTAATAAGTTGGAGTTCAGAGGGCCCAGAGGGGGTCGGAGAACATGAATGGGACTGTCATGCCCTTCAGTCATCCAGCACCATCTCAATCTTCTCTCTTCTACTTATCAAAAGTAGCTCTACTTTAAGACATTAATGAAAAACAGGACAGTCCAGTCCAGTCACTATTGGTTACAACACTCAACTGGTGTACTTATAAAATTGTCCTACCTGATTACACTAGCTGGCGGCCACAGAAGATAAATCATATCCCAGAGAACAACAGCTGCTAACTACACTCTGCTCCCTGACATGTTCCCTTCAGAAGAGGCTGAGACAATATACAGCAAACTGAGCAAAAGGTTGTACTTTGATCAAACTATTTCAGAACTACTTGGCACCTATTCATATACTTTAGATTATTTTTAAGGTAAATGTAGTGATCAACATATCCTTCTTGTATGCTTTATTCTACATGTATTGGTTCTGAATTCCTCTCAAAAAATGTGGCTTAATAACTTAGTTTAGCTTGTTTTTCAGATGTTCTGAAAATCCCACTCCTCATATTATATAAACAATCTTAAAGAAACTCTCCAATAAATACAACTACTATTTATGCAACAACACAAAATGCAAATGCACAAAAATTAATTAACACACTTATAAAAAATGTATGCTTTGCACTTAAATATATTCAAAATACGTTATTATTGAAAGAGGTCCATCAGTTAAACATTATGGATAATACATTACTTCACAGGACTCAAAGACATGTTTTTCAGATTAACTGCACTGTAATACATATTAGAAGTGAAATGACAGCCTTTCTGGTACCCATACAGACCTGTGGAAGTCAGAAATGCTGAAGTACTCATTCAATTGTTCGAGCTATTTAATACTGACAGTTACAGATTTTGGCTGTCACTTTTAAATCAAAGCTAAAAGGCGGTTTTCCCTCACCGCTCTACTCCCAACATAATAACTTGAGAATCTGGCTGTAATCAAGAAAATATGTCAAGATGGAACTTGCTTGAAAGTAAGGATCACGAAATTTGAAACAGGGAATGCATGAGAAAACAGCGTTCATTTTAAAGGTCTGCTGGTAAGCTTAGGATTCTTTCTCTACTAGGTCTTTTAAAAATACATTTTGCAAGACTATTCCACAGATTTAACATACCAGCATAATAAGGTAACATGAAAAATACTTTTTAATATTGAAAAGTCACTATTGTTACTGTGTAATTACTTTTCAGTTTTTTTCCTAAGGTTTTGCAGTTACTTACTAAGCACAGTTATTACTATCACAGAAGATGTTCTTGAAATCTACTCCCCTAAGGACACTTTCCACACTCGCATACATCTCTCAGTTCAACTGATTTTAAACCAGAGACTTCTTATTTAAATTTTGACTCCAGGATCAGGCTCACAATCTGCAATGGCTATTACTTCTATAAGGGTAAGATTTCAAATAAAGGTAACCAACATGTTAACTTACGTTTGAAATATAGCCGTGCCAAATAACAGCTCTATGAGGGAGCAAAACTCCGGACACATTCATAGGAAATAGAGTAAGAGAGATTCTGCAAACCCAGACACTTCTATGCAGTGTTAGCTGAGGACTTATTGAAGTTTTACTGTTATCCCATTTCACTAAAGCACAGATAAGAAAAGATTAATCAAAGAAACTGAAAACAATCTGCTGAATTGTTTTAGCGTTAAACAGACATCGCATCACTTGAAGAAATGGCTAAAACCCCAGCACCTACCAGTCCAGTTTGAAAATTGCCTGGACTCACTGGGACAGGAAACAAGCCCAAGCAAGAAACTATGACCATTTTCTGGCACAAAATAGAGGAGTGTCAGTGGGTCTTTCAGGACCTGCTACTGGTCTGGAAAACCTACCACCTCCTAGGTCTTGACCAGAGTAGACTGTGCTCAGACCACCACTGCTGTGGACTGCATTAAAAAAAAATAACCCGTCCACCTGACAAGACATCTAAAGCAAGAGCAGCAGTTATGAGGAACAGCTGAGGAAACTGGGGTTTGTTTAGCCTGAAGAAAAGGAGGCAGAGGGGAGACCGTATTGCTCCTGAAAGGAGGCTGCAACCAGGTGGATGTTGGTCTCCACTCCAAAGTAACCATCGATAGGATGAGGGGAAACAGCCTCAAGTTGTGCCAGGAGAGGTTTAGATTGGCTATTAGGAAAAATTTCTTCACCAAAAGGGTCATCAAGTACTGGAGCAGGCTGCCCAGGGAAGTGGCTGAGTTACTGTCCCTGAAGGGATTTAAAAGATGTGCAGATGTGGCACTTAGGGACATGGTTTAGTGGTGGACTTGGCAGTGTTAACAGTTGAATTCAATGATCTTAAAGGTCCTTTCCAACCTAAATGATTCTATGAGAGCAGGAGGACTAGCAAGCAGGTGCTGAGTCAAGTTCAAAGAGCATCTGTTTTCCTAACACACCTCTCAGGAGAAATAAGGTGTCCAAGTCTTCAGCCTGAATTCAGTCTTGCTGGAAAAGGAGCTGGGGGAATCTAGTCTTCCTAGGATTTGCCTGCAGGGTTGACCAAAGTACTAACAAGTTGGAGACATGGATGGGGACATTTTACCTGGAACGGAAAGACAGCAATCTCACTTATCCAGTCAGCGGGCAGGTCCACTGTGTATTTAGGGTCTTTAACAGGTCCCACAGCACACAGTTCAGCTGCCTGAGAAGGCAGGTGGAAAAAGCAAGCTCTAACTACTTTTGCAAACCGTAGTGAGTGGCTCTGAAAAGCCATCAGTTGACATGGGATCACATGGGATTATCCAATGATCAAACTGGATCAGTTTGGTTGCATACAAAGCTATAAGAGAAACGTGTCCAGGCCAGAGCACATCTTACCCCAGCCACCCTTTGGAACACACTCTGAGCATGCAACCAGAACCCATTGTTCCTGCACTTTGGAACACATCTTCCACGTTAGAGAAACTTCAAAACTAGAACGATGGATGACTGAAGAAGTGGATGCTCAGACAACAGACCTGAGGGCAAGGCTGAGAGGCCAGTGGTGATGGGTGCTGCTTCTTCTGCTCCTCTCAGATACAAGCATGGAACGAGTTCTCATCACGACCAGAAAGGGACTTTTATATCACCTAGGCATCACTAAGAACAAGAGTTCTGTTTAGAGACAAAAGATAAAGAAAATATTTCTGTACAGGTTGGAGAAACAGACAACTGGGAGGATAAGTGTAGAGACAGCCTCACACTCCTCTGCACAGATGGTGCAATAGTCCGTTGAATTTTCAGCATCATCTGAATAAGCTTCAGTGTCTGGAGGTTGCTTACTCAAGATATAAAAATAAAAGATCTGGAGAAGAAAATGTGTGGAGCTGCTTCTTTTTCAATAGGATCAGGAGCAATGCTCAAAACAAAAGAGAGAAGGCAGGGAAAAGGGACAGAATTGTGCTAATTCACTTATTTTGGGATCCAGATCCCCAAAACCAGAAGTGTAATCTGTTGGCACCTTCTCATTGTCACATATCAATAAGGTTTGAGCTGACTGAGTTCTTTCTGAAATATGCAGAAGCCACCGTGGCAGCACTTAGCTTGTTTGGGATCACAGCTTGGCTATGACTGAGGACATAGGCTCAGGATGAAACACTACAGGTGTTCAGATGCACTTTGTCCCCATGATGCCGGCACACCCAGTCACTCAAGAGATTTGCAGATCACTTCTATCTGTGTTAAAGGTCTATGCCGTGGTGCACAGTGCAGTCTGGAAGATTTCAATGACTGCTACCATTATGACAAGGAGAAGTTTTCTCATTCACAGCGTAAATGTAGGGACTCTGATCTCTGGTTAATTTACTTAACCTAGAAGACCTCTTGAAGGCTCAACCAAAGAAACCTATTGACTATTTCTATAGGATTTTTAAGATCCCCACAAATGGGTCAGATAGCTTCGTCCACAACAAGCAACTTGAAACCAATTTAAAAAAATCTAAGCAGGATAAGCAGGCAGGTATTCACAGGTCCATGGCGGATCTACTATGAAGTTGCCAATACATGATTTGTGAATCCACATAGCTGGCTTGATGCTGATAAAGACAGCAGACAATCGTAGCCCAATCCATCATCTGTCTTATTCCCATTGCACTTCAGTAAAAAACAGCTCTAGTCCGTATGTTATTTGTCATTTTTGTCAGCTGCAGTAATGATTAGGAGTTGTGGATCCGCTGTTTTGAGTCACAATTTGTGACACAAATAAGTTTTCCATTCTCAGGGTGTCCACAAAACTTTAATTTATTAAGATTACAGGTTAAGGATAAGTATTTTTCCAACATAGCTATACCTATGGTTTTATCCAGTTCTTATTCAGGTTATTCAATATGAAGGATGAAACAGAGGTATGCAAAGTGAGGTTGCCACCTGCACCTCATTATCTTGATGGCTCTCTGTTTCTAGGTTTGTTAGGGACTGGCAAATGAGACAAGCTCTTAGCAGCATTAAAAGTAACCACAAATGTACTGGGACTGTCATTAGCATATGAAGCAAGAAAAGGCCCTGACCGATGTGGTACTGAGGAATGAAGCCAGACACACAGCCAGGCAATTCCTGCTTCAGACAGGAAGATGCAGCAGTTTTTACGGGCTTGACTAAAGAGGTAGTACTGGCTACAGGAGTCATGCTCAGACAACCAAAGAGACTACTGGCAGGAACATTTGGCAGGGGCAGCAATGTCCTAAGACTGTATCAAATAGCCAGCAACTATAGCTGCCAACTAGCCAGCAACTATAGCTGCAAGAATATATTGTACTATTATGGTGCCTGGAGACAAGGAAAAAAAAATTAGAAACATAGGATTTCCTCATGGAACTTTTTAATAGGGGATTTGAAAGCAGAACTGTATACTCAATTATAGAAACTATATGCTGGAATTATGGAAAGAAAAGGCATTATAAATATAGTAGTGTTTGTTCTCAATTCTTCATCATCTTGGTAGTAACAATAATCTGGCAGAATGAGTTTAAGAAGAGGTAAGATACCTCCTGGGCACAAAGACCACAGCATCTAGCATGCAAACAATCCTGTTTCTGCTTGTCCTTCAATTAGTGAGGATTTTTCTGGTTCATTACCTTTGCTGTGACTTAGCTTTCTTTTTTAGGGAATGGATATGCTGGAGTTTGAAAACAGTATAGCAAATGCTCTGGCATACTTTCAGTCTGCAAGAATTCCAGTGAATGCCTTCAGACCTTGGGTATTCTTGGACTTTGGGAACACAATTGGTGTTCTTGAACCAAAAAAAGCCTTAAGTTACACAAGGCTGATATCAAAAGATTTCCTAAAATTGAGAGTACAAGCGACCTTCAAATACGGCTGTGAACTTACAATATAGCTGTATTATTCTATGCAATTCGGTTGTAACGCAGCATCTCATGAATACAGATATAACATCACCACCACGTCAGTGTGGTGACCTTTTGGTGTAGATGGATGAATTTTTCAGATGCAGAGTACTGATGAGAATATTACCAGAGGAATGCAGCAGATACCTTTCTGCAGACACCTTGGGACTCTGCAATGAGAATGATGGAATGTGTCTTCCAAAGCTACTTTTTCCATGTAGACACATCCATTTTAGGATGAAATTCTGATCATGGAAATCTGGAAGCGTTTGGCTGATGTCTGGTTTTTACCAGAAGGAGCAAAGATTTATTTCAGACAGAGTAAGACCAGTTAGAAGAAGGGAGGATTTGCTGTCATTCTGACCAAGGGCCCAAAGAAATGGCACTCCCCAGTTCAAGCCCCAAGAGGTGCACACGACTCTTCTCATGCTCTTCTCTTTGCACAGAGGCAGTTCCCTGCCAGCCAGGTTGGCAGCTAAAAAGTCTTAATGTGTCCTTCAGAACGAGTCAGCTACCTCGGTTTCCATTGCAGGATCAGCTGAAGGTAAATTCAGATAATCCGATGCCAGAAAACCAGTTTCTGCAGCATGTACGTGACCACGTTGCAGCTACACTTCCCTAGCTAACTGTACTCCCCCTTTAAGAATGATTCCTTACTCCCACTTTTGCTACAGAAGGTATTTGGGGAAGTCAGTGATGTAGATGTGTGACCAACCTTTAGTTTCTTGCGTTTGATGATGAATTAGTAAAAAGGTTCAGGAATCATAACCAGTCATGAACCTTTCAGGAACTTCAAAGAAGAGATTGAGGGGAGACCATCATAGACAGTCATTAGGCACCTAAAGAAAAAACATCTCATGATGCTCTAGGAGAGGGTAGGCATCGGAATGCCACATTGCAGAAGCACTTTTCACTCAACACATGCTCCACTTGGCCAACGATGTCATCAAGAAGCACGCAGCTCCACAGCAACAAACATTGACACATCAACAACCACATCCCAAGAGCTTTACAAGATCACATGTAGCAGCAAGGATTCTGGAGACAGATAAGGAGCACAGACTAGTGTTAAAGCTAATCATGGCACAAGAGGATTGCAATCTTTGAGCAAGGGGTATGGGCCAATCTAAAATAAAAACACATGTATATCTGGCAGCAGATTGATGGACCTTGAGTTTTGGGCAAAGAGACAAAAAAAAGATCTTGACAGATCTCCCAGACAGTGGGACAGATCTTCTCCCAGACAGTGGTCTCCCACTTACACTACAAGGTCCTTACCTGTGCTAAATGACTCTTATATCCCTGAACTGTAGTTTTTTATTGAAGCCTGTATCGATGGACAGGGCACTTTTTATGTCTAGAAAATACACAGATAAAGAAAAGTTATAGCTTTCCAATAAACTGTACAATTTGGGCATCATCCCTCTTTCCAGTCAGAGTTTTGTTTAACCGTATAAGAAACAAAATATCAAAACTGCAGATATTTCGGATACACGCACATTTTACATTATGAATTAAAAAATGGTGTTGTTTTATTTTTCTCCTACAAATTGCATTTATAATAAATATGACCTGTCCAGAGACAAAACCATTCTAGATATCACTGAAAATGGTCATAAGTTTTTAGTACTAAAAAGGGAGAGGGGGCAAATAATACATATTATATTGAAAGAACAAGACAATAGCCAGAGAGAAAATGAAGCTGACGTCTGGCATTTCTAAGCCCTGGAAGGCTTTCACAGGTTTGGGAAAATAATTTACTCTCTATCAAATAAAGCAGCAGCTAAACATGGATAACTGATCTCATTTTGCCAGTTTTTAGTTCACACCAGGTACAGAGAAATACAGACGATAATTTGACACAGGAAATTCAAAGGTTGATACTATCACTACATTATTTAAAAGTCCAAGCTGCAAATGGTCATCTTTCAAGCAGACTCTGGGAGTCTTCTATCAAGCATTTGAGGAGACAGAGTGCTTAATTCCAAAGGTCAAAATCACAATATTTTTTCTGAAACAAACAAAAGCAAAATCTCCCAAGAAACCTCTCTCAGTAACAATAAGAGTATATTGTCTGAAAGAAAAGTAATCAGATTTCCAGGCACACTTTGTAAGTAATCTTGTTTACTGTAATTTTTCAACAGCTTTTATAAATTTTTCATCTGAAATTGGGAAGGCTACAGCTTATATTCTGGCAGGTTGAAATAGCTGAGTAAGTGGAATACATCCCCGTGTGGCTGGCCGTGTTTGGGAACACTTAAGAATACATTGCCTTAAAAAAAAAGGCAACTCAGACATTACAGTGATATATTTTAATAACCAAATTAAAAATTAAAATAGAAGGAAAGCCTCTCACTTCCATTGGTTTTAGGATTTTTTTTTTTAGAAAAGCCTAGAACATAAAAATGGTTCATGCTTCAACAATATCCACTTTTTCTGAGCAGTGTCCGATCCCACATTCCACGTTCTAAGCTGTTCTTTGAAGTACAAGTGAGAAATACGAATCAAGTGTTATGGTGAGTCATTTCAGAACTTTGTTTCCACAACAGACTTAAGTAACTTTCAGTAAAATCCCAGCTGCTTTGCATGAAAACTAAAGGAAACAACTGTTAAGAAAGATTTCATTTTACTACAAATGCACAGCACAGAGCTACACACAACTATTCCACTTCAATTCCATTGAATCTCCTTTATAAAATCATATCTTCTGTCAAAACAATCGCAGATGTACTGGATGTGCAAAATAAAGGCAAGGATATTAATATTGGCTCTTGTGGCTCAGACCTCATAACTGCTTGCCCCTTTTATATCATCAGGCACAAAGAAATGGCTAGGATTCCACAGCTATATAAAAAGAGTATTCTTTATTCAGGTGCAGGAGAAACAGATCTAAACCTTCAGGAATATATTAAGCACAAATGCAACCAGAGCTAGACTATAATAAAACGCTTTTAGGTGAAACTCTGGGCAGGGCTCCAAAGGATTTTGCCCAACATCCTGTGGCTGGAAGTCCATAGAGGCAAGCTTTCTCTCTGCCTGAAGTTACTTTCATCTGCTGACTGGAAACTTTAAGGATGAACCCCACCTCTCTCTCCGCTCACCCGTCTAGTTGTTAGCCACAGGAAGATAAAGGCTCAGGAAAAATGTTTTAAAAGCTTTTTTTTTCCTCTTCCGGTATGTCTGGAATTCCAAATGCAGACTGAACTATAAAATACACTCTTTCTGAAGTAGTAATGCCTGGTGAGGTTTGGCCAGCTCATAGTTTTGTTTCCATAACTTTCAGTAGTCCTTCAATCTGGCCCCAGTGTTATGCCACCATTGTTACTGGGAATTATTTACCTCAACAAATGGAATTATGAAAATAAGCATGTGCAACTTGTAAACAAGCTGTAGATCATAGCATGACTGAAAGGTATGAAATTTAACGCTAGACACTGTCAAGCCCAAGTTCTGCCACCTTGCCTGTAGGCGAGTATCGTGTACGTCTCCACACCTAACTATGCCACAGCCGCGATATCTGACAGACTTCCATTTCCATCACTGATCCCTTCAGCCCTGATGGACAAGCATCCAAGTTAACACTTGGAATGAGATAAAATGTTGAACCTGTATTTTCTACACAGAGCTCCAAAATGGAAACACGCAGGCAATAAACAACCGAATTACAAGGCACCACCATTACTGGCCTCACATTATCTCTTTTACAGCTGTTCTGTATTTAGGA
The DNA here is from genome assembly GCA_013399095.1 of Psophia crepitans. Taxonomy (NCBI): domain Eukaryota; kingdom Metazoa; phylum Chordata; class Aves; order Gruiformes; family Psophiidae; genus Psophia; species Psophia crepitans. The sequence goes on along the minus strand of VWZZ01006010.1, from coordinate 318,335 downwards.
GGAATGGAACTTTAAACAAAAAGCTGAAAAAACAATTAACACAAACACTAAAAGGAAATAAAATAACAATTAACTCTAAGTCTAGCTAATCCTGCAAACCATTCCTGCAGTTTTTAAGGCAAAAGTTTGGTCACAACAAGCAAGAAAGCAGGATTCTCTGTTTAAGCAAACACTGTTATGTGCAGTGCCTCTAGAAGAGAATCCACTAGATTATGCTAACCTACTCATCCTCCCTCTCAGAGATCAGTAGCTCTATTCAATAAACATTAAGATTTCCAGAAGACCATTAGGTGGTTATTTTTGTTTAAAAAAAAAAAAAAAAGTCTGAGACGCTCTCAAATCCCCCTTCTTTACTTCAGAAGTATACAACATGCAAACAGCCTGCCTCTAACCATTAGCAGCAGCAAAACTCCGTAAGGAGCAAGAATTTTACTGCCCTCTGCAGTTTTTCCTTTGCGTTCAACGCAAGGGCAAAACGCCACCGATTTCTGGGTGAGATAAACTGACAGCGGTTGTCATCTGCCGCTGTGACACATTTTTCCTCCCAAAGGCTGGAAGCCTCGTAAGGGACACGCAGAAAAGGCATCCGACCGGCCAAACTTCACCTCCCGTGAAAACGAAGGCTGCGCTGTCCCAGCAGCTTTCCTTGGAAAATGGGTCAAACGGCAGAAAACGGTATAATGAGAGGGAGAAACAGGGAGGGACCGGCCCCTGCTTACTTGCCATAAAAACGTCACTTGGGATAGGGGTGCGGACAGCATTTTCGTGCGGGGATTTAAACCCTGCCACTACAAGGCCAACACGGCCCAGCTGCCAGTTGGAAGGGAGCGGGGCCAATGAATTAAGTGAATTAAACTCGATGCGCTTGTTGACTCAGTTTTCGCCCCACCAGCAGCGCTGCCGCCGTTCCCAGCGCCGCCTCAAAACATCGGGCAGCAAAGTTTGGGCGGGGGATGCCCGGGCCCCGCAGCCGCTGCCCGCCGCCACCCCGGTGCCTCCCGCCACCAACTTTCCTCCGCAGGAGCGGCAGCAGCACCGGCTCCCCGCCCCGTCCCGTTCCGCCCCGCCCGGCTCCCTTCGGCGGAGGACGCCGGGTGCGGAGATGGGCGGGGGATGCCCGGGGCGGGTATGCCGGGCGGCGGGAGCGGGGATGCCCGGGGCGGCGCGGGTCCCAGACCGGGAGGTCGTCTCTTACCAGCCCGGAGGCGAAGAAAACGGCGAGCAAGGCCAGGCAGGCGCCCATCACGATGAGGAGCAGGAAGACGATGAGCGGGTGCTGCTGG
>VWZZ01006010.1:288685-316490 GCA_013399095.1 Psophia crepitans | reverse complement strand
CCCTGCCCGGCCGCCCGAGGGGACGCCGCAGCGGGCCAGCTCCGGGGCGCGCCGCGCCTTCCCGCGGGCGCGTGGCAGCACCGCCCGACGCAAGAGGGAGATGGGTTCGAAAATTTCTTTGAGGTTACTCCTACGGGTGAGGGCTTGGCAAGTCCGTTTCGCCGGGTACCTCGCCGGGAGGCTCGATCTCCTCTTGAAAAATCATACCTTAGTTTTTGTCACGACCGAGCGTTCAAGGTAGGAAGCGGCACAACATACGTTTTCCCCAGCTTTTCTTGTTCTGAAGGACATAGTTCTTCCTTACAAAGCAGGCACTTGAAACAAACTGGACGTGTAACTCACTAAAATTACATATCCATCGCGCACAGCATTTACCAATTAAGGCTGTGTAAGCATACGCACATGGTTCTCCTTCCCCAGCTCACTGCCTCACCAAATGCCCCTGCCCACAGGACAAATCCCTCTGCTCTCTTTGACCCACTGTCCAGCCTCTGCTGTTGCTTTACTACATCCTTTAATCTCCCAGAGGATGCAGGGATGCCTAAGCTTTCCAGAGAGAGGAGGAGACCAAAGTGTGGTGGCCCAGTGGATACTACTGGGCCTAAATGTCCCAGGGGTTGCTTCCGGTGACTGGAGTAATGCCCGGAGCAAGAGGAACTTGGGTGTACTGCCATAGTACAGAAGGTGAAAATCTGAGGCTACCGTAAGTGGTCATAAGTGAGAGACTCAGAGCAGAGGGCTAACCATTAGCCAGGTGGAAGAGAAGGTGGGTAACTAGGATGAAATCGACTGAAACTGCTACCTTCTTTTTCTACCGCTGTTCACATTTTTATCCAGAAGATGTGTATCAGCCTTCGGTGTAACAAAGCAGAGAAGCCAATAGCGCGTATAGCGCAGGAGCCCTGTCTATATGCTTACACTCCTTAGGTTCCTCATGTTTGAAAAAAGCACGAAGCCTGATTTTCACTGCCCCCTGTTTCTCTCAGCTGGTTGGCAGGAGGAAAAGCTCCTTGGCTTTCATTCTTCCTTCCCCTGAAGGACTTGCTGGGACAGAAGGAACGGATGAGGAAGAAGTAGAAAGTTACAACTGCACCCACTGTTCTGGGAGCGAGAGGGTGAAAAACTCTCAGAAGCAGCAGTGTTAAGATTGAAGGATGAACGCTAATCTATGTGGGGAGAACATTCTGGCAGAATTAATTGCCGGGAAGGAGTTAGTAGAGGTGGGTGTGAGAATTTTTGCAACATACTTGCAGTTGCTTCAAAAATTGTGGAGTTGGCCACCCTCACTGTCACACACACATGTATAGTGGGATAAGCAAGGGGAGTTAGAAAAAAAAAATCAGGAGATAAATCAGAATTACAACATAAAACTTCGTTTTAAAAGCAGATTACAATATTTGGGATTTGAAGGCATCTGAGTTTTGATCTCTTAAGGATGGGAAAACCAGAGAATCACGCAGGCCAATATCACATATGTACTTCTTTAAAATACAAGAATAATTACATGAATCTGTACAGACTCATAGAAGTGTAAATGATCAGATCAGGAAAATGAAGCATGTTCTCTCTTCCATGTATACAACAATCACTCCCTGAAAAGTATATGAAACTTACACAGTACGTTAATACTGACTGTGCTGGTTGTCTTTCTTCCCCCAGCTGATTTTGCTTTAATAGCTGTCTACTACTTTCTCCCTCTCTGAACTTGAACAGAAAAGGCCATTCCAAAGAGTTTACTATGACGGTCATGCCATTTGTTTGTTATTTCAGTAAGATCTTATGCCTGTAACAGCTAATTCCTCATTATATTAGTCTCAGGCAATTTCTCAGGAAATAAAATTATGATTCCACAGAAAAAACTTAATTAACCCAAATGTCGCCCAGCGGTATCTCATGCCTTTCCAGAACGATGAGGTCAGCATAACTCTTTTCTGAAAGCCCAGACATAAGGTGCTTCAACAGCTGAGTAAAGGAAGTACCAAGTTATGTTTCCATTTGACCCTGTTTTCTTGCCCACCTGATGGTCTCACCCCCTCTACTTTCCCTCTCCAGACTAGAAACCTGCATCTTTCAATTCATTCTTCAAACTCCAGCTACGAACATCCCACACCTTAATGTCTAGAACCCCCCTCAGTCCTTGGAGCAGATCTATAGTTAGAGGCAAAGGTCCAGTGAAAAAAAGTACCATACTGTCATGTAATTAATGTCTGAACCATTCTATATATGGACAAGGTAATTAAAACTGCACAGTACCTAAATCTGATTTTGACCTTCTAATTTGAATGCTCTAGTTTTTAACTAACATATTAACACTTTTTTTTTCCCCAGGATGCATTTAATTAAATTAACATTATTGCAGTCAAATTACAATTATGTCATTGCTAAAGTTGAAATGCCATGTTTTTAGAGACCAGTTACCCTAGGTAGCCTAAAATATACATCCTTACTTGGCTCAACCTGAAAGTTTACTATGCCTCAGGGATAAGGAAGGTACAGTGGATTTTGTAATCTACGGTTGAAAAGCAAAGGACTTCAGAAAAAAAAGCTCTTTGTGTATTCCGTTTTATTTCTCTAAAAGGGAAGAGAAGCAAAGCTAGCACTTAAGATTGTCAAAAACTCTCCACTGTGTACCCTTGGGACTCCAACAATGTCAAAGAACTTGTTCCTTGAGTAACTGGTATCTAAGCATCTGCTGTACCTCTTTAGAGAAGCAAAACAACACAGAACAAAAGGTTGAGCTCCACAGCTGCTTGTCAAAGCAACCAGGCATTACACTTTCCAGTAGCAGATAGATTAAGCTAGAGAAATTTTGTCTGGACCATCTCCAGAGGTTCCTTCCAGCCTCCACTGTCCTGTGATTCTGCAATATCACAGCTTATTTCTAGTGTCAAGGGATCTGTGATAGGTCCCAGGGAGAGAGATAAATAGGAACAGAAGATGGAGGAGAACCTCCTGTTTCCTACGTCACTCTCTGCCGCTTGGACTTGATCAATCTCCATCATCTCTTTCCCTCATCTTCCCTTCCCTGTTGTCCTCTCCATGGGTGTTCTGGTCAAGGATGCAGACTAGCTCTCAGCAGAGGGAGAAGAGGGACAGATCTTTTGCTCTCAGCTACTCTACTCAGCTCTAGGACATTCCTAGCCATAGGAAATAAATTGCAAGGAAGAGAAGCTGAATCCCACAGTCCTGCAACATAGTGAGCACTTAAAAGAGCCATAGCAATGGACCTGTGCAAAGTACACTACCCACAAGTGCACTGGTGGCCAGATTCCGCTCCTCAGAAGCTGATCACCAGAGCTGCCCAGAGGAGCAAACCCATCGCTACAGTCTTGACACTGTACTATCACTGCCGACGTCCGTCAGCTACCTTATGCCGAGCCGCAATTGCAGGGCAGGTTGTCCTGCCAGTAAGAGTGCACACAGCCGCTGAATGAACCGCACTTACAGAGCCTGGCCGTCGCAGCACGGCCAAAGACAGGTCAACAAGCCCTGCTTAATGCTTCTCTTGGGGGACACCAGTCCATGAGCCATGCCTGCTGTCAGAGAGATACATCAATACATCTGGCTTGTCCACAGTTGTGTAAGAGGGGATTAAATTTTGTAAAGGGGGCCTGGCACTCGTTTTCTGTGACCTTTAAACCCACGGGCTGAAGAATAGTAAATCTGCGTGGGCTATTACTTAACAACATTCACTTCTCCACCAGGGGTACACGACTTTTTCAACTGAATTTTTCTGTATTCATTTTAGTGAGTTCAGTTATCAGGACTTGCTTTCTCAAGCCTTATAACTGCAGCTATGTGCTACTGTTGCGCTTCAAAAAATGATGACAGAATTTCCTACAGAAATATATTTGATTTCACACACCTGGAACCTGGTTAAATTCACTTTTGATTTAGGGATGGACTTGCTTGAGGTGTTTAACATTACTCTTTATGGTGCTAAATTGCAGTCTGCCTGAACTCTAATTCCTTGTGTTCTTTTACTTTTCTTTCTTCTCCTTTTTGAAGCTAGTATCTCATTTTGGGCCTCATTCAGCCTCCATAAACTTTTAAGAGCAACTACTAAGTTCTAAGGTTACTGAAGGAACTACTCAAGATCCAGATGATCTGAAAATACCTCAGTAATCTCCCTTCTTCCCCATTTTTGTCACAGATGATAACTGCATTGGTCATCTAGCCATAGATTACCTTTTTATTAGAGATGGAAGCAAAACATGGATCAGTATTTTAGATGTTTTGGTACCATCTATTATTAACTGAATAGTGGGTCAACCACAGTCTTCTTTCAAAAAGCATGGTATGAATGGAAAATTATCTGTAAGAGCATTAGTTTTCTCTCTGTTTGTACCTTGTCCTTTCTTTTTTGATCATGCTGTTCTTTATACTCACCATTATAATTTGACTTGGTTTCCAAATTCTGTACTATGTCATACTCCTCCAGTTTCAAGACATGAACTTCCAATTATACACTCCCTCATCTTTCACACTGGGACAGTTTACACTTGTGCAAACTTAGTAGTATTCCTTAGGAAACCATTTACTCTTCCAGATAGCCTGCTGTCGGGTAGGAGATCTAGGGAAGGCGAGAGGAAAGGAATAAAACTCTTCAGAAAGTTAAAACCGCTCAGACAATTTTATAAAAGTCCAAATTAACTGGAGAACCTCAAGATCAGTACCACAGCAGCTTAGGAAAAACCTGTTCAGTATATGACTACAGCTAAAACACTTTTACAACACTAGAATGCGTATAGAATAGGATGCTGAATAATCTAGAACATACAATAATTTTGTTATATTGACCAATCATACAGCTTCATCTTGAGTCATTCCCCACGATTCAGGTCGAAACAGTTAGAGATCTCCTGCTTCACCTGGACTGCCACAAGTCCATGGGGCCGGATGGAATCCACCCGAGGGTGCTGAGGGAGCTGGCGGATGTGATTGCCGAGCCGCTCTCCATCATCTATCAGCGGTCATGGTTGACGGGAGAGGTCCCAGATGACTGGAGGCTTGCTAATGTGACACCCATCCATAAGAAGGGTCGCAAGGAGGATCCGGGGAACTACAGGCCTGTCAGCCTGACCTCGGTGCCAGGGAAGGTGATGGAGCAGGTCATCTTGAGGACAATCACGTGCCATGTCCGTGACAACCGGGGGATCAGGCCCAGCCAGCATGGGTTTGTGAAAGGCAAGTCCTGCCTGACCAACCTCATCTCTTTCTATGACCAGGTGACCCGCCTGGTGGATGAGGGAAAGGCTGTTGATGTAGTCTACCTAGACTTCAGCAAAGCCTTTGACACGGTCTCCCACAGCATTCTCCTGGAGAAGCTGGCGGCCCATGGTCTGGACAGGTACACTCTTCGCTGGGTTCATAATTGGCTGGATGGCCGGGCCCAGAGAGTGGTGGTGAATGGAGTCAAATCCAACTGGCGACCGGTCGTGAGTGGTGTGCCCCAGGGGTCGGTGCTGGGGCCCATCCTCTTCAACATCTTTGTTGATGATTTGGATGAGGGAATTGAGTGCACCCTCAGTAAGTTTGCAGACGACACCAAGCTGGGGGGAAGTGTCGATCTGCCGGAGGGTAGGATGGCTCTGCAGAGGGACCTGGACAGGTTGGATCGCTGGGCAGAGGCCAACGGGATGAGGTTTAATGTGGCAAAGTGCCGGGTCCTGCACTTTGGCCACAACAACCCCAGGCAGCGCTACAGGCTGGGAGCGGGGTGGCTGGAAAGCTGTGTAGAGGAAAAGGACCTGGGAGTGCTGATTGATGCTCGCCTGGACATGAGCCGGCAGTGTGCCCAGGTGGCCAAGAAGGCCAACGGCATCCTGGCCTGTATCAGGAATAGTGTAGCCAGCAGGAACAGGGAGGTGATTGTCCCCCTGTACTCAGCCCTGGTGAGGCCGCACCTCGAGTACTGTGTCCAGTTTTGGGCCCCTCACCACAAGAAAGACATCGAAGCCCTGGAGCGTGTCCAGAGAAGGGCAACGAAACTGGTGAAGGGGCTGGAGCACAGGTCTTATGAGGAGCGGCTGAAGGAACTGGGCTTGTTTAGTCTGGAGAAGAGGAGGCTCAGGGCAGACCTTATTGCCCTCTACAACTACCTGAAAGGGAGTTGTGGTGAGCTGGGGGTTGGCCTCTTCTCACAGATAACTAGTGACAGGACAAGGGGAAATGGCTGCAAGTTGCGCCAGGGAAGGTTCAGGTTGGAGATGAGGAGAAAATTCTTCTCTGAAAGGGTGGTCGGGCATTGGAACGGGTTGCCCAGGGAGGTGGTGGAGTCACCATCCCTGAGGGTGTTTAAGGAAAGGTTAGATGTGGTACTTAGGGACGTGGTTTAGTGGGTAATAGGTGGTGGGGGGATGGTTGGACTAGATGATCCTTGAGGTCACTTCCAACCTTAATGATTCTATTCTATTCTATTCTATTCTATTCTATTCTATTTGATTCTATTCTATTCTATTCTATTCTATTCTATTCATATTACCCTACTTACCCAATCTCATAAAAAATATTGCAGAAGTAGAGACGTATTCTTCTGAACACAGGTAGTCCAAAATGACAAGGAAGAGTTTCTTCTGTTTAGTAAGTGTATAGGACTGTTATCCACAGAAATTAAAACATAAGAGGGAACAGAGTAACTGCACATAACATGAAAACTTTAGAAAAGACTGCTTGGAATCTTATGTTTTCTTTATCTTGTTTTTTAAGAAAAAGGCTGAAAATTAAAGGAATGAAATGCAAAGTTATTAAGTGGGATATGTTATTTCACACAGCCTGTGATTATCTGTGGAACTCTGTCACAGGAGGCTTTTAAGAACAAGACTTTATCAGGGTGATGAAACAAATTTTGGTTTATAGTGTGTTAAAATAAGTCTGATAATCACCAATGATAACGTAAGTTACAAGGAATATGGATCCTATCGTTTCATGAGTAATCTTGGTGCAAGGCATTAGATACAGAGATGCAACAAAAATATGAAAGGCAGATTATATCACAATGGGTTTCCTGCATCTTCCATTGAATTGTAACGTCGCTTTTTTTTTTCCTCCCCAGAGACAGGTTATTGGACTGTGTTATTCTTTATTCTCATTCAGCTGGGGCAAATGGCGTTCCTAGCATTTTAATTGCTTAAAAAGATACTGATTTCCTGAAAACAGGGCAAGACCATTGATTCAAAGACCACTGACTCACACAACAGAATCTACATATTCTTCCTGCAAAACAGAAGATACACATATGGTAAAATTTTTTTGTTTGTAAACATTTTATTATGATCTTTACTCCATCTGCATAATCCACTGGAAGTAAAACAAAATGCACCTAAAGCAAAATTGTAACTGTGCAATCCTTCAAAATTATTGCAATGATCAAATCTGATACATGGCACTTGCTGACCTATACAGGTTAACCCATATTACAGAACAGAAACATATAAATCTAAATACAAAACAAGCAATTAAAATAAATAATTACGTGTAGTTACATTAATATCAAAGAAAAGCATATTCATATATATCTAAAAAGCCATTTTTGCAAAATCTCTGTCATTGTTTTTTTATTCCATCAGTAGCTGTCATAGTTATTTGGAATGACCAGTATTTTTCCTAAATGAAATATTTCCTGCTGTTAATTTTATAGTTGTCTTTACTCCAAGACAGTCAGTTGGGCTCATTATTTTATAGTCATTGTGCTATTATTTATTTAATGGCCATGAGTAACTGTTTTGCTTAGACCAAGAAAGGAATACTTTAGGAAATGTTATAAATAAATTAATATTTAAACTGGGTTGGACTTCAGCTATAAAAAGAGTTGAACATCTGTCCAGATTTGGATCTTGGGTAAATTTTATCCATAATTTTCCCACTTGCTGAACTGTCTCTGCCATTCCTGCAGAGGTCCTGCATTTCTTCCTCTTCTCCACAGCTTCAGCATTTTCTGACAGATAAATGCCATGTGCTCTCTTCAGAGATGTAGTTGGCACTACTTGCTTTCAGACAGACCTCTGTTGAGCTATTTAGCGACCTTAGTGAAAACATGTTAACCACACATGGCCTCCAGAATCATGTGAAGCAGTACGAGGTAACATTTTCAGCTGCATATTTGATAAGAGCGCCCAGCTGACAGCGTAAAGTTGTGAGAATTGGTAATGTTCCAGGACCCAAGTTTGGGGAGTTCTGCCAAGAGCAATAGATCTCAAGATTTTTGAGCAAGTGTTATTTCTGGAGCGAGGCAGGAGGGACTTAGCTGTTACTGAGGACAAGAGGTCACTGGCCATGAAATCCAGCCGTATTGGATGAGTGACATACTGGGATGCTGGGGTTCAGCAGGCTGGAGTGATTTTGTGAAGGGAGGCTTTGGATGTGTGGGCTGAGTCAGGTCCTGGCATGGTGTCACCTTAAACATAGCAGTTGTGGGTTGAAAGTACAACTTAATCCTACTGCAGCTACGTCTAAGGAACGGGGAGCTGTAGAGTGAATGTCATTGGCAAATGCAGTCCAACCCTTTGCCTCAATAGTGAGGTCTACTTCACACTGGAAAATGCTCCTCTAGCAATGTATGACCCAGTCTTGTTGTTTTATAGGAAAAGTATTGATACTAATCAAGAAAATATCCCAACTCCAGAAGTTTTCTTCAAACCAGCTGATTGATATACAACTGAGTACCTCTGATGTCTATTTGGAACAGAAACTTATAAATGGCTACTGAAGCGATTTCTCAGATGTCTGAGGACCATCTCATCATTAAAAGTCTTTGTGTAAATTTTCCCATTTTTTGAGATAAAGATCTGGACAATGCCTTTAGTCATGTCATTTAGTTTTAGGTAATCCTGTAAGGAGCAAGGAGCTTGATTCAATGATGCTTATGGGTCCCTTCCAACTTGAGATATTCTGTGATTCTACGATTCTATAATATGTTTTACCTCAAATAGCTATGAAAAAAATCCCAAGTTTCTAAAGTACTTTGTGATCTCTAGGGAAGAAAAGTAGCACAGCAATAAAGACATTCTTTCCTGTTTGTGTAAGATTGAAACATTTTCCACAGGGTTTCTCAGCAAACATTTAGCATAACACAGTGCTTTGTGCTCCTTGTCAGTGTCCCATACATAAACGGCACAAGGTACCTCTGACCTGCACTAAATTGTTTGGGTTTTTTTAAAGATACAAGTATTGATCGATTAGTAACCGATTTTGGTGTTGTACATATTTTTATTCGATATAGCTCTCAGTTACAGTGATCAGTAATTCTTGTTTCAATAGTCAACCGTTTAGAACTTACGTGACTGTACTAAGTGCTTTCTGTTAAAATACAGTGCTCAATCTCATAGCCATATGAAAGCATGTAGCAAATGAGTTTTTAGGTTAAAACCAGAGTAACCTTGTTCACGCATTTGATACCAACAGCGTCAGTCTCATGCTTTCTCAGATGCATGTCTATTGGTCATTTACATCACTACTGGGAAGCCACCCATGTTAGTTTGAAACAGCCACTTAATGAACTGTTCTCGAAGCCATGCTAAGTCGGTGAACATTGGACTATTGTGATTACATTATGCTTGCTACAGTAAATTAGATATAATAACTATCACACACTAGTATGATAGAATACTTCTACACCACCTGATTTTCAACTTTAGGCACAACCAGTGGTTCTTGAACCAAGAAATTATAGACTTTTATGTATAAGGTAATTCAAAATAATACATAGAGGAAAGAAAAGTCCTAGCAGTTATGTCACTGTAAATGTTCATGTATCAATAACTCACACCTTGACTACCCTGCACAGTTCCCATCTCGACTACCCTGCACAGTTCCCATCTCGGGGAAAAAAAATAATAAAAAAGCATTGAACGTGGAAAGGTGTGGAAAAGGATGATGATCCGAAATGGAGGAGAGATTTAGAGGAGCAGGGCTCTGTTCTAAAGACAACATATCCCTCCAGCCTGATTGAAACCCATGAAAGATGAAAGCTGTAAGGGCAGTGAATAGAGAATGGCTATGCATTATTTTCTGTAATGCAAAAACTGATATGCAGCTGGTAAAACAGTCATACAGCAGGCTTAAAGCAAAGCAGCATTTCTTTTTAGAACAAAAAAAGAATTCCATAACGTAATTAAATTGTGGTATTCACTGCTAGTCACTGTTACAGAAATGAAGTATAAATTAATTAAAAATGGACTAGGAAAAAATCAAGGAATTAGTTAATCAAGGGCTGTTAAAAATTATAATTAGGGTATAAGAGCTTGCTAGGAAAGACTCAAACAGATTGATCCATGGAAACTAAGTGGTTAAACCAGAGAGAGTGTTATCCTATACATGTCCTGTTGTTATGTGCCTTCTCTAATCTTCATTACCAATAGACAGGAACTTGTGCAAGACAATATGGACTGTCTTATGATTTTTATCCTTGTGGAAAAGAGGTAAGAATTAGTCATAACTAATTATGGCAGTTCTCATCAAAATTATGTCATTCTTGTATTTTATTATAAAGTCCTTTTTCATTATAAGCTGCTAATGTCACACCTGGTATGTGGAGCTACATTAAATTTCCACTTTTCTTTTGATCATGAAAGAGTAAATTCTTTGTGATGCCAGTGATTTGGCTATTGACACGATTTTTTACTAGCAATGCATATTCTTTTATATGCATTCAGAAGTGTGTGATTATCCAGTAGCGGGGCTGTGTATAGTTAGACTGGCCACATACTTATTGATTCAAAACAGTATAGCATCTAAAATTCATATGCAGCTAAAGGCAGCAAAATAAACAAAGCAAATGTGATAGAGAAATATGTAAGGGTGCAAAATATAGGCAGGACTATATCAAGTAACAGTCAAAAACAAATCTGAGGCTTTGGAAAGGAAATAAAATTTATAAAACAAGTCACTGTTTCTAAGTGTGGGGTAGAAAGAGTCACTGAGTAAAGAGATAAGTAGACTCAAGAATAAAGAACAAGCAACAGCTTGATGATAGCTACAGGAAACCAGTCAAGAATCAATAGTAAAGTTGGAACATTTGTCCAAAGATCACATCAGTCTCCTGCTGAGCCATAAAGTCAAAAGAGGATAACAGACTGATGAAGAAATACAAGAGAATGCTTACATGACTTGGTAGAGAATCCTCAAAGACAGCTGTGACAGCAATGTAGGAGTATTTTGGAAAGTTATCAACATATAGAGAAAAGGATAAGAATTATGAGCTAATCTAATAAAGAATAAAATTAGAATAAAATCTTCTTGTTACAAAAAATATCCAATTATGAAACAATTAAGAGTACTTTAAAGAGTTCCTTCATAGTGAAGCAGATTGAGAAAAGAAAAAAAGAATTGACCATTTTCTAGGCAGATGAGACATTTATGAAAGAGTAAAATTTGTAAGTCCGAGTTTAAGTACAAGTACAAATTTCAAAAGAATTCCCAGGAGCAAAACATGAAGTGTTCATAGTTGTCATGCTGAAATACTAAAACCAAGAGGAAAAAATCTGATGCAATCTTACCTAATTCACAAACTGGTTGTGTTGGCCTTCACATTGGAAAATATCCAAAGGAATGGAGAATGATAACTTGCTCAATTTAACAACAACAACAACAACCACCAACCAACCAAACAAACAAACAAAAAAAACCCAAACAAAAAAACCCAAAACCACACAAAAAAACCCCACCACCCTTTTGCAATGATTCCTAGCTCATAGGCTATAAAGTTTTGTTTTTGCTATTGCACTATAGTTTTATATTTTAAACTGAAGAGAAATACAGTAGTTTTCTGAATCTGTGAAAAGCTGATTCTTTTAAAATTAAACATGTCCTATTCATGGACTCCATGGGGAAAAAAAAAATCAAATCTATAAAAGCTGCACAAGTATTTTGATTAAAAAAGTCATAGTGATACATTATGAGGATGTAGGAGGATCAGTACTTCTCTGTTTTCTCTGCTATCAATAGCTAATTAAGCTAGGGAAATTTGTTTTCTGTTGTTGACCCTGAAGTAGCCATACAAGTGTCCTCTTCATTACCAAATTCACAGATCTGGTAGGAAATCAGTACTTGCACCAGAATTTTTTCATAAAGCTAATGATCTTTGGTGCTATAGGAAAAGACAGATTTTTCACAATGTAGCAGAATGTTCAAAGAAAATCAGGACTTAAATATATTATTCTTCCACAGACCTTATTGGATCTTAACCTCATTGATTTTGTCAGACCAGGGTTTAGTGGGGAGAACTGGAAAACCTTTCAGGCACACATGTTTCATTTACATCAGTTCTCATGTCTGAATCAAAAGCTGCAGAATTTATATTATATGCAGATTGGAGAAATTGTCCTGAGTTTGAATGAGATGTTTCCTTATATTGTGCGTAAGTAAGGTGTGGAACTCTTTGCTGAAGGATGCTGTGAATGCTAAATCTTTCCAAGTGTTCAGATAGCAACTTGAAAAGATTGTGGGCTGGTGGGGGAAATCTGCTGGTGGCTATTAGGCTCAGAAACAACCTTCACTTCAGAAAGTTCCTGAATAATTCCTTTTCACAGCTACAAATTACTTCAGGCTGAGAAAGGAGTCAGAGGAGACATCACTATACATTTTCTCCAGTTTTTGTACACCTTCCTACAGTAATCTTACGGCGCAGCCAATCTGGTATTTTCAGCTGGATTTAATTGTGTAGCTGCAAAAAAAAGTTACGTGAAAAGTTTATTTTGCTGTGTGATCAGGTGACTGTTGCCCAGGTTGTCTCAGCTGTAACTGCTCAGCCTCCAAGTGTCTTCTGCCTGTCCTGTAGTTTTAATCTGACTTTATCTACAATGTTACCTGACTTGTTTTTGCTTAATTTTTGCTTAGCCTTGTTCAACTGCTTCAACTGTTCTTCTCCTTGTAAAGGAATCATGGCAATTAGATGTATCAAAACTAAGTAACCATAGTATAATTAACCCTGCTGAAATCAGGAAACATAAAAAATAACTCTGAGCAAACCCAAGGAATGAACCTTCAACACAGCATTCCTCTTTGCAAAAACTCAGGACACTGAAAACTTGCTGTAACTATCTGCTAGAAGGGTGAGAGCTTAAAAGGCAGGTACTGATGACTTGACTACATTACTAATGACCTTTAATAGAATTAAGAAATTTGGATTATAAGTGGTGGTATCGTTGTAACTGGGCTAAAAATAAGTGGTTGTTACATTTGATTAGATTGTTACAAAGTCCAGTCATGGATCTTCACATAAGGTGTGGTCTCTGTTACTCATCATGAACATAATACTGAGCATCTAATACTGGCCACTGCTGGGCACAGGTTCCCAGGGTCGATGGACCTCTGATCCCACTCAGTAGGACCTTTACTAAGAGGCTTTGAGAGAATTATCTCAATGGAGTGCCCAAACTATTCCCCTAACCATTTCAGAGTTTTCTCATCTGGGACAGCAGTAGTCTGCACACATTGTAATGCTCCTGCTATTATAATTTGAGTTTCTGGAGTGTTTCAGAAATCTTGGAGGATAGTCATTAAGAGTGGTGATAGAAAACAGATATCTTTTCAACAAACAAATCAGCAAATGCAATTTAAGTTCTCACTCATGCTGTACTCCCATTCAATACCCAAACTGTATAAAACCAGTGGTTAAATTCAATACTACCTAATCATCATTCAAAAGTGAGCTGCAAAGCCATTCCCTTTTCCTCTTTTTACTTTTCCTATAGAATTATCAGTAAATTAATTTATGAATAAATAATAATAACAATAAAAAAAAAAACCAACAAAAACCAACCACACAAAAAAACCCAAACCACCAAACAAAACCCCGAGTCCTTATTCAGTGAAGGTGAACCCATCCAGAAGCTGAAAAAGATCTGCCTTCCATACTGACCAGATGACTTCTGGCTAGTGAAGGAGGTACTACGTTGTCCAAGAAAATTTTGGAGAAGATATTCTTTTCATCCTTCTCCACTCTGATTCCTGTACGGAAATGGCATAAGCACAGTTACAACACAACAGGAACAGTCCTTCTCTAAAAAACACAGACATCCACAATAATGATAAAAAAGCACAAAAAAATATCAGTCTTTGCATTATGCCAGCACTTTTAAATGTGAAAAACTAGTAAAAGGCAAAACAACTTAAATTGCACAATTACTGCTAGAAATCATAATTTTAAAATAAGGTCATTCTTATATTATTGTTGGGCCAGTTCCTGAGGCTGTCTAAATACTGATAAATCCCATTGAAATAAGTCTCACAATCCTCAAAGGCACTGAACATCAACACCTTGATACAAACTCTTTCTGCGGGGATGCTCAGCATTCCTAGGGGTTGGGTTTACAGAACTATTCCTAACAAAAGAAAAGTGACTCTACTTTGGCTTTTTCTTTCAGCCATACCGATTTCCAAAAAAGTAAAAAGCCTTCTGTATGAACACTACAAATGGACTTAAGTCACTTCTATATTAAGTATCACTCAGTTTATAAACCCTTAAATCATTTCTTGACAAACAGCTTCATTCATTCGAATTACTGCAAAATATTGGAATGTTTTACACGTGCAGATGATGCATAAGGCTATTCTGGTGAATATCTGTGAATATGCTCTTGGTGATCACAGCCGTTCATTACAGAGTGAAAATCTGGAATTTCCAATGACAAGGGCATAGTTTGAGAATTTTTCAACAGGTGGGATGACAGTTCAAGAGAGAATTGCAAAAAAAAAGAAATCTTGTGAGATGCAAATGCCATATAAATTAGACAAACACAGAAACTAAAGTGGAAGAGGTAAGTAAATCCGTTCTTCTGTTTGTGTCAAAATTCTTTAAATAGATTAATTTAAAATGCATTAAATCTCTGGGGGGAAAAGCATCACCATTTTATATATGGAAACACAGAAACATAGAGTGAGTGATATAATCAGTCCTTGATAACACTCTAACACTCCTCACTCTCCCAACCTCCCTGATAAGGACATGTTGTGAGAAAAGTATCTGTAACTTAAAAAACATTATCTATGACATATCATAGAGGGTTTGCATTAATTCACCACTCCCTTCTCAGAACATACTGATAATATTAATTACACTTTATCATTTAGCTAGTATTGTAATAGAATTTGTGCTAATTATCTATAAGCTCAAAGACCTCCTAAGTGAGCCTGGAACCTATGACAGTGCCAAAAAAAAGTTTACATTATCCCTGCATGCTTTCTGATGTTGCAAACTAGAGTGAAGGATCAGTAGCAGAGAAGCTGTAAGAGTGAGTAAATGCATCATTAATATATAATATGGTGCCAATGGATAAAGAATAAAGGGCTTCCTGTAACACAGAGGGCTTCCTTATTGTCAGAGGAAATCAGGCACGGGAAGGAAGGAACCACAACAAGTACGATTGAGTTTGAAGGTCTTCAGACCCTTTGAATGTTGACACAGTCCTGGCTTCGCAGTGACACAAATTAAAAATAAAGTATGTGAAATCTTCAGCCTGAGAATAAAATTTATTTTGATTTTCCAGGATATGTGAGGTTTGAAACGAGAGAGTTTAGCTCAGAACAAATATTTATCCTGACTGAAATCCCATTTGGGTAAATATATTCTGATAAGACAGTCATTCCTAATATAAAATATTCACTGCCATATTTGCCAGAGGTAGCCTTTTCTTCTTCCCTCGTCTATAAATAACTGCTTTACTTTGTTTTATTACTGAAAATATTGCTTCACTTTGCTTAAACAGGGGATATGATTATCATAACATTGTTACTGTTATTATAAGCAAGACAATAGCATTAATGCAATCACAAAGATGAAAAATCAAGTGCTGAAAATACCAGAGCAAAGGCTGAAAGCATTAACCATGCCTCATATTATTTATTTATATTCCCAAGAAACAGTTACATGCTATAAAACAATGTGGAATGTCTTATCTAGCATAACAAACCTATATATGGAGCATACATTCTTCCTCAATGTGTTTGCTTTATAAGTTTGTGTGATCTACAAAGCATGACATGTTTAAGAAAAATTAGAGTTTAACATAATAGGAAAGGATTAATTAAACTAAAATTTTAGAAGAGATTCTTATGCTTGGAGCTTTTATTCTGTTTAAAAACAAAACAGAGAGAGAGAAAGATTTATTACGTGAATAGGTTGCTAACTTGAAATGGAGAGAGAAGAAGTTGTAGACTAGTGCCAAACAGTTACGTAAGAAGAAGGTATGCAACAAAATTGTGTAAAGCATCAGGAAAAAAGAAATTGGTATTGAAATACACAGCAGTGTGAATTATAGGTCGTGTCGTACAGTCAACTGGCCTGTAAAAGAGTAAAGCCTGCAACTTCATGCTTTGTTGAAAATGTGTTGGCAAATTCCTTCTGCAACAAAGGCAGATTCACAAGTATTGAGAGTTGCATATTACGTGGATCACAGAAAATGCAGACTCCTTCTTCCTGGTGTCTCAATACAGCCACCACTCACAGGAAAAGGCAGCAAGTTTGAGTATTTGTGGAATCAGTACAGCTCATCTCAGCATAAAAAAAAAAACACAAACCAAACCAAAAAAACCCAACAAAAGACACATGACATTTTTTCAGAAGAAGAATCATGATGTTTGTGGTTAACAGCTTTAACTGGAGCCCAAGACAAAGTGGTGTAATTCTGGATTTTCTATCGGTTTCTGGAACTGTATCATTTAAGGGATGTGATTTCCCAGCTGTCCCAAATTTTCCTGAAAATGTGGAGGTTAATTTAATATTAGAGTACCTCTCGTGTACTGATGGCCCTATTACTAAGAACAGTGTAGAAAGCAATAGCTTTATAATGTTTAAACAGTTCCAGGAAAAGTTGTGCACATCTTTATGGTCTGGAAGATAGACAAAGCAAGCCAGATCACCTGGGCAGGGCTGGATGCAAGCGTAAGAACAGAAATTTGGGAGTGGCAGCAGATTTCCAGGTGTCAGACCCAGTCACCCATCCTTGGAAGGGTGATTCTGGGTTCTCGTGCTTAGGTGAGTACATTTCTGGATTGCACATAAGCTAATCATAAGGCTCCTTCTATGCTCCCACTTTCCTTGTTTTCTCTTTGGTTTCACTTTTTAGGTTTGTTTGGGTTTTGTTTCCTGTTGTTCTGGCTATGCTGTCTAAGTTAGAAAATAAATGTCTAAGTCCACAGAAGAAGTGACCAGGAAGTCCAATATTAATAATAGTTTTTGATACTTTTTCTGTTGAACAACTTTGATGAATTCTTAGAAAATGCACTTTCCCCTTAAAAAAATAAAGTATGCAGGAGAAAAATCTGGGCCATATCAAAAACATTAGTGGAAAAACAATAACATGAAGGGAAAAAATATAAATTAATAGGGCATGAAATGATGTATAAGAAATGTAACAGTAAGATCTGCAGTGAGATTTTTTTTAATATCTTGAGTTGTGAAATCAAAACCAAAGACCTAGAGAATATGAAGGAATGCTACAACAGGCCCCGTGCAGAGGCCTGATGGTTAGGTATAATTTTTTTCAGGGTCAGTCGCAATCAGATGTCTATCAAAGTAAATGTAATTAAGAAAAAATTAAGAGTCCACCCTGTAATAGAGAGGGAATATCTGGCTAGAACAGAGGCTTTCAGATCAGCTACACCTGATTTACTTTCATTCTAAGCACTGGTCGATGATATCTGATTTCTGTCCGTGACAGGGTAACAGACTTCAGAGCAAGAAGATAGTTCAGTAAGGCTTTTAAAACCATTTCAGACAGAATTCTCGTATGCAAACCAGGCAAACAATCTACAGATTAAACTACTATAGAGTGGGTGCAGAGCTGCTAGAGATCAGAAAGTCTGTACCAAGAGAGCAGCTATTTCTGACTCGGTGTCTGAATGAATGGAGCGATCTAGAAAGATGCTGTGCAAGTCTGTCCTCGGTCTGGTCCTGTGTTGTATTTTTATGTGTAGCCTGGGTAGGAGATAAGAGAATGGGTTTTAAATATGCAGGTGAGATCAAGCTGGAAGAGAACTCAAGTATATTTGAAGTGAAAATGAAACTTAAGAAGCTGGGGATAAGACGTAAAAAAAAGACATTTTGCTGTGCAAGTGCTGTGCCGTGCAAACACGGGGTACAACATGCAGGCAGGAGAAATCCACTTCATACAGAAAACAAAAAAAACCAGCTGGTCTGGTACAGACCTGCAAAAAGGGATCTAAAGATTGCTGCAGAACATGAATTAAGGTATGCTCCCTCAAAAGCTACATGTCCAGATGGAGTTTATACGCAGAAATACAGCCTTTATTCATACTACGTGATTCTGCTGCTCCACTCGGCACTGGTAAGGCAGCAGCTAGGGCACTATGTGCAGAGTTTGGCATTGCTGTTCAAGGAGGAGCTAGACCAGAGTAAGGATAATCTACAAAACAAAAATGAGAATGAGCAGAATACTGGAAAACACTCAGGGCAGTTGAGGGAGAAAGAGAAGAAAAAAGCTCTAGAAAATAAGTGAATAATTGGTTCATACAATAAACAGGGAGAGAAGTAAGGACTGCAGATTTAACAGGGAAGATTTTGGCAAGTCTGTGGGATTTTATTTTATTATTTTTTTTTTGTCTAGAAAAGTTCTTACATGCCTAGAACAAGTTTGAGAGCAGCTGGCAGGATGTACATAATGGTAAATGATCCTCTTCTGGGCCATGGGATGGACTAAGTGACCTCTTGAGTCATCTCTTCCAGTTCTATGATGACTGCTGCAATGGCGTGACCATGAAATTCAGATAATTGCAAGTTCCATAGCAAATGACTGTTTTTAATACTTGTGATCTCTACAGAAAGTCTGAAATATGTAATGAATTAGAAAAAGTATTTTGGGAAAAGCTTGGTTCAACATCATCTTGACTTTTACAAACTACTGCCTGTCTACTAGTACTGCCTTATGCAGACTTTAAAAATATTTCACCAGGTGGTGCTGTTACACGTAACCTTCCAAGTCTTTACCCTACCACATGAGCAGATGGTAGTCTTAGAAAACATCTGTGGGTTACGGAAAGGTGTCTGTAGAGGTAAAATTAATTTTAACAATCAGACTTGGGTATAACTGTAAAAGTTGTGGAAAGAGGAACTGTCTAGAAGGCTGATTGGCAGACCTAATTCCAGATTGCATAAATGATATCTATAAGGAGTGTTTGTGTATGTGTATATGTGTGTGTGTATGTACATTTTAGAAATATATCTGTTTCACCCATTTCTCCTTCCTTCAAAGTCCTGGATGTGACTTGGGAGGGACCACACAGCCTCAGAGCGGAACTGCTGTCTATGACTGGTGTATAAACAGCTGTAATATGTAAATACTTGCTCTGTGAATACATTACGAAAAGCACAATTAAGATGAATCCATTTAGGGACTTTTTTTTTTTACAGCTTAACAAAATAAGCCTTCTGTAGTACATGGATGGCAAAGATAAGCCTTATATTTACATTAAGCCAAACAAACTTTGGGAGACTATAATTATGCATTCTAAATACAGAAAATGTTTATATTGTCTTCTAAACATTCTCTTAAAAATATATATAGCTGAAATATATTAACAGTCAATCTTCAATTAAATTAAAAATATAGAATGCATACAAACTTTTAATGAAAAGTATGAAAAAATAAATCATAGATTCTATAAATCTAGGCTAGAAGCAACTTCTGACAGTCATCTAACCCACGCAGGTTCCTGCTTCAAGCAGGCTCAAATATAGCAGGTTGCTCAGGGCCTTGCCCAGGTGAATGGATGGAGATTCCATAACCTCTCCAGGCAACTTGTTGGAGTGCTTAACAGCTTTCAAAGAAAATTGCTTTCCATGAATCCAATCAGCATTTTCTGTGTTGCAACTTAGGTCCATTGTCTCCTGTGCAATGAACTCTGCAGCTCTGAGAGGAGCCTGGCACCACTTTCCCTATGCCATGTAGTTAAGAACTTTATAACAGCCTTAAGAAATCCTCTTTGTTTTTCATCTCAAAGCTGAATAAACCCAGCTCCCTCATTCCCTCCTAATACTTCATGTACTCCAGCCCCTAATCAGCTCCACTAGACTCACTCCAGTACGCCAACATCATTCAGATGTGGTATGTGCTGCTCCTGCTTGTCCTGTCCCCATCTATCTCTGAAAAGAATATGGCTCTGGTTTCTCTACACCCTCTTATTAGACAGTTCAAAACAGTAAGAAGTCTCCTCAGTCTTCTCTTCTCTTAAGGGTGAACAAACCCAGTTCTCAGTTTCTCCTCATATGTCATTTGCTGCAGGCCCCTAAGCATTTTGATGACGCTCCATTGGACTCACACCAGAATGGCAGTATCTTACTTGTAGTGAGAAGCCCACAAAGGAGGGACAGCAGTCCACCTGTGAATAGCCCAGAGGGGAAGTGTCACTTCCCTTGATTTACCGGGTACACTCCTGCTGACACAACCTGATATGTTGTTGGCCACCCTTGCTGTAAGGGCACATTGCTGACCCATGTTTATTTTACATCCTTCTACACCAGGGTTCCCCACCCCTTTCCTGCAAAGCTGTTTTCCAGCCAGTTGGTGCCAAGCCTGTATTACTGTACAGGTATTCTGCATATACGTGTAGGACCATAAATCTGTATTTGTTGAACTTCATGAGCCTCCTGTCAACTTATTTGTCCAGCACATTGAGGACTTTCTGAATATCAGCCCATCTCCAATTTGGTGTCATCTGTTGACTTGCTGAAGGTGCTTTCTCTCCCACCAAATTATTAGCAAAGACACTAAAAATATCACCTCCATATCAGCCTCTTAAGGGATGCCACTAGTAATGACTACCATTTGGACTTTGTACTGCTGATCACAACCCTTTGAGTCTGAAGATCTAGTCAATATTTCAGCCATCTTGCAGTCCACTTTTCTAGTCTGTATCTTATCATATTGACTACAAGAATATGTTTGACATGAGACCATGTCAAACATTTTTCCAAAGTCAAGGTAAATGTCATGTACTGCTATCTCCTTCTCACAGAGCCTGGCATAATATACATTGTATATAACAGGCAGGCAGGATTTCCCCATGGTAAATCTATGCTGGCTTTTCCCTACCACCTTTCCATACTTATGCCTGGACAGGGCTTCTGGGAGGAATTCCTGCATAATCTTCTGGGCAGAGAAGTTAGGTTGACAGGTCTGTTGTTAATTGGGTTTGCCTTCTTGATCTTCCTGAAGATGGGTGTGATATTTGTCTTTTTTGGCTCATTAGGAACGTCCTTCAGTTGCCATGGCCTTCCATGGATGACCAAATATGGCCTTACAATGACTATGGCCAGCTCCCTCAGCAACCTCAAGTAAAGCCTATCTGATGCCATGGATTTGTGTATCTGAACTGACTTGATTACTTTCGAGTTGTCTTCCTGTACAATGGGTAATGCTATATTCCCAAAGACTCTGCCAGTAGGCTCAGTGACCTGGGAAGCCAGATGGCAGACCTTGCCACTGAAAACTGAGACAATAAAAAGGCATTGAGTACTTTGTATGTCCTCATATGTTGATGTACATACAGAAGTTCTCATTGCCATCCTCTCCATTCCTTATTAGTTTCAACTACAGCTGAGCTTCAGTTTTCCTGACTCCTACATTGCATGCTTAAGTAAGATCTCTATACTCCTGCTCAGTACACCTCTGCCTGCCATGGGGTTCCTTTTAGAGACTGAGCTCGGTCAGGAGGTCCTTGTTCATGCTGACCTTCTGCCTGTGCTTCAGAATGGCCTGTTGTTCTTGGAGGAAGATATACTTGAAGATGTACCATCTCTCATGGGTTCCTTTGCTCTCTAGAGCAGTTCCATGGGATTTTGCCAAACAGATCCCTTAACAAGCTGTATTCTATGTCCTGGTAGTCCACGGTTCTGATCTTTCTATTGTTTTGCTCAGTTTTCTCAGAATTTTTAATGCCAAAATCTCATGATCGATGCAGACAAAGCTAGCCTTCATCTTCCCTTGCAAATTCTTCCTTCTTTGTGAGTAACAAGTTATACAAAGCATCTTCCCTGATTGGTTCATTGATCACCTGGGTTAGATCTACGTTCTAACCCCTGTCTAAGATGTAGCTACTTTTTTTTTTTTCTTATATTAATTCCTTTGTTAAAGACATATTAACCTTTACATTACAGACAGTAAATAAACAGAGAGCTCAATAAATATTCAATATGTTTCTCTGTTCAAAATTGAAATAAAAAGGATCATAGGATAATAAGATAATTCAGGTTGGAGAGGACCTCAGGAGGTCATATCCTGCAGGGTCAGAAGCTGCTGACCTCAAAACAGGGTGACCTATGAGGTCAGACCATGTTGCTGAGGGCTTTATCCAGTCTGGTCTTGAAAACTTCCAAGGATGACAACTGCACAGAACTTCTTTAGGTGCTCAGCTCCACTGCTTGACTGTCCTCATGGTGAAAAAGTCTTTTTCTTCTATTTCATCTGAACCTATCTTGTTTCAGTTTATGCCTGTTGTTTCTCATCTTCTCAGCCCTGTGAACAGCATGGCTCCATCTTCTTGATAACTTCCTTATGGGTACCAGCATAGTGTTGTCAGGTTCCCCCAAAGCTTTCTCTTCTTCAGGCTGAACAAGCCCCATTCCATCAGCCTCTCCTCATACGGCATGTGCTTCCTCAACATTTTATGCCCGTAAGTTTATTGTTTCCAAGTCAGCTTGCAGAATTTTGTGACTTCGGGATCAAGCTCTCCTCACTTGTCATTCAGAGAACCTTTAGAACCTACTTAGAGGCTGGAATTCCCACTTAGATAACAGACCACCTGGGACTTAGGCACTGCACTAGTGAATGTGCCGATGCCTAGAAACGCTATGGGAACCTAACCTGATGTATTTAATCTTTGGAATGGAATGGGGCATGAGGGCTGGAGGTGGGAAAGGAAAAAAAAAGTCAAAGAAGCAGAGTATCCTAGCAAGATTTTCAGAGATAAAGACCTAAGAACATTAGGGAAGACATCCTCATAAAATAGTAAATATAGTAAATTTTTTTAAAGGCTTTGTGTCTTTTATCAACGTAAACTGTGTAGACAAGCTTCTTAATTTTTTGAACATACAAGGTAGACTATTAAAGGCAATAATAGTATCAGAGGTACCATCTCACTGTAAAGAAAACTCCCACTCAGAGATTACTGTGTCCTGCTACCACGCAACATATTTGTTAATTTCTGAACAACTTGAGCAATTCCAGCTGTTTACAATTTCTTCATAGGATAAATTCAGTATTTTCTTCTTATACATTCATATGTGCTTCTTCATTAACCCCTCCTCTCAGAATTTTTCCCCTACTATATTTTCTCCCCTAACTATGTCAAAAGTAATATACATGGTGGCATTACAAGTTTCTGATGATGTATTTTATCACAATAAGGAAATGTTATCTTGCCTTTGTATATAGGAAAGGTAAAATAATATATACTCTATTTAAACAGCCATGACTATAGTTCATGACTACAGTGATTGAAGCCTACCAAATGGTTTAAAAACTAATTCCTCATAATAGTGCTTAAGTAGGATATAAATAACAGATTTTGAGCCATCTTTTAGCTCAGGGACAAGTTTCACAGATTTGTTAATTTATGTAAGCTGTATGACTAAGGACTTCTAAATTATCTCCAGTCACTTTTATGAGTGAACTCTTTTCCTGCATGGGTGAAGGTTTATTTCTTCCTAATTGGTAACTTCTGTGAATTGTTCAACAATTTTTGGTTGAACATGATCAGGTATCGCAATCTGTCTTTTGTTTGAACTCTTGTATATTTACATGTATGTGTATGCATATGTATATATATATGTATATGTATAGAGAGAAGTATTTGGGAATATGCAACAAGCCAAGTTTATACTCACAGGTAAAACAGGCCAGAAGAATAACTGATCAGGCAGTGCAAGCTGTCAAAGAGGTTTCAAGAATTCAATAGGTTGAATCAGTTAAGGATTAGTTGATGGAGAGAAGAGGGAGAATGTATCCTTTTAGAAAAAAAAAATAATCCTAAATTTCAAGGTTGAAATTAAAGGGCTGTTGAATGGTTTTGTGCAGTTTGGAGGGTGGAAGAAATTTCTACATCATGCAGAACCTGGAAATCTTGAACCAAATGTGCCTGCTGTTTCTGGGCAGTGTCCTTTTATTCAAAATAGGAAGTATCTTATTCCTATGATGCTCAGTGTCACCAGAAGAACCCAGAATTTGGGAGGTTTAGAGGTGTTAATTGTTTTGACTGATTATTTTTCAGATGTGTGGCAAATGTTAAGGCAACCTAGAGAGTGCTGCAGATGCAGTGCCACATTTTCTTTGCACAGATTTGTTGCAGGGTTTACAAGACCCCTAAGAAAGTTTCACAAAAACTGTTATTGCTTTTAGTACACTTGCTTTTGTAGACTATCTTTAACCAGAATAAGTTAGGAATTCACAATCTAGCCCTGATATTAAACATGCCCTAGAATACAAACAGTAGATATGAACTACCTACTCTATTTCGAGTGTTTGAGTAAGGCAAATGTCATATCTTAAACTGAAAGCATTCTAAAAATATACAGCTTTTTACACAGAGACTTGTGTTAAAGATAGCTCAAATCTAGAGCTGTTAGATGAAAGCATAACATCAAAGGAGTCCATGATGGCAATTCTCACTTGGTTTAGAGCTGACATAACAGCAATAAACACGTGGGAAAAATTATCCAGCTGAGCAATTGGGAAACATTTGCAAACTTCCAGGAAGATGAATCTTGCTCTGAAAAACACACTGCTCTTAATTTGTTATACTAATTTTATTATCACATTGCTTGTGAAAGGCAGTCATGTATCAAATTGTGACAACTGTCTTGTTCTTCCTTGACCTCTCTTGGTCAAGCCTATGACTGCAACTTCCAGGATCCCAACACTGTGTCGTCAGGCTGCTCATTTCCACTTTTCATCATGTTAGGTGGACACGATGCTTTCCTGAGCAGGGGACACTCTGTAATTGAAATTCATTCTGTTGATTGCAATATCTCTCCCAAGTGCACTTTCTTAAAGACGGAGAGATAATTTCCATGCCTGAAACAGCATTTCTTCTGAAGCTGGAAATTGTCTAGCATCTGCTGAGTTTATAAATGCTCTGTTTAGCAAGTATTGCTTTGTCAGTACCTAAAATAATGCCTTTTAATAATGCACTTCCCTTTCAGAATTAATTTTATTTACTCCTCACAGAAATAAAGATAGTATGCATGAACTGGTATAAGCCAAATATTACTGTAGGCTGTGAGAGAACAAAAAAAACCCCAACAGGATCAGCATCTAGTGCTCCTACATTACACGTGTTGTTGTTTTAATACTTATTATTGAAATGCACAACAATGCTATCTGAATGACATTTTTTTCATGTTCTAGTATCCATTTTTTCTGGTAAATATGAGGAACTTTAAGCTTGTAGATGGTTGACCAGTTCAGAGGAACTTAAATCAACAACTTAAGGTACTTAAGAAAAATTGAAAATAGCAGTTTAATAATTTTTTTTTAAAAAAATTGCTCTCAGACCTGCAGACGTATATCCTTTTATTTACTCAAGTGAGCTACTCCACTGAATTTATCAGTATTACTTACAGCAGTGATATTAAACATGCATATGAGGCCGAAAAGTATGATCTCTCTAGATACCTTCTGGTTCTATTTTCTAAAGTTTCTTTCAAATCTGACCATTTTAGTGTCCTCATTCAGCAGCTTGCTTGTCTGGGAAGAATGTAAAGGAGACTTGTTGAGAATGATATCATTACTTTTAAAAGGGCCAACATAGACACTTTGTTATTACAATGTTTATCTTCATTTAGCAAAACCTTTACTTAGCCATTATTCACTCTTAAGTAGGAAAATTGATTGCTGAAACTAATCTTTAATGTATCTTCATGGTGTTTCTTCTACAAAATTAAAGATTTTTTTTTCCTTATTTCAGTTGCAGCTGCTCTAGACACAGCAAAATAAGATAAAGAATAAGTAAATGTAACTCATTAAGAAACACTACATATATAATATAGTATAAAATTACATTTCTAACTGTAATAAAGGTTCTTTTTTCTCCTACAACATGCTATCCACAGACAAAGAATGAAAGAAGACCATATCTCAGGTTCCACATGTAGGCCATTTTGCTGAGAGCATGCAATGCAAGTGATATAAATTTCATCACAATTTGACATTGTAGAATGTCTCAAAGGGTTTAATTATTATTAATTCTTAATTAATATATTATCAATATTAATGCATATGTCAAGGATGGCAAGTCAACCTCAAACTCTGTTCTGATACTCCTGACATGTGACCAGCTCCTGAAAAAGCCTTTTACAATTACAGCCTGATGTAAAATAAGCTAGAGAAAACTAAGAGAACAACTGCAAGATCTTCAAATGATCATATATTTTTCTCTTTGTAATTATTTCACCTATTTGATGAAGGCTGTCCTCTTCGTCTTAAGCATTCTCTTCTTTAAGCTAGGAAGTTCCAGCTTGTTCAGCTTTTTCAGATTGTATATACTACACTTTAGCTTCTCTTCATTTTTGTCTTCTACGTTTCCATTACTTGTTTTACATCTTTCTTGAAAATTAAGCTTTCCTAATAAGACACAGTATTCTAGCTTTATCTTACTTCATACTACATAATAGTTACTCAATATGTCTGTTTATACTTCCCAGAGTGATGTTTGTCTCTTTTCACAGTATCCTGACATTGTTGTGTCACAGTCATTTCATCATCCTCCGTAGTCTCTTCTAAATTTTTCTGCATAACTGCTAAAGAGTGACTTGCACTGATGCAAATCAATCTTCATGATGTTTACCATTCCTGTATAGAATTCCTGCATAGGATTACTGTTCACCATCTTCTGCTGAATTTCCTTTCATACGTTTCTGTAAGTAATTTTGTATTTTTTTTTCCTTTCAAAAGCTTCACTGAAGTCAAACTAAACAAAATTTATAGCTTTTCCTCTGTCCAAATTGAGCAAGAAGTAGTGGACTTCTGCAGAGGAGATTCTGATTAGCTATTCAGGAAAAATTTCAACTGCTAAGAACAGCAGAAGAGTGGGATAGAGTGGGTGTGAAATCTTTATCGCTAAAGGTCTTTCAGATCAGGATCGACAGGCATCTGTCAGGAGTGATATAAGTACAAGTAAAAAGTACTTTATTCCAGTAATGGAATAGATAAGCCTTCTTCCAAGGATTCTCTGCACAGAGGAAACCAAGAATTGTGTTCAACTACATGAGGTTGCAGAGTAATTTTACCACAAAGCAAGTGAAAGAAGTCTGAAAGAACAAAAGCTACATTTTAATCACAAAATTAAAATGAGGGGGAATACAAGGAAGTTGCTAGCCTATGCTGGGGAAAAATCAGGAAGGCTAAAGCCCAGCATGAGGTCAACCTGGCCACGGTGGTAAAAGACAACAAAAAATGTTTCTACAAATATATTGACAGAAGAGAAGGGCCAAGGAGAATCTCCATCCCTTACTGGATGCGTTGGGGAACTTGACTACTGAGGATAAGGAAAAAACTGAGATTCTCAACACAACCTTTGCATCTGTCTTCAATAGTCAGACCAGTTGTCCTCAGGGTACTCAGCCTGCGGACCTGGAATTCTGGGACAGGGACCAGAACAAACCCCCCACAATTCAGGACAAAACAGTTAGAGACTTACTACTCTACCTGGACTGCCACAAGTCCATGGGGCCTGATGGGAGCTGGTGGATGTGATTGCTGAGCCGCTCTCCATCACCTATCAGTGGTCATGGTCAACTGTAGAGGTCCCAGATGACTGGAGGCTTGCCAATGTGACACCTATCCATAAGAAGGGT
>VWZZ01006010.1:272761-287967 GCA_013399095.1 Psophia crepitans | reverse complement strand
GTGTCCAGAGAAGGGCAACGAAACTGGTGAAGGGGCTGGAGCACAAGTCTTATGAGGAGCGGCTGAAGGAACTAGGCTTGTTTAGTCTGGAGAAGAGGAGGCTCAGGGCAGACCTTATTGCCCTCTACAACTACCTGGAGGAAGTTGTGGTGAGCTGGGGGTCAGCCTCTTCTCGCAGATAACTAGTGACAGGACAAGGGGGAACGGCTGCAAGTTGCGCCAGGGGAGGTTCAGGTTGGAGATGAGGAGAAATTTCTTCTCGGCAAGGGTGGTCGGGCATTGGAACAGGTTGCCCAGGGAGGTGGTGGAGTCACCGTCCCTGCAGGTGTTTAAAGAAAGGTTGGATTTGGTACTTAGGGACATGGTTTAGTGGGTAATAGGTGGTGGGGGGACAGTTGGACTAGATGATCCTTGAGTTCTCTTCCAACCTTAATGATTCTATGATTCTACATGATGCCTTAAAAAAACAATTCCTAAGGATTTCCAAGGAATCTGAGGCATAAGGTGCTTGGAAATGTACATGCTTGTAGACAGAAGCTATTGTTTGAAGTACTTTGAAGCATTTTTGTACAAAGGCAAGGCATTAAAAATGATCCTTCATGAAAGGTGATTATTTTTCCACAAGAGATGCTGTTGACTAATTTTAGTTTGATATTTAAAATAATTTAAGTAATGTTCCAGTTTGCTTCCACTTCTGGAGAAAGGCATTAAACACCTCTTTTCATGTGTTTTCTCTTTCAAACTTCACTTTAGAGTCTTATTTTGCATTTGAGCAGAAGCAGCAGAAAGTTTCAAGGCTGGCTTGTGTAATCATAAGTTTTCATAATGATATTCTTGGGGAACAAGAGTAAAACAAACTTAACACTTCATATGTTAACTACCATGCAGCAACTAAGATATTAGTCAGGTTCAGCAGGTTGGGTGAAAGGAGAGAGCAGTCTGTCTTCTCCAGCTGGTAATGTCTCAAGTGCTGGACTTCACTATTATTCTCTGGTTTCTGCAAAATAGCCTCATGCTTTTGAAAATAATAATTCAGGACTCACAAACCTAACACAAGCAAAGTTCCCTAAAGGGATCTAGAAGTCAATCTGTATTTCACAATCACTCATTTCTCATGCAGTCTTCTTTTTATTCTAGCAAAGTAATCGTTTTGCAAGGTTAGTTCTTGTAACAATATGAAATGTGCAACTGCAAGCAAGAAATGTCATAGGAATAAATGTAAGTAAAAAAAATATAGACAGTTTGGTCATGATATAATAGCAACTAAAATTACATTGAAATTATTGTAAATAGCTATGCAGAAATAAAATTCATTCTTTGCTTCTTTTTCCTGGGACCTCACATGTACAGAGATTCTACCTTCTAAGCTCTGGAGTGAAGAAAGCATACCATTGACCAAGGAATATTGAATGCAAATTCATAAAGCTTTGGGGAAGCATGTTTATTTCAAAACTGCAGCTTTCTCTAGCAACTATTGTAAGTAAAGTAAAATACAATACTCAGACCTGAAATAGTAGATACAAAATGGTACCTTTTACATCTTAAAATTTCTATTTAGAGACAGTTTCCTTTTGCTTAAAAATAAGTGATCCCCAAACGTATGATTGAGATCAGCTAGAAGAATTGCATGCAGCCTTCCTATAGAAAAGCCAAACTGCAAGACTGTAAAATTGGACTGGAAATAGATTAATACAGAGAGGGACACAAGCTTCTAAAATGCACTTAACAGTTTTGAAATTAGTTTCTCTTCAGGCTACTGGAGATCTCAGTGCAACTACCTTATTTGTATTTAAATCCTTGAGTCATTTTCCTAGTAGCGGTGTAACGTTCTTGCGCATCGTACATTACAAATACATACATTTATATGAGCAATTTAGTATACAACCCAAGAATGCTTATTTTAGTTCTGAAGCTAAACTCTAAGCAAGTCTGAATGCTGCTTTTTCCAATTGCAGAGGGTATTTGTAAGTTATGCCCTAAAAGCCACTCTTTCCAACCAAATGGAGTATGGCCATGCATGTGATCTGCCGAGGCAAGTCTTGGGGGCTGCTGTTAAGCTGAACTGAACAAATGGTTTTATGTACTAACAACAAGAAGAAACCACACTCCTTTTTCCCTTCTCCCTCCCTACCAATGTTCTGCTTATGAAAGAGCTGCGGGGTCCGACAGCCTCACAGATAGTCTCAGCCCAGCTGTTGTCTTGCGTGTGAGAGGTTAACTTAAAAACAAGAAGATAAATCTATCACAAGGAGATCTAACAGAAGAGCAATGGTGTACAATAAATGAAATATTAGACATAAGTAAGCAAAATGACTTTACAGCAGAGGAGTGTTTGCTGAATGAAAGAGGGTTGAGAAGGACAAAAAAATGCAATAAGGCAGATGTAAGAAATACCTTGAATTTGTGATTTGAGTGAGTGGCAAATACGGATATTGAAACTTCCAAGTATGTTTTTGTAAGACAACGTTAATCCAGCAAAAGAAGAAATTAAAACTCTAGAAAATAAAAAGGCTGGGCTTGAAAAACAACAGGGATTAGCACTAAGGTCATACCACCATTAAATTATTTTTGTAATTAATTCCCACTCTAAAATATCATAAGGTAAAAGAAAATGAGTAATGATTAGAAAATTTTATTTAATTTGATCTATTTTATTTGACTAGAAAAACAGACTTAAGAGTACATAGTCATAACTCAACAAAATCATTAAGGACAAATGAGAACTAGGATCTGTGTTTCAGGGGAGTTTGGCTATTTGTAGTTTTTTCTGTTCCAGAACAGAAAGAAAACAAAACGTGAAGTTACCCTGAAGACTGCATGCAACTCTGGCACCTCTTTGCATTTATCTACTTAGTGGCATTTGGGAGTAGAGGGTTCCACAACAGTAGCATTTTATTGTTGGTAGACTGTGTTGGGTGGAGATAACAGCTCTAATGCCGACTCACCCGTACCATGCACACAGAGCACTCTTCCCTTCCAAACCAGTTCCCCATTTCTTTTCAAAGGGAACCAGGTGCAATGCTTGAAAACAGAGCCAAGGAGAAACTTCTCATTTGAACAGCAGAAATTGTCACAGAATTTGTTCCCATGTAACATTTCTGGGCACTATTGTGTTCTGACATGATCTATTTCTCCCTCTGCACTTCCTTGACATTAGACCTGTGAATCAGTCATACTCCTTCAATACGTATTCCCTGTGTTGGATCTATCAAGAAAGCTAATGTTTCTCTTTTAATTAATAGATCTTTGCTTCTGGCTCCAACATCATGTGGAGTGGGATGTGTAACTTCTACTGAACTGGCAAAAGTGTGGTGTTTGCATGATATTGCGCTTGTCCTTGAGGGTATGTTTTGCATTCCAGTATATTAACAGGCTTTCTGGTGTGTGTTTCTTTTGATTAACTGCAACAGATAGGAGCTATATGCCCTCCCACCTCCTCCCTTTTTTTTTTTTTTAATAATCATAGGTAAACATATGTTAGAGAACACAGTTTAGTCTTATGAACTTAGGAGTGGAAAAAATCTGAATCCCTTATCAACTTGCTCCTGCTACCAGTTTGAAAAAACATCACCATTGGATTCCTGATAGCAATTCTAGGCTCACCAGAACATTAACTCCGAATAATATGCTATGGGATGCTTAGAAAAGGGGTATTGAACCAGCAACCAACAATCAGGCACAGTCAACATGGGCTGACAAAGGGAAAGTCCTGTTTAATTAATTCGATATCCTCCTATGATAAGGTCATCTGTCTAGTGGATAAAGGGAAGGAGTTGGATGCAGTTTTTCAGGATTTTAGTAAGGCTTATGGTACTGTACCTCACAGCATCCTTCTGGACAAGCTGTCCAACTATGGGATGAGCATATTCATGGTGTGCTGGATGAAGAACTGGTTGAAGGGTAGATCTCAAAGAGTTGTAGTGAATGGAGCTGCATCTGGCTGGTAACTGGTCACCAGTGGTGTTCCTCAGGGTTCAGTTCTAGGGCCAGTCCTATTCAGTATCTTTATCAATGATCTGGATGCAGGAGTTGAATGCACCATTAGAGAGTTTGCTGATGATAACAAACTGGTAGGTGTTGTTGGCTCTCTTGAGGGACAAAATGCCTTGCAGAGGGATCTAGGTACATTGAAGCATTGGGCAATAATTAATATGATGAAATTGCACAAGTTGAAATGCTGGATTCTGCACATGGAACAGAGTAACGCCGGGCACAAGTATAAACTGGGAGAGGAGTGGCTGGAGAGCAGCCCTGCAGAAAGGGATCTGGGGGTGCTGGTCAACAGCAGGCTCAGTATGAGTCAGCAGTGTGCCCTGGCAGCCAAGAGGGCAACCGCATCCTGGGGTGCATCAAACACAGCACAGCCAGCCAGCCAGCAGAGGGGATTATCCTGCTGTACTCAGCACTGGTGCAGCCTCACCTGCAGTACTGTGCGCAGCTCTAGGCCTCACCATTAGAGGATGTGAAGGTCCTTTAATGCATTTAGATTCATCCTTCCTCTTTTGATTGCCTGTTCCTGCTCCACAGTACATGCACAAAATACAGAAGTCTCATCAGAAATATTTTGACTTAAGATGGCTAAGCCATTTCTTGGACAAGGAAGAACAACTAGTTTCATAACAAAAGATTAAATCTGTTTGGATGCTACAGCAGAACAGACATCAGCTATAAAAAAATAACGTTTTACCTATTAGAGAGAAGTTCTTCCTAGCAGAACACAGGGCAGCTTGAAAATCCCTGAAGTGTGAAAGGTAGAAAATCCAACAGCTAGCTAACTGC
The DNA here is from genome assembly GCA_013399095.1 of Psophia crepitans. Lineage (NCBI taxonomy): Eukaryota > Metazoa > Chordata > Aves > Gruiformes > Psophiidae > Psophia > Psophia crepitans. Next base: position 283,188 of record VWZZ01006010.1, on the reverse strand, counting down.
ACAGAACGAGAAAAATTCTCCTATCTAATCTCACTCTAAGTATCTTTCTTTTGTTTTTGTCTCCCTTTTCTTCAGTGATAAAATGAGATGTTTCTAGCTGTGATGTTTACTTTGATGAACACAGAAATCAGAGCTTACTGGAGGTTGTGAATAACTTTTCTTTGTTTGGCTTACTGTACTTCGGTTGAGGAACGATTTCAGCTGCGTTATAGTAGGATATTCCTCACAGAGTGGTGTAGTGATTATACAGATCTAGCCACTGCAAAATCCTTCTTTCTGAAATTGAAGAATTTATCAGCAGAAACTGTGCTTGCCATGTGGGGAGCTCATGTCACAGATGTCACTGAGGTGAAACATCCATCCCTGGGAGCCCAGAGACCCTTATCCTTGCTCACAAAGCATGTTTCCCAAAATGCTGTTTGCATAACCCATGCTTCAGTAAATTCAGTCTCTAATTGAGCTGTGCTATATTGCTGGAAAAAATACAGGAAACTTTAATGTTCAGTTAATAAGCACTATGGATATTAAATCTCAAAATTTTGTTGAAGTAGAACATAAGTGAGACTGTCACACATTGACTGAGCAGTATGTATTAGGAAAAAAATATTAGTCTGCTTTTTAGAGGTTTCTCTAGTCTGTAGGCTCCTCCTTTTGTTTCAGATTTTACTGCCTGGTATGGTTTGCTTTAAACCACTGGGGTTTTTTTGTATTGTTTCTGAACATGTGCTCACTCCCAAACTAATTTTCAAATTCCATTGAAGAATCTTAGCAGCAAGGGTTGGTGGAACCATTTTTAATACATTCATTTTACTGATTTTTAGAGGAAAAATATTTCTATACTGGTAGTATGAATGTTCATTAACTAGCTGGGATGAATTAAACAACTGAGAAAGACGGATGAATTAAACATATTCAAGTAAAAGGAACTATTACTCATAGGCTCCAAGCACCTGCCTTAGATGAAATAGGCATCAGATACTGGAAGCAGCAGAGCCTTGTTCATTTGTGAAAGGAAATTATCTTAAACGTTTACATTCAAGGGGTGAAATCAGCGTACTGGACTGGCTACCATTAAATAATTGACACCCCACAGGACAAACAGATGAGATAATGCTGAACAAATAGGGACAGCCTAATAAATGAATTGTATGCAGCAGCGTGAAGGGGTTGTGTTAATGGATTTGGAAAGCGGTTCTGTTTAGGGCAGGGAATGCTGAAGATCTATTAGAACCGTGAAAAGACAGCATAACGTAGTGCATATATTTTCCTCATCACCAGATAAAATATTGCTTTATCCAGTTAAGAATAAATAAGAAGTTGGGAAAATACATGCCTCTAAAAATGTACTGAGTTGTAACAAGCACATAAACAGAAGTCAATTAAAAATTGCAGAAATGTTACAAATATGAAATACAAAAAAAACTATACAGAGCTGTTCTACACGTTTTCTCAAATGTCAAAAAAGATACTTAAGGAGAATATGCAGTAAAAATCTTTAACTAAGAGCTTCTTATTAAATGCAAACTAAAGGCCTCTATTCTTGGGGGGCACAGCCCCATCACAGCATTACATTCCGTGGAGTGGTGTATCAGGGACTCTTATTCAAAAAGAACCTCATTCTGCATCTGAATTTTTCCTAGTGTCCTAGCTTTGTGACACAACATCACTTTTTCACTTGTTTCTCTTTAAATATTGTCAGAAAAGAAAGACATATTTACACATACTAGAAACCATCATTTTCAGTTTTGGTTATTGATAAATTTCTTAATATTAATAAAAGGTTGGGTATGTGTCCTCCATAAGATCCAAGCTAAAACCAACTTTCTTTTCCCTTAAAGATTTCTAAAAGGTCATATTGTTTGCTACAACTTCATCAGCTGTAAAGTTCCATGGTTTTAGTCTTTTGTAGAGCTGTATGCTTACGCAGATGAAAACAAAAATCATCACCACAACAAAACCCAAAAAACCCTGAGAAGCTACAAGTCATGATTTCTGAAGGGCTCGGAGAAGAAAGAAAAAAATAGTTTGTGTCTTCCCCTCTTATTCTGGCAGAATTTTAAATTCAGAAAAAAAGAAAATCTTATTCCGGTTCCTTCCTCCTTTCCCATTTTTTTTTTTTCTCTGCAAGTACCTAAAAAAGTCACACATAAAAAAATAAAGATGCTCATTATACACTATTATTTTCAACTCTATTTGCTTGGTTAACATTTGAAGCATAATGAGGTATGGGGAAAAAAGTAATATTTCTCTTTCTGTATAAATTTCAGAAGTTTGTTTCTTTGATTCGTACTTTACTTCCTTACACAGAGCTTCAGTGAACATGGGAACACTTTCAAATAGAAATTAAGGACTTTTACTAATTACTTTCACCACATCATGAAACAACTTGATGGTAGAGTATTGATTTATACATATAACCTTTGAGTTTCATGTTTCATAGGTGGAAGTGTTTAAAACGGATAACACATATTTATTTTCTCAAAAGCTTAAGAAGGTTCCCCCAAAACCTCTCAAAGACTACTAGGATGGCTGATAAATTTTTCTAATCTTTTTTTTTTTGTGTTTTCTTCTCCTCGGGGCGGGGGGGACGACATTTGTTCCTGTGTCACATATGCTAAAATAGCTGTCAAATTCAGGACAGCATCACTGCTTATGGTACATCTACCGAATACCATATAAGATTTTGATCAAATATTAAAGTTTCCAAAAAGCTATTTTGTATCTTTTTCTTCTTCCTTGCAAAGTAATTTTATCAGCATGAAAATTAAAAGCACTATGTTTACTCAGAGTCTAAACGTGTGTGCTATGATTATGAATGTATTTTGATGAAAGATCTTAATGCCAGTTAGCATTCAGTCATAAGTTAAATCTGGTAGTGCCTGCAGTCTGTGTACAAGGCATACTGCTCTGGTTTTGTTTACTCAACATTTTGGGGATATAGCTTTATGGCTCAGTTATCAAAGACTATTTAAACTTTTTTTAAAAAAATTCTGCTATTTCTAGATAAAAATATTTAGCATCACATGCAACATAGTATAAGGACTTCTGTATATAGATAATATTGTCTAATTCTTAACAGACCTCATTATGCAGTTAGCAAACTGTACAAAGGAGAAGAGGAAATTTTGTGAGCTGTGCCAGTCTCTCTTTCTGAAAGCTTCACTTCTTGCAGCGCTTTCTATCTCATCTAGAACTGATTTGTGATGAACAGAACTCAAGTATCGAAAGGAGCAATGAACACGTTCCCTTTCCTACCGCAGCACTCTGGAAAAGCAGGAGCAAAACATCTCATAATTGGTGAATCAGAACAGTAAAAGCACCTTGTCTGCGTCTGCAAACTGTGAGAAAGGAGATGACTGAATTGGGGCTACTCTGGTGTTTTACTGCCATCACAATTTTAATTCATTCACTTCTACTTGCTTGGACAGAACCACACCCTTCCCTCAGCCTTCCACAGATATATTCAAGATGTATTCAAGACTAAGAAAAAGTCAATAATCAAATGGGCTTGGATGATCTCACACAGCTGAACAATTCAGACCCCCGCTGTTTTAACAAAGAGCTCTGGGAACACATGCTGGCCATTTCCCAAATATTACTAACATTTTGCAGAAAAATGTTTTAACCATGGGAAACTCCTGCTGCTGACGCCGACTCCAACAGATGCAGTCGATGTGATATATGGGCAGTCGCAAAACTGCTGCTTGTTCAAGCTGGCTACCTCAAAGGAAAGTTGTGAAGCGAGGAAGAAACAGGAACAGGAGTGGAAAGCAGTATAGGCTTATGAAAACGGTGCACAGCCTTCAGCTCTGAATAAACCTGCCACACCAACAGTCTCTACCAGTGTGCAGCCTGTGCGAGTTACACGCTCCCAACCCCTTATTGCCTCTCTCCCAGCCCTGGCAGGGCTGCAGACAAAGGCACCCTCAGCTCAGAACAGTCTCCGGCAGGCTCTCCTCAGCCAGCTGCCTCTTGTTACAGATTCACAGACCAAGTGCTAGCAAATAAAACAGACACTGTTGTCACAACCTGAAACTTGCATCTCCCATAGGAGACAAATTTTCTTTGTGAAATGTGCAACAGCAGCTGATAAAGTGCATACAAGATCATTACGGACTGGATTTTTCTATTATATGTTCCAAATGCTCAGGCAACTGCTCCAAGAGAAATGTGTCTAGCTTTTGTTCCTCTTGTTCTGAGACATAATAAAATCTTTCCACATTTCAGACTGCCTTTTCTTACATTTTGCTGTCTTTCCAATGCTGGTGCCCCTTCATTCATGCAAAAGCAGCCTGCATTTCACGTTAGTCTTTTCACAGTCTGGCTCTCACTCCAAAATTTTCAGATCTCTGTGAAAAGATGTACAAAACATTTACAGTAAGTTGTCAACGTCTCCCTCTAACTTTTATTTTTTCAGAGGACTTCTTAACGGTTTTACTGTCTAATCATTCACTAATTTTTGCCTCAGTGGTCATTTTGCTGGGAATGTTTAAAATAACTGTAGGCAGCTATATCTTGCACCTTATAATTTGACTCTGGTTTCTTTAAAAAATGCTGAGTGTTTATCATGCCACTCTGGCTCATGCTGCTCTGAGTCACGTTCTGCCACCGAAGTTCAGTCTTCATCCTAGCCATCACAGTCTCCCAGCCTGACATTTCAGATTATTAATAAAAAAGTTTGAAAGAATAACTATATGTGAAATATTATCCACACTGATACAAGTAAACCTGTGTTAATAATATCCCTTTTCAAAGATAAGCTTATAACTGTATTAAAATAATGTTAATAGTAAAGATCATATTCATTACACAAGCAATCAATTGGTTACGTAACCAGTATGAACAAATGCTTGTGACAGCAATATTATGTATATTTCCTGTGTTTGCTTTGGTAATGTTCCATTGTGAAGTACTGTTTGAGTCCATGTTTTATATCTTGTATGTTCTGTTAAAGCTGCTGCAGCAATGAAATATATGTATTTTTACTCCTCCCTTCTGTATATGTCATCCTACTTTCAAACATCCCACTCAGTGACAAGTCAATCTTTTTTCAAAGGCTATGACAGACAATAACTGCCCATAACCAGTGAGACAGGTTTATACAAATTGTCCCTTCCACCCAAGATGAGAGATATATAATTCCAGACTTGGTTCTGAAGTAGCCAGCTAATACAGCACTTTTTTTTTTTTTTGTCTTCCCAGGGGAGATTTATACTTTGAGGCAGACAACACTGCATGAAAATTAGTACTTTTCTCTCTGCACCTTTTCCTTAGTTATTAAAAGCTTTATTCTGCAGAGTCTCAGTGGAGGTAACAGAATAACAATACCCCAGCCTTAGGTCTAAGTAAGATCTAAGAATACATTTTGCTCTACTTCTCAGAGATATTCTATTGGTTTAATTAAAATTACTAACCAAGTAATGGCTTATATTCTATAATAAAATGATGAAACTTCCTGAAATACACGTGTTAAAGCCTGCACCTCACATGATAAAATCTTCAAAAAGCTGATAGGCACCTACACTTTTACCACCAGCCCACACTGCCGAATAGCACCATATGCACTAACCCCAGGATGGTCTGCACCTCTGTATAAGACACCATAGCTCAGAATCTGCATCCAGCAAGCAGCCCAAGCCCTGTGCGGGCTCTGGATACAGGGGAGACAAACCAGATGTATCACCTCAGCAGCCTCCATTTGTTGACCAAGATCAAATAGACTTACTGCCAACCTCTGCAGCCTCAAGCATGACCTGACTGCTGTCACCTGTCTCCCTAACTTCTCTCTCTGCCAGTGAAAATTTCTCTTTGGATACTTGATGAGCAACAGAGCTGAGCACCAGATCAAACAAGCTATGCCTCTGGTGTGTTTGTTACAGACAAATTTGTAGCCAAAGACTGTACACACTCAGGAATCAGGCATCACTCGACCTCACAAGGTCCCTCAGAAAAGCAGGGAGACATTTTTGTCAGTTAGAGGAACAGACATTTTATTCTGTGACTAAGAGTGAGAAAGGTGAGCTCAAGCAATAACAAGGAAGAAACAATTAGAAAATAGGCAAGCAGTTTACCCAACAAATCAGAACAATTTGTCACTCACTATAAGCCTTACCACTTTTTGGACATGGTGCAGTAATTAATTGTCTTTACTAACTACTTCTCATTCTCTCAGAAACCATTAAGACATTCTGAACTCATACCTAGATTTTCCATTAAGGGACACGTTAATAAGATCATGGGCATAGTTGTCTATATTACGGTATTAAAAAACATTCTCATTTTTAAAAGAAATGTTCTGGATCAATTCACTGCATTTCTTTTCAGTCATCCTGTGTTTAGGCACCATCTTAGCTTTTCCTTTCTTGTCTATTCTTTCAATATCTAAATCAGTTCAGGCAGGCTCAGAATTTAGTTACCTTTCGCTGTTGCCTGTATCAGCTTTTTACCATGATGCATTATTTTTTATTGCTTTTTCCTCAGTTTTTTATCCTTACCCAGGGTTATGTGTTTGGTTTTTATTCTAATCCTTAGAAAACCAAGCATTGTATCTTTGCTTTTTTGACTTTCTTCCTGTGAGTTGCAAGTATCAAGACACACTTTTCTTCTCTCTCTCTCCAGCAAAATTCATGGCTTCAGGTCCCTCCTAAGTAACTAGTATTCAAATATTACAGTCTGAAATTCTGTGGTCTCCTCAGCAACTTATGTCACTGTTTTGAGTGCAGGTTGCCCATATAATAACGTCCTCAAAACCTTCATTTTAGTGGTTTTGTTTGTTAGTTTGTGGTTAGTTGTTTTTTTTTTTCCCTCTCTCTACCTTCAGATATCTAAAAGCACAGGAAGCTCTGAGTTCTAGCTATTTTCATGAGCAAGACTTATTCATAACCTATGACCACAGCCAAGTTTGTTAAAAATCTGTGCTTATACTTTAGATTTTAAAGAAATAGCAATGAAAGATCATTGACAGTATCAGAATTTGGGTAAACATTCTCAGGTGCCATAACAAAAAAGCTCTTCTTACTATGCTAAGGTGAAAGGAGACTTCCTCTTTGAAAATTCTGTTTTCCATCATGGACTATTATTTCAGTTTTGATATGCTACCCTGCCCACTTCTTTACACTAAATTACCACATTGTTCTGTCTGGGGAGGCATTAAATTACCACCTGTAAATCAGCCAAAATTAAAGCAACCATCCTTTTGATAGAGCTGAGCAAACAGACCAAGAAGCAGTCTAGTTTCCTTACCTCATATTCATCAATACTGGAAGTTAACTTAAATCTTCATGAGATTTGGCGGGGGCGGGGGGGGAGCAGAAAGGAAGTGCTAAAAAACCCTACACATGTTCTGTTATGGTGATGGACCTGGCTGATATTGCAAGAAGGGGCTCTGTTATCATTAAAAGTTCATGGAAATGGTAGAGGTGGGAAAGCAAAGGTGCTTCCTGATGAATGGTAAAAGGCAATGTCACACCCACCTTCAGGAAGGGCAAGAAGTTTCTCCTCATATGCCATGTGCTGCAGTCCTCTAAGTATTTTGGTTAGCATTGGACTCACACCAGGACAGCCTTGTATTTCTTATACTGGGAAGCCCACAAGCTGGCACAGCAATACAGCTGTGAACTCCCTAGTGCTAAACAGAAGGGAGTGCTAAACCTCCCTTGACTTGTGGTCTATGCTCTTGCTACCACAGCTGGGTAAGTTGCTGGCCACCTTGGCTGCAGAGGCATACAGCTCACCTGTGTTTATTTAAAGTCCTTACTGTATGCCATGATTCCCTGCTCCTTTTCTCCAAAGCTGCTTTCTAGACAGTTGGTGCCCAGCCTGTATTGCTGTACAGAGTTATTGCATCCCACCTGTGAGACTTATGGAGCAGTACAGTGCTAAGCACTGACCTTATTACAAAAATCCTAGGAAAACAGTCAGAAAGCTTCACCATCTGTTGAAACATTACAAGGGACAAGCAGCTGACAGATATTCACCACAGAAGAAAATAAAAGTAGCCTAATAGCTTTAAAGATGGTCGTTGGGTAGAGGAATCAGCAAAGAGCATGACGCCAATTTTCTGAAGCTTAACATACCCAGTCTGAACTGAAGGCAAATTTCGAAGCCACTGATACAGCTAATTTCCATGTTGTGCTGTCTTTCATGTTTAATTGTTGAAATGGCTGACTAGTTTACATGTAAGAGAAATCCGCACAGCAATATCAATTGTTTTGCCATTGGTTGGTGAGCTAACTCCAGAAAAGTTTTAATTATTTTTAATAGAAGACTAGCATGAAGCCTTATGTTGAGTCAGACTAGTTTAACAGAATAGAAAAGAAATAAATGTTACCTGCATAAGGATTCTCCATCCTCCCAATCAATCCCCTTCTTCTTCCATCATTTATAAAGAAACTTTTACATAATTATTATTTTTATCAAGAAAGACTTGATAACATAATCAGGCATACAGGGATATAACTCCAGCTATAGCCACTCCAACAGACTTAATATACCCAGTTACATCTAATTCAAAATATAGGGGCTGGGAGCTAGAAGAGGATGAATGGCTAAAGCATACAATGTTATAAAATGTAAATTACAATTCCGTAAGGAAGGCTAAAACTACAATTAGCATAAAAGACAGTACAAATACAGCAAAAGTGCATGGAGTAGGGTCCTAATTAATAGGAGAAAGAGTAGTACAATCACAGACCAAGAACTGTCTGTCTTTGTTTCAGCCCCTGGCTTGCACTAAAGTCTTGTTAATTAAGTATTCATAACCTACTCTTTTTTTGCCAATTATATAATAATCATGTCCGTCCTAAGTTGAAAGGTCATTTATCTACGGAACCTTGTTCCAGTTTTACTCCTTTCACCTCGTGTCTTTTATTTGAAACAGCTCTTCTTTCCATGACAGCAAGTATTGAAAGCCAAAATTGACTGAAATTGCAACTTGTCAAGCTATTCAGGAGTATACCAGACACTGTATTATTGTACAGAGGGTGTTTCATGACTAAAGAAGCTTGGGGAAATGGGTTTTTGTGGTTAATGTATCTCTACACTATTCCTTTAAACATAACAAATGAATACATTTCCCATAAATCATGTTCTTACTGCCTAATATGACATCAATGCAGAATACTTTACATTATATGAAGTTTTTAGTGTTTCAGCTGGTTTTCCACATCTGACACACATTTAAACTTTACAGTGAACTAATCCTGCTTCCAAAAGGAAACAAAATTGTGTCTTTTTCTTTTTATCATTTTTAGAGATGTTCTGTAGCATTTCCACAATCTTTGAATATTTGATGACAGTCTTAAAGAACTACCTTGTAGAAATCTAATTCGAACCTGTCTGCTTAGTTAATAACAAAATGTAAAATTTGAATTTTATATTGACAAATTTACCTGATGCAGAAGCCCACTGGAAAAATATTTATTTGGCATGTGTAAATAACACACACATTTCATGCTTGAAACAGACACAATGCAGAAATATTCTTACTCATGTTCCCTAATGGACTTTGCACAGGTGGTATTTAGAGAAACCTTGCTATGAGATGGCAAATTAACTGGACAAAAGGAACATATTTAAGGAAGATGGTCTTTGTGACATGGTAGAGGGTTCTTCAAATACAGGACAGTCAGGTACAGTGAAGAGTTACTTTTCTAAAGTAACTAAAGTATTTTCCTCGCCTTGCCTTGCCTACCTCGCCTTGCCTTGCCTCTTCCTTTTTTTTTCCCTTTCTTTTTTTTTCTTTTCTTTTCTTTTCCTTTCCTTTCCTTCTTTTTTTTTTTTTTTTTCCCCTCTAAATTTCAGAAGAGCTTTTAGGTGCATTTTCCAGGTCCCTCAGATAGATATGTGAGAGTAATCTTTATGAGCAGGTTGTAATACCCCCTACAGCTTTTCTTGAAGCAGTTCAGATGTGAAACAGCTTCTGGCTGGATGCTATACAGTCCTAATAGGATTGACTGTGCTTGATTTAGTACCCCAGCCCAAAGAAAAACCAACACAGAGTGCTTTTTGGTAGCACACAGAGCAAGCTCAGGGCTGCTTGCAGCCAGTCTTGCAAAGACACTCCTTAGCTTGCCAGTAGGACATCAGCAAGATGTTGCTGATGCTGTTGTCACTTCTTGGTCTGCTGCAGGAATCAGTGCTAGAAACAGAACTTGATGCCCATAGAAGTACTGGCTCTTTATTTATTATTTAAAAACTACCTTAAAAATTAAATAAACCACCTCCAGACTCAGAAATATTCCTTTTTAAAACAAGTAAATGGCATTTCTGCAAAAGGAAACTTACTGGCCATTACCACCAATCCCACTGAGGGAAGTAGAGGTGCTGTGTTTAAAAGCCTCAGGCCTTTCCTCATTATTTGATTGTTTCCTGAGCAGGAATAATTTCTCTGTCATCTCTGGCAAATTAAACTAAAAAAAAAAAAAAAA
>VWZZ01006010.1:242871-272748 GCA_013399095.1 Psophia crepitans | reverse complement strand
AAAAAAAAAAAGGAAAAAAAAATCTAAGTAAGCTACTCTGCGATTTATTTCCTGTGTATCAGCTAGCAGCCTGTTTTCTTGCATGTCAGATCAGTGCCCATGAGCAACCTGACCTCAGACAATATAGTTAAGATGATAGATTTTTAAGTAACTTGAGAAAAAAGGATGGGCAATGTATTATTTCTTTTGAAAATGTATGAGATGTGGAAGTGGAAATGCCAAAGCATTTTAACATTAACTCTTGATTCTAACCGGCTTTCATGACTCATTCAGTTGGTGAGTGAGCAACGAGATTGTGCCGGAAAAGGAAAATATGAGCAGCTTATTTAAATTAACATATGTTTACTTAGGAAACTGTTTCCTATTCTGAGTGCAGGTAGGGGTAAGCTAACTTTGTATTGCCATAAATAACTTAAAAGTAAAGAAACTAAGATTGCGGATCAAGTAGTGTAAGTGCCATAACACTTTTGCCTGGTAGTACAGGCCTAGAGCTTCTGCCAGGTAGTGCCACACCTACATGCCACGTGACATTCTATGTTATGCACCATACTAAGCTTAAACACCTCTGCCGTCTGTGAGTAAAGCACCTTTCACTACCCCAGAGAATTTTTTTAACAAACAGACCCCTAAATGTTGTTCTACCAAGCACTTACCCGTTTTCTTTACAGTGCACATGGCACATGGAGTCTTTTGCTCAACCAGACAAAAGATGAAGATTGTTGCGTAGATCTCTTGAGTGACAGAGCAGCAATGAGAGAAAGTTCAATAAAGAATGAGCTTCCCCAGGCTTCACTTCAACAAATTCTGAATTATGCTCGACTGAGACAGATGTGATAAAAGCAGACATGCTAAATATGGGTTTAATTTATTAATACTGTGGTAATAATAATAACTGAAGGTTGACCTTGGCTGCCTGCCAGACCCCCACCCAGCCGCTCTCTCACTGCCTCTCTTCAATGTCACAGGGGAGAAAATAAGATGGAAAAGCTCATGGGTTGAGATAAAAACATGGCAATCAGCGACCGAACAATTACTGTCATGGGCAAAACAGACTTGAGCCTAAACTAAATGTAGTTTATTGCCGATAAAAATCAGAGTTGGATGGTGGGAAACAAAGACAAAACTAGAACACCTTCCCTCTACCTCCTTCCTGCTTCCCAGGCTCAGCTTCACCCCTTCACTCCCGACTCCTTGACTACTCCCCCCGAGTGGCGCAGGGGATGAGGAATGGGGGTTGTGGTCTGTCCATAGCAGCTCCTCTCTGCTGTTCCTTCCTCCTCACACATCTCCCTGCTCCAGCATGAGCTCTCCACAGGCTGTAGGGAAATATCTACAGTCTTTCACAGAATTGTCTTCTACATTTAAGTTTGAACTTTAAATACTGTATCAGCCGATACTTATTCGCAATGCAAACGCTTGATAAACCGAGTAATGCAGTTATGAGGGTAAAGCAAACAAGAATGCCTAATGAGGCTCAGTTCCTTTACAGAAGATGGCTTCTCATACCCAGCACGGGTCATGCACATCGGTGATGTGGCTGCTGGCAGCTGCACGCACGTCACTTCCATTGACCCACACTGCTTGGCCTGATGTCAGGACTGATCTGTGCAAAGTTGGGGATGTGGTTCCCACACTGGGATTCAGGCTCTAAACCAGCACAGAAGCCTGGACTTTCTGAACCCTGCTTTCCTTCCTACGTGTTTGTTTAATGGCTCTTAAAATGAACAATTTCCTACTTAGTCTTTCTCTGAGGACTGAGGTGCAGTACTTGGATGAGGCAGCTGTACTGAACTGACTCATGCTCAGTTTACACTTAATATTCAGGTATTAAACTGACACTCTTAAACATGGTAGAATTGCTATGTTGTGCCCCACTGGGTTTCAGACTGATGCTCTAACACACATATTCTCAGCATTTGGCTGTTTAATGCTTCTTTCCTTCATTCCCCATATTCTTCATCATCACAAGAGTTTTCACTTGCATCCTTTTTCCTACTCAGAGTTTTTCTTAGTCCTCTTATTTACTGACTGGAGATTCACGCAGCTGTTCTAAAACAGTCTCCTTGCCACAGTATCTAATAAGACATTTTATACTTCTCTGCTTGTAAAGTGCTTTTATTGTCAGTTTCTTTTTAACCAAAATGACTAACGTGACATCACTACAAAATATGGAGATGGCAGAGACTCTGGCTGATGAAATTTCCAGCTGCAAATGTTCCCAGTGGAACTGTGCTGCTACAGAATTTATATTATGGTGGGTTTGTTTGGGTTTTGTTTGTTTTTAATCAAACATTGTGTGTGTGTATGCTACTTGAGGATAAGATTTTAGCACGGAAAGGAGTACAGGGCTTTGATCTTCAACCCCAAGTTCAGGTTACCTGTTGCTTACTTCTTCAAGTGGGCAAGCTCCATTTATGGATGGAAAGTATAGCTGATTGAGCTGTTATGCTATGAATGCACATAAACCAAGGTATTTAAACGACTCTGAGCTGGACACTCTGCTAAAGTAAAGCAGCACAGCTGGTTTTTGATCATTAAACATCTCCCAAGAGTGTCCTAAAATCAAGATAAGGATCGTTCTTCTGGGTTCTCCTTGGTTTTCTGGAGGGCTAAGTGATATACTTTCATATTACTTGTCAATGAAACTCACAATTCTCTTTTCTAGAGTCAAACCGTGTTCCGTATTAATGAGGGGTGACTGTGGATTGTAATGCTGCAAAGCTAAAGGACAGTATGCAGAAGCCTCAGGGTGATTATGGAACATTGTAATGAAAAAAACTGACTTTGCTTGGCTACACAGAGTGCAAATATAGAAAAGTTACAGAAAAGTTATATGTTAAATAAGGAATTGTTATTCTGGATCTGAGTACCATTGTGTTTATCTGCTTGACATCATGTTGCAAGAACTGATTCAAAATGTATATGCATTAGAGTTGAAAACACTGGGTTTTCACAAATTCTCAGAGAACAGATTCTTCCCAACGTGCTGATGCAAATTGCATTGCTAATATTTGCGTGCATGTGAGGAAGAGTAAGAGAACAAGACCGTAAAGATTCTTCTTTGTTATACTTCCTAGGATAAGTGAACTGCAGTAACATCTTGTTACCCAAAAAGGACAGGAAGAACTCGGTGATGTTACTACTGTAGCATGTGTGAGAAACAGGCAGGCAATTCTTTGAAAATATTTCACAGAAGAAGAGAAAGAGAACATCCTTTTTGAGGTTGGGAAGAGTTCTGAAGGAGCAAGCAATTTCTAAGGATTTTAAGTGAGGGACAGATTCTCCACTGGCTGAAAATGTGATTAAGAACAGCAATTTTTACAAGTTTTGAATTAGCTTAAAGGCAGGTGCCTTTTGACTTCAGTATGAAAACAAGTACTTTTGCTCTAAAGTGGTAGAATTCTGTCAGTTTAGGATTAAGCTGAGGGTAAATTGCCTATTAATGATTGGGGGGGGTCATTTCCAGTTTGGAGCTCCTGAGTACATGAAAGATATTGCCGTACTGACACAACGCTAGGGGAAGGCCACCATTTGATTAGCGAGTTGAAGCTGGGTTTACCTGTCCCTGAGGAGGTTAAGGAAATATCTCACTGGTGGTTGAACTATGTAATGGGAAGGTAGAGAGAGACGACGTAGCCAGACTCTTCTCAGAGTGCAGGTTGGTAACACAAGGGGCAATGGACATAAATTGCAAATGGAAAATTCAGACTCAATTAAAGGAAAGCATTTTTACTTTGAATGTTGGTGAGAACTGAAATAAGATTCAAACAGAGGTTGTGAAATCTCCATCTTGGAGATATTCACATTTCAACGGGATGAGGTCCTGAGTAAACAGATTTAAGGTAGCCATGATGTGAGTGGAAGGGTTAAACCAAAAGAGCTCCAGAGGTCCCTTGCAAAATGAACGACTATGGGCAGAACTATGCAAAATGCCAGGGATATCTCACGTCAGTGGGTATCTTCTGTACCCTCTGGTGCAAGAAAAGTAATGCCCAAACTGCTAAGGCTGAACCTCGCTCTTCATGGTAACCCTGTCTACTTATTGAGGTACAAAAGAGGATATGCACTGCCAGGGCAATGTCATGTTCCTGGTGTCCTTACATCCCGTCAAGGTAAGAACACTACAATGACACCATACTGCTTTTGATGCAGATCTTAGAAGTTCCTCTCCGCATCCAGCGTCCTTCCAGCAGTCTTTCAAACCTATATGAAGAGGCATTTGTATAACTCCTCCATGCCAACTCCACAATGTGGGCATTTTTTGGAGTCTACACTGATGTATAAGTCAACTTTGCTGTGTGGCTTGAGACACTTTGAAACCTTCTTCTTTTATTTGTCTTAACATAAACTATCCTATTTTTTTTTCTCTTACAGTGGATGATAAAAGGTTATGTCCTTGAGATATTGAGAGAAAGGTGTCATATACTTTTAATCTTTCACTGTTGATACTACACCTACCTTTACAGCAAAATGCAAGCTAATTTATGTAAATTTATGTTAATGGTTTTATTATTAATCATTTAAATAAATTTAATCATTTTAAATTTCTTAATTTAAAATGTATCAGTGCATTGGATTACTTGGTTCAGTAATCTGAGCTCATTCTGTATAAACCAAATTACACTCTTGCCCTATCCCTCTTCTCTGCCTCTTTCCATACATTATATTCATCACTGCTGCCTGAATAACTTTCTCTATTTTTATACTCCCCCCAATACGTTTCTGGCATCTGGTCTCTAATAATCTCCTCAAATTAACTTCCCCTGCTTTGAAACGGTCATTTGATCTCCCACAGGACATGGATGACTCAGCTGAAAAAGGTGGAAACAGGAGTTTACGTTTCACTGAAAGAATGGAAAATGGAGTTGTGATGACAAGGCTGGTGCTATCCTCACTTCTCTGCAGACACTCTTCTGTTTCCTCTATGGGCACAGGCAGCTGAAGGGATGAGGTGACAAACATGCTGAACCAGTTCAGCCCTCATTCTGTGTGTTTAGTCTGCCCAGTGAAGTACAGGAACCCGAGAGAAGGGGCCAAGAGCAAGTGCTATCTCTCAGTACAAAATATACACTGATATCCTTTTCCAGACCTTAGATACTCCAAATAGCATGCACCCTGGAGAGAATTGAGATTATTGATGGGAAATTTTGGGCACATGTGACTAACTCTACATTATCATTTATTTTCAAAAATTAAAGTCTTCGAAATACCCATCTTCAAAAAACATTGAAACCCCAAATTTGTAGATAGGAGTTAAAAAAAAAGAATCCTCTGCATTCATCCTCCAAGTACTGCAGAACTGAGAGAAGCTGCGCAGAATCCTTTGTGGAAAATGACACTTCCTATTTCCTCCCCAGAGATTCAAAGCAGTAAGGCCTTGTTCCATAGACAAATTCTGACAGCACAAACGATTCCTTAGTGTCAACCGGGGGTGCTAAGAACATTAGAACAATTGTATCGGGTCAGAGCAGACATCCGTCTAGCCCAGCATCCTGTCTGGCAGGGCCTTAGCGGATGCCTAGGAAAGTGTATGAGAACAGAGCAAGCATATAACGATGCTTCAAACATCTGGTGATTTGTAGCTTGGAGATTTTTATCATCGAGGAAAGTGTCTTGAGCATAAGTAAGAGTTGTTAGAGTTTTTTTCCCCCCTTTTTTCATACCTTGTTTTGTTTTGAATATCTATAATCTTTCACACTCCACAGACTATTGGCAAGCATTTTCACAACCCAGTGACACGTTGTGTCATGTACCATGTCCTTCTATTTTTCTTGAATCTGTCAGCTCTACCTTTATTCAAAGGTAGGTCATTCACAACTTGGAGTCTTGTTTCACATCAGTCATCTCCTTTCCAGGCTGAAGAGTCTTAGCAGTTTTAGTTGTTTCTTGTACAGATGATACCCCATACCTCTGATCACCTGTATAATCCTTTGCAAGTTCTACTTTATTTTTTGAGATGAGGAGCAGAACTGATTTTATCTTTTAACACCAAGAAATGTAGACTAGTCACAGAATCATAGAAATGTTGGAAGTGTTAGAAGGGACTTCAAAGATCATCTAGTTCCAAGGCCCCTGCCATGGGCAGGGACACCCTCCACTAGACCAGGGTGCCCAAAGCCTCATCTAAGCTGACCTTGAACACTTCCAGGGATGGGGCCTCCACAACTTCCTTAGGCAACCTGCTCCAGTGCCTCACCACTCTCACAGTAAGGAATTTTTTTCTAATATCTAATCTAAATCTCCCCTCTTTTAGTTTAAACCCATTACCCCTTCTCCTATCACTCCCTGCCCTTGTAAACAGTCCCTCTCCATCTTTTCTGTAGGTCCCCTTTAGGTATTGGAAGGCCACAACTAGGTCTCCCCAGAGCCTTCTCTTCTCCAGGCTGAACAACCCCAGCCCCCTCAGCCTGTCCTTGTAGGAGAGGTGCTCCATTCCTCTGATCAACTTTGTGGCACTCCNTCTCCAGGCTGAACAACCCCAGCCCCCTCAGCCTGTCCTTGTAGGAGAGGTGCTCCATTCCTCTGATCAACTTTGTGGCCCTCCTCTGGACTTGCTCCAGCAGCTCCACGTACTGGGGGCCCCAGAGCTGGACGCAGCACTCCGGGTGGGGCCTCAGGAGAGCAGAGTAGAGGGGGAGAATCACCTCCCTCAACCTACTGGCCACACTATTTTTGATGCAGCTTGGGACACGGTTGGCTTTTCTGGACTGCTAGCAAACAGTGTGGGCTCATGATGAGCTTTACATCAACCAGCACTCCCAAGTCCTTCTCCTCAGGGCTGCTCTCAATCCATTCTCTGCCCAGCCTGTAACTATGCTTGGGATTGCCCTGATCCATGTATAGGACCTTGCACTTGGCCTTGTTGAATTTCATGTTATTCGCACTGGCCCACCTCTCTAGCCTGTCATGAACCCTCTGGATGGCATCCCTTCCCTCCAGTGTGTCGACCGCACCACACAGCTTGATGTCATTGGCAAACTTGCTGAGGGTGCACTCAATCCCACTGTCCACGTCGCCAACAAAGATGTTAAACAATGCTGGTCCCAGTACCGACCCCTGAGGAACCCCGCTTGTCACTGGCCTCCACTTGGATATCAAGCCGTTGACTGCAACTCTTTGAGTGCAACCATCCAGCCGGTTCCTTATCTGCTCAGTGGTCCTTCCACCAAATCCATGTCTCTCCCATTTAGAGACAAGAATGTTGTGTGGGACAGTGTCAAATGCCTTGCACAAGTCCAGGTAGATGACATCAGTCACTCTTCTCTTGTCCACCAACGTTGTAACCGCATCATGAAAGGCCACCAAATCTGTTAGGTATGATCTGCCCTTAGGGAAGCCATGTTGGCTGTCACCAATCACCTCATTTTCCATGTGCCTGAGCATAGTTTCCAGGAGGATCTGCTCCAGAATCGTGCCCGGCACAGAGGTGAGACTGACCGACCTGTAGGTGCCTGGGTCTGGCCAGGCACAGGCACCGCTGGGACGAATCTCAGGGCCTGAGCTGACCTGCTGCTCCCAAACAAAGGGATAGAGACCACTAACAAATCTTCACACAGCTCCTTCTCAAGTGCCCCTTGCACCATGCTATAGGTGCCACGGCAACACTATGCCTGAGCCGACTGTCACCTCGGGTAGTCAAACTGCAATCAGGGTGGAAGAGGTGGCAGAGTTTCTGCATCTTGTGCAAGGCCTGGACAGCCACTATATAGAAATGAGCAGGTGGAAGTGAAAAATTGTTTCTACTGAAGAAGTAGAGAAAAACCTCATGCTGTTGATGTCACAAATCCATTATGCATGTTTTAAATGTTATATGCAGTTTTATCTTTCTTTCTTAACAAACGTAGTAATTGTTGTTTCTCAGTTCATTTTTTTTAAATGTTTGAAATGTTCTGTACATTCTCCAAATGAAATGGAAAGATTTGGTTACATTTCTTGCATGGTTTTCCTTGTTTGTCTATTTTGAATTTTCTTTCTTCTCTGTTGCTTCCAAAATGAAAATACATTTCCACTCCAGGCTGTGATTCATGTTACTGTGGTTTAAACATGCAGAGGAAAAGATAATATAATATCTGGAACAGCAGAATGTAACAGACCACCTAACAGCTTCAAAATTGGTAAAACCTGTTTGAAGTAGATTGTGAGAAAAGCATGTAATACTTAAAAATAAACAAGTGAAGTGATGCGAATATTCTTTTCAAAGAGAAAAGAGGCAAAATCCTTTTAATTTCATTAAGAGTTAGAATTAAACTCAGAAGAATGCCACGGCTACACAAATCAAGCAAGACAGCAGTTCTGGAGCCCCCTGTTAGCTTGTGTGTTTTGCTTGAGGTGACCAAGGCACTGGACACCTCTACATCTCTGGCTGTATATAAATATTCACAGTTTGTGAATTCAGTTTAAATCTTTCACTTTGATCCATCAGGTCATCTTAAAAAGGAAATTAGGCTTGCCTTGAAATCATATTTATACAACAGTGCAGCTGTGGGTCAGATCCCACAGTTACCTACGCTTCTTTGTGGCTCTTCAGCTCTGAACCTGTGAGTCACAGCTAATGTCACTTAGCATTAGTTACCAAAACAAGAACTTTGTTGAAAGCTGTCCCTCAGGTCATGAGAGAGGCCTTGCCATAGAAAAAGCTACAGAAAGCAATGTTTCTATTCGCAACGCTTCTGAGGTAACAGTAGCTGGAATAAATGAAAAAGGATGCCAAGAGATCAAAACTGCCTGACTGAAGGAACATAGAGCAATGCAACTTACCAGCTACAGGTATGGCTTCAGGAAATGACTCACCGCTGGTAGGAGCAAAACTTCCAAGGAATGGTTAAGGCCAGAGTGCAAAACTGGATATGTTTGTTCTCTTTTATATAACATCTTCCTTCAAAAAAATTGAATACAATGAAAATAACTGAAAAAACCTGGAAGATTGCACCATCCCCATGGTACACAAAAAAAAACCCAAAACCCCACAACATTGGGATGATTGAATCTAACTGGTACTATAAATTTTCATAGAACATCTTTCACAGAATGATAAACCCAAATGTTTCTTAGCTGGTGCTGCAAATTCACTACTTCTATTTATAATACAGATAGATGACAAAAAAATCTAAATAGTCAACTTTTCCATTTTCTCTTAGTCACCTTTGAACAAATCCTGAACTGGGAGTGACCTGGAGATAGCCTGGCCCAAAGATAAATTCAAGTTTGTTCTTTTCTCTCAGTCCTAAGTACCCATGCCCATGGCATTTCCAGAACTGTAAGATTTTTTTACACCTCTTCTTTCCCAAATATACTTAAAATTATATATTTTATAACAACAATGAAAAAAATTTTCTTGTTTGCCTTCTAATATTTTTTTTCTTTTTCAAAGATTTTATTTACAAGCTCATCCTCCAAAATCTAGGGAATAGGAACTGCACTTTAAAAAGTCACCGCCCTGCAGAAGCTGATATTGTCAGACAATTGTGCAACTCAGATATTAAAAAAAATACCAGATGTTATAAATTTGGCAATAAACATATGAAAACATTTAAAATCCTTCATCTAAGCGATGAGGCAAGGCAGCATCAATATACAAATTTGTATGGTTAATTAATTAATTAAATTAATAACACGATATGGAACGTAATACACAAGGGACAACAATCATTGTGTATTATTTTCTTTGGTGTTACTCTTTTTTCCAGTAAGAGGAAAACCTTGTCTGAAAAATACCTTGGCTATTCTTATTTTAAGGTGTGATTGTTTGTATGCTTGTAAAACTACATCTGAAGTGTAAAACAGTATTTACAGATCAGGTGTGCCCTGGTCATTAGTCTAAATTGAATTTGTATTTTATTGGGAAATACACATTGCTAACTGGGAAAAAAAAAGAAAACCATAACAAAGTAAAATATTAATATGTGTATTTGTTTTGGAGGAATAATACGTATATGATGTAATAAAGACGTTTATGACTGCCAGTGTGTTTACCACTCTTGCTGGTCCATGATGCATTCATTGTGTCAACAGCGTGTATTTGCTCGGGAAACATCAGTTCCTGTCAGCACCTGCGCATTTTACTGGCAACAGAAGCGATGCAGTAAGCAGCCATGTCTTGGAAAGCTCGGGCCTGCTGAAATGCCCATCTTTCCTCTTTCTCAGGCAGCGTTCTAACGTTCATACCAAATGCAGCCAAAGCACTCATTTCTGCTCAGTAAATGCTCAGCAAATGCTCAGCTTATTCTCTTTTCTGCTATTGATTCCTATTTCCGTCACTGCGAGGCCCCGTTTTAGAAGCTGCTGCGTTGTGATGTTTACAGCGCAGGAGGTGAGAGAGGTGCTTGTGCACAGCTCTCCCTTACTTACCCGCACCGTACCCCGCCCAGACCACTACTCCCGTAGCTTTAGAAACGTTGTGTACTACTTCTGCTAAATGAAACTCTCTGCAGCCTTTAATTAAACTTTCAGTGCTTTTGTTAATAGCCGTTCTTATTTGGGTGTGACTCAATGATAATAGTTACCCTGTGAAAACATGCTGCTTTCAAGGATGAAATGTCACCATCTAATCTTTTCTCCTTCATTTATTTTTGTTTTTCCTTTACTGGAATGTTTCTTATCAGGTTGCCCTGTCAAAAGAAATAAAGTCTTTCCAAAAACTAATTCTCTTCTTCTGAATACTAATGACCTGGCACTGGAGAGAGGCTCTACACAGAGCCATGTCTGTGCTTTGCTTCTGTTAGAGCTGAATAAGAAAATGTACAGTTCAAATCTGATGTATTTTTTACTTGAAAAAGAGCAGAAGTTATAAATACAGACTCACTTAGACATGAAAGAAGGCCTGTGAGAGTGTTAGATTCTACACTTGATGCATTTAGTTATTTTTTCTGAAGCTGTTTTATCTCAGTCCACTTAATGTAAATTGGATAAAATTACTTTTTCTATCTTGAGAACTGCTCTTTAAAAAAAACCCTTACAAAATACTGTGGCAAATTTACAAACTCTTTCTTTCTCTCTAGTTTTCATGTGAATAGTTCGTGCTAACTGTGAATCTGAACAGTCTACCATGAAACATGAACTCTTTCGCTTTTGGACACCAGAAATATTTTTGCTTCTGAAATTCTGATAATTCTACCATTTAGCACATCTATAGGTAACATCAAGTTAATTCTCGCAGCTGTGTTAGATCACCAAGACTAACAAATGTTAACTGTACTAAATATGTGGTTTTTTCATTAAAATAAGCAGATAACATTTTTAAAATCCTGCAATTTATTAGTAATATCTTTTATTTCTACTCCATTTTCAAGAGTTATGACAGTGAAAGACGTAACACATTATGTTTAATAATTTTGGTTGTGTGTTATGACTCATTATTTTATTATTTATGGACTATTTTATTAATTATGGAAATGTAACTTAATCTGGAATGCATGGTGGTAAACAACTGCACACAGTGATGAAAAAAACCCATGCCTGGGACCTTAGTAAAAGCTACTAAATGTTCATCCAGCATATACAGAAAATTGGATTCTGTACCTAACACAAACCAAACATAAACCAAAGCGCTCAATGTTTAATCACCATTTGTTGACAATTTTTGGCGTTACCAGTGGCAGAGATGTTGCCATTGGTCTTCCAATTCTGCTCCAAAATATCCATGTAAAGTGAGCTGTCCACCTCCTTATAAATGGTTGAGTTTGTGTTTCAAAAAAGCAAAGAAAATGTGTGTAACAGATGTGATTAGAGTCAGCTGAGATTTTCTGCTGAGATTTTCTGCTGAAATGATTTACTGATGCAACAAACTTTGTACAAAGTGTGGTTCATCCTGCTAGATTTTTGAAGTCCTGATTTTCCATCAGAAAACTCACAGCAAAATACTTCATTTTAGCTTGATTTGATCCCAACCAGAACAATTCTGTGTTGCCTTATGAGTCCTGTATTTCCACCCTTGGTCTCTCCCTAGGGTAAGGCTACAACTCCTACAACTACATAAGACTGAAGATTTCCAGACTGTCACAGAACTAGTGGGATTCTTGGTGCATAGTGAGCACTGTTGTCTAGCCACAATATCTGACACATTGGGAAGCCCTACTTTAATCCAGTCACCACCTTCCTCATCAAGGGTAACATTACACCAAGGAAGATACGGATTAACGTTAAAATATCTTGAAATTAAACACCTCAAGTCATTTCACCAAGCCAAGAGGAAGTAATTCAATTTGAAGGATTTTTTAAAAAAACTTTGAAATACTTTCTTTCCTTACACTTTTTAGAAGTTCCCATTTTAGAAGGGAGACTAAATAAATATCAAGTTCTTTAGGCATTTCCCCAGAAATTTGTCATATTTGTAGAAGAAGGATCCAATCTGAAAAGTTGTCCTCCAAACCTTGTTGTTTCCTAGAGCACTTTACTAAGTGTGACTGTAGAGAGCAGCATGTCATCTCTTCAAGAATACAGAAACATCTGAGTGGTGGAGGAGAAGGTAGAGCTGACTGTTTCCTATGACTAACATTCCCATTCAATCCACCCCTGTGGCATCAGGTCTGTGAAGAGAAAGAGTGAGATGAATTTTAGCAAATGTTGGAAAGCAGATATAAACACCTGTGAGGTGGGGATAACAGAAAATTATTTGCACAGAATTTGGGGAACTGGGAAAATACAATACAGTTTCATGCTTGAGAAACTTGGTTAGACTTTCCAAAAGAAAAATATTTCCTGCGCATAAAAAGTATTACAAATCCATAATCTCTTTTATTTTTGTTATTTTTGCCTAACTTTAGGAAAATCTTACCATTTCAGGAGGATTGGTTGAGAATTTTTTCCAGGGCTCTGGAATAATTTTCAAAGTTCCTCTAGCACCACATAGAGATCTTGGTGGTGGAAAGCTTCCTGCTGGACAGCCCCCGCAGTACTGGAGTGACCCTGGAGGTATAACACAGAATCACAGAATGGGAGGGGTTGGAAGGGACCTCTGGAGATCATCTAGTCCAATCCCTCTGCTACAGCAGGATCACCTACAGCAGGTTACACAAGATCATGTCCAGGCAGGTTTTGAATATCTCCAGAGAAGGAGACTCCGCAACCTCTCTGAGCAGCCTGTTCCGGTGCTCTGTCACCCTCAAAGTGAAGAAGTTTTTCCTCATATTCAGATGGAACTTACTGCGTTCAAGTTTGTGCCCATTGCCCCTTGTCCTGTCACTGGGCACCACTGAGAAGAGCCTGGCCCCTTTCTCTAGACATCCACCTTTTAGATATTTATAAGCATTGACGAGATCCCCTCTCAGTCTTCTCTTCTCCAGGCTGAACATGCCCAGCTCTCTCAGCCCTACNGCACCCCAGGGTACCACTGGCTGCCTTTGCCACGAGGGCACACTGCTGGCACTGGTCAAAGCTTTTTCTATGTCACAGGTATAATTTAAGGCATAACACTGTCAGCGGCGTTGATTCTTACTTTCCACCTTATTCCGGGTCAATCAAATGCCGTGCTATAAATTCAAAGACTGGACCTAAGCTTGCAAACTACTCAAGTTAGGAAGACTCCTGATGGACCTAAGTGGTTGCAGAGATCCATCTGTCCAGCTTTTTGCTCTGGTTTGAAGCCCTTAAGGATGAAAAAAAAAAAAAAAAAGGTAATTGTGTAATATAGCAAACCAAACTTGATTCATCCAGAAACAAAAGCTGACACATAACAGGGAAATTTGTGTCCTGGCTTCAAAATGAAAGAACACCACTATTTTATTCCTGAAGCAAAATAAACATTCACATTCAGATATGGTTTATAAAGATTCAGGAAGAAGACAGAAATCGTGATGTGGCACCTTGTGCATTTGCCTCTGTGCAGCAACAGAAGCAACCTCCTATGGCTGGAGAGAGGAACCGGTGCCAGCAAGACTCCCAGTCTCTTTGTTTTTTGCAGCAAAGGAACTGGCAGCAGTGGTCTATTACTGCTATGATGCGCAAGTGACAGACATGGCCTGCCATACGTCTGAACTCATATGCTGGGATGCAGATTTGCTTTCTGACTGGTTCGTGGTGTTCTGTTGTTTTGCTTTGGGGTGTGGGGGTGGTTTTTTTTCCCAAAGTGATGTTCCTCTTGTGAATCCCAGCTGTGAATGGGCAGTATGAAGCAACAGCAGTCTCTGTGAGGGCGGTAACAACATTACATGGGATGAAAAACTAACACTCCCTCTCACCACCTCCAAGTTCTCCAGAAGCCAAACAGAACAAATGCAGCACCCAGTCCCACCAGCAGATTTTTCCCGTTCCCAGAGCACTCAGTTACTCCAAGTTATCTTCATCCTACAGCTACCAAGCAAGCCTAGCAAAGATTCCCTCCTACACACGTATACATCCCACACCTGTAGCAAATCATGATACCAACCACCTACCAATCTACTCCCCATATGTCTGCTCAGTTTTCCAAGCAAGGCAGCTACCATCTTTCCTGTTTCCACACATATGGGCACACTCTGAATCCTACCCGAACACTGCACTGGCAGGTTGAGTTAATTAAAGGCTGACACTTGGCATAGAAGTATGTCAATCTGCAATGTGCCTCAATGAGTTTGAGAAAGTATCCCATGTGGAGCCACACAAAACTTGGTAGCTCTGCTAACAACAGAAAACAGATGGTAATATTGCATTCCAAAGGATCTTAAAGAAAAACTCATGACATGGGAACAGGATTTCAGTCTCTACAAATGCTGTAGGCTAGGATTTCAGATAAATTGCTGAAAAGCATCCTAAAGTCTTCAGCCAGAAAAAAAAAAGCCTTACCAGTTCAGATATCTGAAGTTCTGCTCACAGCTTTTCCTGGGGCTATCAGAGAACAATGCGTCTGTCTACTTTCCATGGCCAGGTTTCTCTACTAAGAGGACTTTATGTCTTTGCTTCTCCTTGCCCTTTGTCTTTTCTTCAGCTTCCATGAACACGTTGGGTAGAGAGAAGCTGTCTGCTTTCCCCTTTTGTCTCTCCTTCTGGCTCTGATGTTTAGAGATGCTTTGGGGCTTTACAAACTGCAGAATGGACTTAAAGGGGATCTCAGAAGATGCTCTTTCCAAGTGTTACCTGGGGATGGCTAGCCCTCAGATGGGCCACCTTGGTGCTGCTGCTGCTAAAGTTACTGCACTTGTCAGGCTTGGAGAGCAGTCTGCATATGAGTTGGTGCAAGAAAAGAAAAAGGGAACAAGCTATTAACTGAGCAAGGAGATGGATTATTCATGGCTTTGACAGACTTTGGAGCTGGCCCAAAGTGCTGTCAATTGCCAGCGGTAAATAGCCAAAAAATGAAAAACGATCTTTTTTTAGGCTGTGTCAGCAGTATCAATCAAAGCAGTATCCAAAAATCTTGAAATGAATAGAGCACATTTCTGGCTGATGATGCTCAAGCAGAATATATTTTAAATGGACGTGAAACCAATGACATATCGCCTTACGGTTGTTTGTGTAACCACAGCTGTTTCAGAGATTATACAAAAAGAGAGTGTTTTTTTGAGCATGTATCTGGTTTTTTTTAATTGTTTCTTTTCCTATTTACCAATGCTTAGGTTGATTTTACTGTGAAGCTTTTTGACGTGTTTAATTTTCAGAAAGAACAAAGATTTATTATGATCTGAAACAAATATTGTATGCTGCAGAGCACTATGGAGAGACATGGCAAGGGGTATTAATTGATGTTAGCTTTGCCACACTTTTCCCCTTCATTATTTTAGTTTAAAAAAAAAAAAAAAACCACCAAAAAAACCCACAAAACCAAACCAAACCAAAACAGGACAAAACAAAAAAGTAAGTACTGGAAAATCTCAGCGTCTGTGAGGCACTTTAACAATTGCTGTCAAATAGTCTGTTTCTGAAACACAGAGGAAGAGTCCTTATAAACTCATGTGGAGGTCCACATAAGAGAGGTAAAGTAGACAGAAAATGATGGAGAGCTGTGAATATTTGAGCCATGGTATTTTTGGAAGGTTATGAAACGTACTCTGTTAACTGCTAAGCAAAACCAGCACACTGGTGACAGTCCAGATTCAGATTTCTTGGACTTAGTGTTGTAAAAAGGACCAATAACAGTGATAATCATGAACATTTAAGGAAATGTTATTCCTCAATTCTTTATCCAGGTCTTGGAGAAGGATGGAGAGTACAGTACAGATAGATTGCGGACTATGTTAATACATAGTACATGCTAAAAGATTTCTGTAAAGAACAGGACTTCAAATATTCCTTTAATATACTTTGTGATAAATTTTCACAAATTTCAAGTTGAACTCATTGAATTCTTTAAGACTTTTTTTTCTTTTTCTGCTTAGTAACCCATAGCACCAACAATATCACTGTCTATTTTCACGCCTTCCAGTTTTAGCACTTGCCTTCAAGGTGAAAACATAACTCGAATATCTCATTTATTTTTTTTAATACAAGCCTTATAACTACTCTTTTAATTACGGTTAAAATAAAATAATTTAACTGCATTTCCTTCAATACTTATCTTCCCTCTATCTTTCCAATATCTTGGATTACTTTTTCCCTTAATTTATTATAAACTATCCCATTAGTAACTTCCTTTTATTTCTTAATTTGAGGATTATTTAGGTAAAATCTTATGGTCGGTAATGAAAGGGCCTGATCCTCCAAAACAATTTTTCTTGTATTGTTTTCACTTGAAGAGTGAGTAAACTTCTTGCATAGCTTTTATTTTTAGTAAGGTTTAGAAGCTCACAGAGAAGAACTAATCAACATGCAGTGAGGTGACTTACTTGTCACCGTACACCTTATAGTTTATCACGTTAATTTCTACAGTCCTTAGTACAAATATGTACCAACATACAGTGCAATAAATCTAAAACTAGAATGCACTCTTTTTACTTGCAGCTATATTAATAAGCATAATATTGCATTATTGTACTAAAAAAATTAGGTTCTTACAAGTCCTATGCTAACAAAAACTTTTAAACCTGTGTGAGATTTCGTATTTAAATGTATGCAAGTAATTACCTTCATATTCTAGCCTCAGTTTAGCATTAAAATCCAATGAGCTTCAGTGGGAATCTTAGACGTAGGACTGAAGTGATCACAGTGCTTGACAGGTTAGTCAGTCATTAATTATGCATAGACTGTGCCCATGAAACTAGGTTTTCATCCTAGGCCAAAGTTTGGTCCTTTATGAGTTTGATTACATAGATTAAAGTATTGGTGAAAATGCTGAGAATATCTCCTCAGTTTGAGGAGTTACGGCAGCTTGAGAATTAATTTGCTGTCTATTGCTGTTCATTTTCATTTGAAACACCTCTCATGAAGTCACAGGGATCCAGCCGATGCAGCATGGTTGTTGCACACCTGCAGGCTTGTGCAGAGGCAAGGTGGCAGGGCACAGGGCAAACAGCATGCTCAAGAGCAACCTGCTCCAGTACCACAGACGCCAGCAGCCCCCAGCCCAGGATTCACCTCAGCTCCCTCCTCTGTGCCACTGCGAGACAAGGGCAGCCTGATGAGGAGGTCGTGCAGTTCCACTGGGTCCTGGACTTTCTTCTATCCCATCAGCTTCCCTGATATGCTCCCTGGCTCCTTAGCTGCAGTGACTTCTTGCTCTTCCCTCTGCCCTTGCCCTCCATGCCAGGGAGGTTTGAGATGTTCCCGTTCCTCTCCTGATCCATCCAGCATCTTCCCTTTCTTCTTCATGCCAAGGGTGTGTTTGCTTCAGTAGGTGCTTTCCTCTCTTTTCCTCCCCTTCCCTTTATTTTTTCTACTTCTTTCCTGGTGGGGGAAAGTCATACAGAGCCAACACGGCAAGGACCTGAGGCTGTGGCTGATCTAGGAAGTGTCACAGGGTCCCTAGAAACAGAAATTGATCTAGAAACAGTTGTGAAGAGTCCTGAAGCTCTGGCTGTGCTAAACTTACAAGATGATTTATCATGCGATGTCCAGACACACATTTAAACAGACGAATATTGTCAAATTAGCAAGAAAACACCCTCATGTCCTTCAATAATTGCTAATATTCTATATGTATTTGATATACTATATCATGTCTAATAATGATAATATTTCTACAGTCTGTTTCTTCAAATTATTTTAAAAGGCTTTTGCAATCAGTAATTATGACTTAGAAATCTCTTGTAGGGTATCACCTTCAATTCATAGCTGAGGAAATTTAAACCACTTAGAAGGAAGCAATATATTTTTTTAATTTTCCTAATTTTAAAATTGAGTGAAATCAAAATTTTCCTTTAAATGAATGGCACTAAGACTTGTGTACCATGAGTGGATAAGCACTATGAAACTAAGGGTAATACTTTGTATCTAAGATGATATATTTCAAACATAACCTAATATTTGGATGGTAAACATAAAGACATCTAATAAAATGCTAGACAGTTGTACGTGTATTATTAGATACATAAACAAATAATTAACTATATAATTTTTATTAGAATATTTCATTGCACTGTGACATGTGGCACATAACCAAATAATTCAAAAATATTTGAACTGCATGCAACACATTTTCCCAAGATAAAATCAAAGCTCTGTCTTTTCCAAAGCAAATTACTGCAGAAAAGCATTACAGGGACTATCCTGGTCAGAGCAGTAACGTATGGTGACATTCTTCACTGCTGCAGAAAATCAGTACAATTTCATTACCCTGCTTTCCCGCAGGGCAGCTTGATGCACTTACATTAAAGTCTCCATCTCTTACCTGTTTCTTAAAATGCTTGCCCTTTCTGTCTTTAGGGTTCTACTCTAATTTTAACAACAAAGAATCGTCTAGCTTTATAAAACAACTCATTTTAGAATTGGCTTGTTGTATTTTTATCTTGTATTTAAAACACAAACCCTGAAATAAAAGTGTGGTTTTGGCTTAACAACTTCTGCAATGTGATGCAATGCCGTAACATCTTTGCTTACAAATTAGTTTTATCCCTCAGTTTGTTGCAATTTAAGCTAAAACCTTTGTTTTGTTCTGTTGTTTGCTTTACTGTTTTTTTAAGGCTACCGTGTGATGAACATTTAACTAAGGTCAATAATGAAAACACACCACTAACCCTGAGCTGCAGCAATGTAAACTGAGATAGGAAATAAAAATGAGGAGCAATGTGGAAGGCTGGAGGGAGACAGGGCTCCCTAAACTGGCTCTACAGCTAAGAGAAACAGTCTAAAACTAATCTTCTAAATCTTTAGCACTGTAGTAGTTCATGCCACACAAGACTAATGATTATTCGTTACAGGCAGCAGAGGTGTGCTAAGAGAAAAATACCCTTTTCCATATATACCACCATATAATTTAGTAAACCATTTTTGCAAGATCTTCAAGATGTCTTTGCTCTTAAAGTATTTCAGATAGATCTCTTTTTTAAAAAATAATGGTACATCATAATTTTCTAACATCTGTTTGTGTGTGTCAGGTTTATTGCTCACATCAACATCAACATGAAACCAGTGGGGACTAGCTTCCTCTGTAGAAAGAGTATTTTATAGGACACAGCAGTGCGAAGTTCCACACGCTGTTCTGCATTATAATTCAATACTTAACAGGAAAGGCCACTTCTCAAAGTAAAATGTAGTTCGATTTTCACGCTGTTTTCCCTCTTTGGGCTGCTGACAGCTTCACCAGTTAGCAGGACTGAAAGCACTTATTTTTAATAAGAGTCGCCCAAGGGCTCAAATTCCTTCACCTTGCACAAAATATAACAGTAGCAGTGATACCCACCCAGACTGTGATCAGACGAGTTTCCTGACTATGTTTTAGGTGTTAGAGAATTTGTGGTGTTTTGAAGGGGAAAGATGCGGAGTCTAACTGTAATGTGCACTCACATCTTCGGGCTTGATTTAAGGCTGCTTTTCAACTAACTAATAAACAGCTATGAAAGTCAGTTAGTCTGTTTCTTCGTGGAGGAGAAGCTAGTAATATGGAGTCTAATTCTTTTTTAAGCATAACTTGTTCTGTTTACCCACACAAGCCCAGTCTCAGTAAATGTTTTTTCCAGCTATACCCTATATCCCTCAGGAAAGCTGTATCCCGCATATTGCAGAGTAGTAGCATACATGGAGATTTAACAATTTGACATGCTAAATAACCAACAATAGCTGCATAAAGGTTGCCCAGTATGCAGATTGATGCTTGTGACCAGCTTTTACTGTGTAAAGATTTTGCTTCAGATGAAGGGAATCATGAGTCTCTCTTCATAGCTGTTATGTTCCAGCACAACCAGAACAATAACTGCGGTGGCTACAGCAATCATCAGGATACCTATTAAACCCTTTCTGCATGTAAAAGTACCATTCCTGTTTATGCCATGACTGACTGGAGGTGTTGTGAAGTACTATGACAAGTTCCTGCTCCACAGCTGGGCTGGGCTGGGCTGGTCTGCTGGTTTTGGCTGGGATAGAGTTAATTTTCTTCACAGTAGCTGGGATGGGGCTGTGTTTTGGATTTGTGCTGCAGACAGTGTTGGTGACACAGGGATGTTTTCCTTACTGCTGAGCAGTGCTTACACAGAGCCAAGGCCTTTGTTGCTTCTCACCCCACCCCATCAGCGAGCAGACTGGGGGTGCACAAGGAGTTGGGAGGGGACACAGCTGTGACAGCTGACCCCAACTGACCAAAGGGATATTCCATACCGTATGACGTCATGCTCAGTGATAAAATCTGGGGGGACAAAGAAGGAAGGGAGGATGTTCAGAGTGATGGCATTTGCCTTCCCAAGTCACCTTTATGCATGATGGAGCCCTTCTTTACTGGAGATGGCTGAACACCTGGGGAAGTGGGGAACGAATTCCTTGGTTCACTTTGCTTGTTGTTTGCATGGCTTTTGCTTTCCCTGTTAAACCGTCTATATCTCAACCCAAGTTTTTCTCACTTTCACTCTTCAGATTCTCTCCCACATCCCTCTGGGGGACATGAGCAAGCGGCTGCATGGGGCTTGGCTGCCAGCTGGGGCAAAACCACAATACCTGGAGGCATAAATCTGCCTCATCATTGTTACCGCTGCATGTACATCAGTGTCTGCCCTTTACCTGCCCAGAACTCTTGAACTCAGCCATAACTATTGTTATGGCTGAAGAATGATTGCGCACAGTGTGGTATGAACAGGCCAGATAACTTTTAATATTACTGCATATTGAAGAGAATCTGCTGTGATATCTCTAGGTGTTTGACATAGTCGTGATTTCTTACTCTGGTCTCATGACAGCCCATGCTACTAGTCCACATGCTCAAATACATTTGGAAACTGGAAGATATGCACGAACATTTCTTCTGTTTTCCCCAAAGGTGTTCATTTGGATGACACTGTTGTTTTTCTTCTTGACTATTTTGTCTCTTTTAGATCCAGTGTGTTCCAGGAACTTGTGAACATTATTCTGCTTCAGGCTATACTTCTGGTAAAAGTCACATACCCTTAACTCAAAGAATTTATTCTGTTGCTCTTGTATAACATGATTTACTTCGCCCTTGCGTAGGAGCTGGGATGGAAGCAGACACTACAACAGCCACAAGCATTTTGATAATGGGAATCCTCTAGTTAGAACTAGAGAAGTGATGCTTTCAGTTCTGCCCTTGATGTGTGGCACCAGTCTTACTTCCTTACATAAGCAGAGCAGGCAGAAATGAGTTAAAATGCTGGGAAATAATGAAATTCATGACCTAGAAAAAAAGAAGAAAAGTGAAATAAAAAACAAACTAAACATTCTGTGCATGACAGTTAAAGAAATCTGGAATGGCAAGATTTTTAAGCTAGCAAAACCCCAAGAAAGGGCTTAATTTCCATTTTACTTCTGAAGTGTCAATTCTTTGACCTTTTTTACATATGGAGGTTTACCTTGCCATTGTTATGCGGATTATCCTGAAGCCTCTAGCCAAGTGAGTAATCTTTGCTTGTACGTGTGACCATCAGCTGCAGGAGAAGCCATATGAAGTCAGTGACCCTCCTGCTGTTCAAAAACCTATCCTTAGCTGAAAAGAAGGGTAATGGGAGAGGGAATTGTCATACTGTGTAGCTTTATATCAGAATTGTTACATGCATTATGTACGTTATTTATAACTGTGTTACTGAGGATATACTGAAGTCTTCATCTAATACTTAAACAATGGAAGCTTGTCCAAGGAAGAATGAAACACAGTTAGCTACAGATGACCACAGCTGCATGTAGCAGTTTTTTTTGATTAATGAATAAAACAACACTCTTTTTTTTTTACTATTTTTTTTACGAACAGTTATAAATAGCTAAAAGGGACAGTTCAACTTCATTTGCAGTTGATAAATTTTCAGGAATAATTAATCTGATTAAGCATAGTGTAATAACATAGTAGTTCCGGACTGTGATTCATCTAAAATACACCAAGCAAAATGAGATTCTTGGTTCTCTGACTAGTTCAAGACTGTGTGCCAAGTTGATGGCTGTGATGGTTTTTATTTGTTATCCTCTTGGTTTGTGCTGGGGACAAAAGCAGTGTGTCAGGCATACTGTCCTCAGTGGACTCTTCTTCAGGATGGAAAGCTGTGCCCCTGCTGTCCCATGAGTCCTCTTGTTACAGGGGTGTTTTCTAAATCAGCATCTTTTCCTGATAGCAAGGGGTTTTTTAATGAAGTATCACAAATGCCATTTACAGTAGCACAAAAGGGGTGTGGTGAGTTTACTTTGGATATGGTGACTTCCGTATGCTTTGTAGGAAGTCAGTGAACTTAATCACTCCTAGAAGCCTTCAAGGCTTCCTGTAATGTAAAGAGGGGGAGAAGATATCTGTCCCAGGGGAGATGAATTGCAGTTACATGCAGGCATCTTCTCTGGGAAATGCGGAGGATGACACAGCAGATTTAGAACTTTTATAAGCACAATGTGAAGCAGGGTGCGACATGAAACCTCTTCTTTTCTCTTTACACTTTTGTTTTATGGTAACAACAAGATATACTTCCTTTTGTTCCTCCTTCTTTCATGGGTTCAGAGCTTGGGAGTGTTTCTTTTGTATATGCAATATTTCTAAAACATTTATCTAGCCCCTTAAGCCAGACTTAATTTAAGGAGAATGCCCATTTTTCCATTTTTATTATAAAATGCTGCACCTTTTTTTTTCTCCTCTTACAGTAATAAAGAAGAATTTCCAAGTATAAATGAAATTACATCAATATAGAGTTATCTAATTGATACCACAAAAGGAAAAAAATGGAGATGTAGAATCATTAATAGAATCATTAAGGTTGGAAGAGACCTCAAGGATCATCCAGTCCAACCGTCGAATATGAACTGTCCTTGTTCACCCCTGTAAGAACTTTTTTAGGAAACTCAAGAATTAACAGTTCAAGCCAGCTTTTTAAATACTTAAACATGCAGGTCTGCTTCCACAATAATTGATATAATTACTGCATCTAAATACTGGTCTCAGATGGAGTATAGTAAAGGAATACTGATTTCCTGAAAGTGTCTATCATCATTTATTTGAGCCTCTCGTGATTTGAAGCTTTATTACTGGTTAAGTGATGTGCCAAACAAGTTACTTTTCACTGTAGTTTTGTGCAGCCCTCCAGTTCG
Organism: Psophia crepitans; assembly: GCA_013399095.1. Taxonomy (NCBI): domain Eukaryota; kingdom Metazoa; phylum Chordata; class Aves; order Gruiformes; family Psophiidae; genus Psophia; species Psophia crepitans. The sequence goes on along the minus strand of VWZZ01006010.1, from coordinate 249,246 downwards.
TACTGATGTGGGCTGAGGATATTTGCCTGCTTCTACCAGGGCTTTAGGCTTGGTCCACGAGCCATGATGAAGACACATGCTTTGCACTAAAATGTTTTGCCATCTCTGCTGCTAGACCTCTCCATAAGAGTAAATTAGATGACTTTCTCTAAACGCAGTTGTATCAACTGACAGGAGGAGGGAGAGTGAGCTGATGGGTTGCTTTTGGCAACATGTATGGCATCATGGCAGGCTGTTTAGCTGAGAGCCAAATGCCTGTCAATATGATTGTGTGATGTGTGGCACTTGCACAACTGTTTTATGTGTAGTAGAGTACTACATAGCTTGTGCTACTAACTTCCTTGGGCAAACCCCAATATCCAAAGGCAAGCATGCTTAGAATTGCCCTAGTTATATTTTTCACTTTGGTTTTCAGATGTTGCTGAGTATGTTAACACTCAAAATTAATTTATATAACAAGTTTGCCAAACTGAAAAATAATAAAAGACTTATTCTCATGTATTTTATTCTCATATATTATTTATTATTCAAAACTTCTCTTTGTAAGCTGGAACTTGTGTTTTCTTGCATGTTAAAAACTTTGACAAGGACACATGCAGTAACATATGGGTCTGCTTTCACTGTCAGTACAAGGACGAAATATGCTTCAGGTTCTAAGAGGGAAATATTTGCTACATCATGTTACACCTTTTTAATTCATGTCAGCTGGAACAAACCAGAACGTCTACAGATCGTATTTGTGCAAGTTTTGTATTACTCCTGGATGCTCTGCATGCTTTGGCCGGCCTGCAAACATATTCCAAGTATATTAGAAAAAAGTTTCCCTTTGGATTTCAGATTTCAGACAGATTAGGTGGACTGGATCTAGAATTGGATACTTACTAGGATGATTGCTCCTATCATTTAATTGGTGACAAAGTTCCTGGAGTTGAATGAAAAGTTGAATGAAAATTGTGAAAAGCTAGAAAAAAAGTGAAAAAACTATAATTATCTCACAAAAAAAAAAAGAACTTAATTTTAGTTACTATAGAAATCCCTCAAAGGACTTTCTAATTATCTTGTAACAGGCAGGATGAGTATTAAAATTACATCTAAACCAGCATAACTGCAGAAGACTAACTGTTCAAAATTCTAACTGGATACTGTAAGCTGAACTAACACAAATACTGAATAACAATTGGACAAAAACTAATATGTCAAATGATGAAATTACTTGTGTATTTTTTCAGAGAAGTGAGTTATTCTATCCCACTAAGACAATGTTTACTTGGGTTGTTTACTTTCACAGACAGCAATAAGTACCTCAAGGAAACTGAGCAGGAATACAGCAGGAAAAGGGCATTTCTCACTTGCAACTACATTTTAAAGTGTTTCAGCTACATTTTCACTTGATTCAACTGCTGTTCAGGGTTAAACTACCATTCCTCTACTGTACCAACCAAACAGTCTCAATGTCTGTTATTTTGACAAATGTAAATTTGGCATGTTCACTGTCTCCTCCAAGTTTTCTTCGTAAGGCACCAATCTCAAAATCTTTTTAAGGTTTTCACTGGAAATGTCTTTTCACTTTGAGGTGTCATGATGTCAAGTCTTGAAAAAATGAGAGACAAAGCTTTACCAATGAGTATTAACCATACTATGATTAACCTTTTGTATATGAAGTATATTTATTTACTTACAATCCTTTGGGGGTCTGCTTGAAGCAGCACAGTGCTGTGCAGTCATTTCACTAGGTGCTAATACCAGTGCTTTTTTACTCAAAAACAATTAGCTTCGGAAATTTTATTAAACAAATTAGTTATTATGGAGCAGTTGTGCCACAATCATACTGCAATATACAAAATAGCTGGGTTTTAATCATTACAATTCATATGATTTGCAGCCATCTTGCATTTCCAAGATATTAGTGAGAAGTAAATTTGCAGAACCTTCCGTTCACCACAACTCAAGCTGCAATGAAAACTCAAATTTGTGAAAAAAAACCAAAACAAAAAACAAGTAAGAGAACAAAGAGATGGAAAGTAGACCTAGAAAGCAGGGAGAATTAAAATATTAATATCACTCTTAAAAAAAGTCTTCATTTCTTGCTTGTATAACCCATATTCCAATCTGACAAGGTCTGATTTCAGTCTGAGTGAGACTTACTGATTCTTTTCCACATTCCCTTCCTGTCTCCCAGACCCCACATCAGCCTCCTGTCCTCCAGGAGCTCAGTTTCTGCATATGGGCCTGAGGTTTTTGCAATCATTACAGAAGTCATCTGGAAATAGCAAACAGGTTAGAAACATAAAACAAATAAAAACAGAGAGCACTCTGAGAAAAAGAGCACTTTTTAAAGGTTGTGAAGATTGTTCGAAGAGAAAAAGACAATATGAGCTGGTAAAATCAAGAGGAAAAGGTAATACAATTTTTTTGAGAGGTGTTAGTTTAAATTAACCTTAAAGAGTTTCACAAGCCTAGATATTTTTGCCCTTTTGCTTCATTTTTCAAATATTGAGAGCATTATAGAATTCAGCACAGCAGCCTGATGATGTGTGCTGCTTTGAAACATGGTATGTTACCTCATTTTTCTAACAGCCCAATACAATTTGATCTGGATACTTCCTTCTGGGTATAAGTTAAGGCTACTGTTTTTCTTGTGTTCTGGAGCAAAAGAAAAGGAACAACATAAAATAAAGCAAACCTAGATTGTTGAGTTATGTGATAAATACTTGTCTGCACTCCCACAGAGGAGTACAAAGAGACAATGGCAGAGATGCCCTAGTAATCCCCTGCTCTGGATACTCCTCGACCCATCACAGAAGCCTTCAGTCCATCAGAGATTCATCTCCACAAGCCCTGAGGAGCACAGGGGCAGGTGGGAATCAAAATTAAGGATCAGAAGGAATAAACACCCTGTCTTGGCTCCTCCCAGGGCTGTCCAAGGAGACACTCAGCCCCAGCCTCCAGGTGTGACACTCATCCCCAAGATCCATGGAGGCAGCTCTGCAGCTCACCTTTTGGATTAAGGCCAGTTGCTGCCCAGGTGTATGAAATATCATGGGATCCATGGGAAGAACATTTTGGGTTTGCACATGAACTATTATGGGATGTCTAGGGGAGGAAGAAAAGGTGGGAAAAGCCTAGTTTGGGAAGGAACAAGTATGAGAAAATGAAGGGGTAAGGAGATTAAAAATGGCTGGTCACGCGTAAATAGTTTGCTGGTCAGTATGTTTCTCTAGCCATGTCCTGCACCTGACCAGCACAGTCAGCCCTGTCTCATTAAACTCCTTTCTAATTCTTTCTTGGGTGAGGGCTTTCTATGCTGTGTGCAAGTGTGTGTGCAGGGGAGAAGGAGTGCAGCCATGGGGGTCAGACCGTGGGTGGGAGGGTCCAGTGAGTGTGGGTGTACACATGAGTGTGTGATGGCTGGCAAAGGTCAGCCCAGACAAGCTGGTGAGCAGGTGAAACGGCTGGGGAACAAGATATGTGGGTGTTTCTGGGTGGGAGAGCTGCCAGAAAGCAGCTGAAGCAAGCACTGTTTCCTACCCAAACCTGCAGATCACACCTTCTTGTACTAGCACTGAGGCCAAGATGGTTTGCATGAGTCGCTCCTCTTGCATTTTATTGATTAACATTTAGAAAAGTTATAAAAATGCTGGAAGACAAGATACTACAATGAACATAGGGTTAGTCAAAACTCGTAATAGTCTAAATCAATGAAACCTAAATAATTGTAAGCATTGGATTACATTATTGTTACAGAGAAACATTGCATAAAAATTCAGTTCCCACACAGAGTACTTGAACTATTTTTTAAACAACTTTTTCTCCCAACTCTAGGCACATCTAGGAGAGATATGGCAAAGCTCTGGGGTTTTTGCTGCTACCTGACTTGTCTAACTCTGTTCTGTCACTTTGTATCCCACGCTCATCAGGAAATGACAGATTTTTTCACAGTCATACACAGGCCAAGAAAAACAACAACCACTAAAACAGGGGAAGAGGAAAGATTTAGAAGATCACTCCAAAAGTATTATTTAAAAGATTATTTTTCTCTCATAAAGTGAATCTGTTCAGGGACAATAGGAACTCATGTACAATGTAAAAACTGAAAAATTATTTGCATACATAGGTCTGATATACCTTTGAATAGAATGGTCATTTAATAGCTTCTTTGTACAATACCAAAATACAGAATGCAACTAGTCCAACCACTCTCTATATTTTTCCTTCCATTCCAAAATCACTCATAAGGACAGTCTGGTTATGCAAGACCAGATAAAACATGGTGGATTACTTAGATTTTAAGTAAGAAATGGCATGAAAAAATTCCACTGATTTTGCTAGCAAAAAGGCAAAGACAAAAACTAGTTGACTCAGAATTTTTTGAAGGAAAACCACATATTTTAGTGTTACAAATATGTACTGTACTGTTTAGTTACAACTGATCTCTGTGATAGTCACAGTAAATATCCACAACTGTTAATGAAAGACATTGAACCCGCGCTTTCCCTTTTTTCATTTCTCCCATTAAAAAACCCCAATGTAAGAGTAATAAACAAATTATTAATTATTAATTATTAAAGCAACTTAGAATAAACAGAAGTAGACCTTATCTTAATGAGTAAAGACTATCTATTTCATTTAAGTGTATTAATTTATTGCCTCCTTCACAAAGACAGCATGCCCTGCAGCATTTTAGGGGGAAGAACTGAAAGATCCTTTATAGCTTTTCTTTCCCACCTGCACCCTTGCCCCCACTTGCAGCGACTGGGCTGTGGAACTAAGCATCTTTTCAGCACACAGTTTGAACAAATGGCATTGACTAAATCCATTTCTCTTCCTTTGACTGCTTCATGTCTAGCAACCTAACACAGTATACTTGCCTATGTATCCTGAAGTTTTCTGTCACATTTGGCTGGACAAAATGCTGAGAATCTGAAACTGCAATTGAATGTACGTATCTATCTGGAACCTTTCTATGGTGTTCAATGGATAATTATAGTTGAAATAAAAGCATCATGACACATTTTCAGAATCAGTCTTCATTTATGTGTCTTTCTTTAATCTCTTGTAGATAAAAAAGAGCAATCCTGCACTTTTCATACTCGAGATTATTTCCTAGCCACTGCCTCTAAAGTTCTAAAAATTCCTAAATACAAATTTTAGTTTATACTAGTTTGCCACATATCTCATTTCTAAGCAGAATTACAAAGCATCAGAGAACAATCTTAGTTCAGCAGAAGTGAATACAGCTATGTATCCTTCAGGGGCTTTCCAACAAAAGGATTTTGATAGTGACAGGTATTTTTAAAAAGCTGTGATCCAATGTTAAATTTCGTAAGTTATATGACAAAAAGTTTTGGGGTGCTGAATCACGTTACTAATATTATACAGAAACATATCAGAAACAAAGCTTACTTCTTATTAAGTAAATATACACAGAATATATATTGAGGAACTATCACAGAAACCCTTGATGATTTTTAAAAGTGTATTTGCTGGTGCTATGCATCTAGTAAAGATATAGAGAACATTCTGAGCTAGAAATGCAAAAATCCCAAGACGATGGAATTCATCCCTCTGGAAGTGCAGCATATGCTATGTTACACTTTAGTCAACAAATTGGCATTTCTGAAAAGATAATTGAAGCTATGATTCCTAACGTATCAACAAGGTTTGATATAGCTTTAGAGCGTGCAAGTATTTTTGTAATCTGATTTTAAATGGTCAGCTAGAACTACTAAAACAAACATAGTGTGGCAAAGATGATTTTCAGCAGTATTAAGTATGTGTTTGTGTGTAATTAACATGTACAGCACAACTGTTTTCTGATTGTATTGGATTTATGTGGCAAGGTTTTGGTAGTGGGGGGGCTGCAGGAGCAGTTAGCCTGGAGAAAAGGAGGCTGAGGGGAGACCTTTTAGCTCTCTAACAATACCTGAAAAGAGGTTGTAGCCAGATGAGTGTTGGTCTCTTCTCCCAAGTAACAAGTGATAGAACAAGAGGAAACAACCTTCAGTTGTGCCAGGAGAGGTTTGGATTGGATATTAGGAAAAATTCTTCACCAAAATGGTTGTCAGGCATTGAAATAGGGTCCCCTGCGAAGTGGTTGAGTCACCATCCCTGGAGGTATTTAAAAGGCCTGTAGATGTGGTGCTTAGAGGCATGGTAGTGTTAGGTTAAAGGTTGAATTCAATTATATTGAGGGTCTTTTCCAACTAAAGTATTCTGATCCTATGAGAAGCTGTCAGAAGCCTCTCCCATGTCTGATAGAGCCAATGCCAGCTGGCTCCAAGACAGACCCACCACTGATCAAGGACGAGCCCATCAGTGCTGGTGGTAGCATCTATGCGGTAACAGAGTGAAGGGGGGAAAAACAAAAAAAAAAAA
>VWZZ01006010.1:199764-242348 GCA_013399095.1 Psophia crepitans | reverse complement strand
ATGTCTGATAGAGCCAATGCCAGCTGGCTCCAAGACAGACCCACCAATGATCAAGGACGAGCCCATCAGTGCGGGTGGTAGCATCTATGCGGTAACAGAGTGAAGGGGGGAAAAACAAAAAAAAAAAAACAAACAACACAAAACTGAGCAATTTCAACCAGAGAGAGGTGTGAGAATATGTGAGAGAAACAACTGTAGATACTAAGGTCAATGAAGAACAAGGGGGAGGAGGTGCTCCAGGTGCCGGAGCAGAGATTCCCCTGCAGCAGCCCGCGGAGAAGTCCATGGTGAGGCAGGCTGTCCCCCTGCAGCCCATGGAACTTAATAGTGGAGCAGATATCCACTTTCAGCCCATGAAGCACCCCATGCCAGAGCAGGTGGAGACACCTGAAGGAGGCTGTGACCCTGTGGGAAGCCCACGCTGGAGCAGGCTCCTGGCAGAACCTGTGGCCCCATGGAAAGAGGAGCCCACGCCAGTGCAGGTTTTCTGGCAGGACTTGAGACCCCATGGAAGTCTCACACTGGAGCACTTGGTGAAGACCTGCAGCCTGTGGGAAGGACTCAAGTTGGAGAAGTTCATGGAGGACTGTCTGCTGTGGGAGGGACCCCACACTGGAGCAGGGGCAGAGTGTGAGGAGTCCTCCCCCTGAGGAGGAAGGAGTGGCAGAGACATGTGATGAACTGACCACAACCCTCAATCCCTATCCCCCTGTGCTGCTTGGGGGGAGTAGGTAGAGAAAATTGTGAACGAAGGTGAGGCTGGGAAGAAGGGAGGGGTGGAGGGGAAGGTGTTTTATTTTTTTTTAATATATTTGTCATTATTGTATTGTGATTTTAATTAATAATAAACTAAATTAATTTCTGAGAATGTTTTCCCATGATGGTAACTGGTGAGTGATCTCTCCCTGTTCTAATCTAGACCTAGGAGCCTTTTGTTGTATTTTCTCTCCCCTGTCCAGTTGAAGAGGAGAGTGATAGAGTGGCTTGGTGGGCATGTCGTGGCCAGCCAAGGTCAATCCACCACACTGACTTCAATTACTAGTTTCTGATACAAGTAATAGTAGTAGTATTGAAGTAGTGTTCAGAGATTTAGAGTGTTTATTTGGGTGTATTTGCCTATTAGCAAGTTACAGAAAATCTGTCTGATTTTTTCCTGAGACTTCAAAATCATTTTGCTGGGATTTTTTTGAGTGTCCTTCCTGCAGAACAAGTTGCCAGAGTCACTGGATACAGTTATCTGAAGAGCTTATGGAAACCTTGAAAGATGAATTAAAGCGATTTTTTTTTAAACGGTCTGTGTATTTTAAAAATATTGGAGTAGCCACAGATGTAAGACCAAATATATTAAAGACAGAACTTTCTTGGAAGAGAGATTATCTTCCCTCTCATTTTAACAAGCTCCCATTTGGAGACCAGGAGATTCTGTACAGTAAACTATTACCTTTTTTATGTCACTATTACATCAGTGAGTATTTCCTGTTCTCCCTTGACCAGATGTGACTTCAGGAAGCAGAGAGAATGAGGAATCAAAGGAGGAATAAATGTTTGCTCCATCAGTGGTAGTAGGTAAAAGCTACCCAGGGTTTGATTTGGCATACTGATATGTAACTCAAAGTTAAATGAATAAAAAATATTGCAATGAAGCAGTCACCCTTATATGATGAATTATTTGCCTGTGCTTCATCACAACTTCTATGTAAAAGTCATGCTACCAATGAGAAATGCTCCTTTGACTAGATAGTACCGTCAACACTAAAGTTTTTCTTTCGGGAAATATGGGTTGAGTCTTAGTGACATGACAACTCTGTGTGAGAATAAACAGCACTTTCAACTAAGAGAGTTCAATTCACCGCAAACACATTTCCTGCATTCCATAATTTCACTTTAGCCAGTGAAACTATTCTGGCAAGAAAATCACTGCTGCATGCAAGAATTAGACACTTACCTGACATGATTTTGGAAAGTGCTGAACTTCTAACAGCTTTCACTGTGACTCCTAAATTAGATATCTGCAGCTGGATTTAGGAGGTTCATTAGTTATGAAATTCCTCTGCCTTATCCTAGTGCTCTGCTAAGACTTCTGTAAATGGAATTGTTCAAATTTATTAAGGATGGATGACCAAAATTACACCATGAGATCTCTTTTTAATTAAAGTAGGTATTACCAAAGTCCAGGAAAGCTGTGAGGGTTTAGTATCTTGGAAAGTAAGATCACTTGTATTTAAATACCTGCCTTTGCTATTAAAGCTTGAATATCTGTCGTGGTTTTACCCCATCCAGCGGCTGGGCACCACGCAGACACTCGCTCAGTCCCCCTCATCGGAAAGAGGGAGAGAATCGGAAGAGTGAAAGTGAGAAAATTCATAGGTTCAGGTACAAGAGTTTAATCAGTGAAGCAAAAGCCGCGTGCACAAGCAAAGCAAACCAAGGAATTCATTCCCCACTCCCCACGGCAGGCAGGGGTTCAGCCATCCCCAGGGCAGCAGGGCTCCCTCACGCATAATGGTGACTTGGGAAGACAAACACCATCACTCCAAACGCCGCTGCCCCCTCTTCTTCCCCCCAAGCCCCTTATAAACCGAGCATGATGCCATATGGTATGGNTAACTCTCTCTCAGCTGAAATCAGGACAACATCCTAGCTTTACATAGTGTTTGTGTATATAGATATATATATACACACAGAGACATACACACATATATGTGTGCCCGTATCAGTAAAATCCTTTCTTGCTGTATCTAAAAGAATGATTATGAGGCCAAATTGATAAATCCTGATATGAAGTTTTGAAACTCTTCAGAATGTTTTTTCTTAATACCGAAGAATTCTTTGTCTAATACAACCCGTCTGTCATGATCTGGACCAAAGGATTGGCTGAGTAATGTCCAAATAATTTCTGCATGATAAAATGGAATAAACAAAGGAAATGTATTTAGGGAAAAACAAACAAACAAACCAACAAACAAATGAATTCAAAGGCACTCCAATGAATGCAGTTGCCCAGGTATGATTTACTGGTTATTTCTTTTAAGCTCTTTGCTATTGGCATATGCTTTAGAAGATCATAGTGTGACCTTTGATATCAAACATATATGCAAGGCAAAGGTATATTAACAACAGCAACATATTAGCTTGTTTATTAATGGGCAAAGTGGAGTGTTCATTAAAGACGGTTATTGCACATGTATCGTAGAGTCATGTGTGCAACAACTGCTCACCTCCTACCTCCCCCAGCCTTTAAGCAGTGCCTAACTTATCTATGACAGTGACAACAGTAACTCTTACATAATGGAACTTTCATGACACATAAAAATTCTCTGCAATATTTTAGATCTTATTTTTTGTCAGTGAGAAATATTTTCTGAACCTATGTTCAAAAATAACTTTATAGTTCCTTCAGCAGTGTTAAACATAGAGAACCTGAGTAGTTACTTGTCTGAAATATTATTTTTCTTAAAAGAGTGTTGGTACATGTGTAAAAGCCCATATCTTGCTTACAGGATCCATAGTTTTGAGCTCATTAGTATGTCTGTGTTGATTCAGAGTTCTCACAGGGCTTTCAGATGTCACTGATAAAGTTTCTCAGGACAAACAGCTCAAACGCTTGGAGTCTTAACCATTTCAAAAGTGTGGATATCAAGAAATCCATAGTTCAGAGTGACCCAGGTGATAGGATTACTCCAGACTTTCAGAATACAGGCCTCCATTTTGAGTGCTAAATGCATTAATTTCAGGGGAAGACTATGGCCCTTGGCCAAGTGGCTCCGCTAGTCTTATCTTCTTCTAGAGGAGGCTGGCTGTGTCTGTCTTACAGATCTCTTTTCGCCTGTTGCCCCATGGCGTTGTGACATTATTATTTGTAATAATGTAAAGGCTGTGCTCCAGCCCACCGTAACTGTTATTCTCTAATGTGAAACTGAGTATATATTCTGCAGTATGGTACCCTGAGACACAAACTATCCTGAGATAAGGCTGATGTATTGCGTACAGCAGATAAGGCTGAGAAATCGCAAGTCAAAACTGCTCAACCTTACTGCAGATTGGGAGGTGATCCAGAACCGCAGCTGAGTCTTGTTCTGGATGCAAGAAATTGACTCAGTTCAAAAGATTTCTTAAGGTTCAATTAAACAAGCAGAGGAGCAGAACCCCAGAGGGAACTGCAAACCCAAATCATTTGGCAGTACAGGCTTATTACTTGAGACAACTAGCTTCTTAGATCTGCAGAAGGAAGGTCTTGGGAGTTTGTAGAGTGTCTCAGCCTCAAACAGCATCTTGGGGAATCTAGTGTGTATCCTCAGCTTGAATGGAGATTCCCAGGCACTTAGCCACCCAAGTAAAGACTTGGGAATGCAGAATGTGGGAATCTCGGCTAGAAGGTGACCTCCCACACTTTCATATTGGCCAAAATCAAAACTTGTTATGTCTGTCTTCCTATACAACCACAGACCCCTGTTTTCCTGAAAGTCAGCTGGAAAACTACACCATGTAGGAAATTCAAGGAATTATTCTCATCATTTAATGAATTTGTCAAACTTGCAGGATTTTCGTGGTGCTTTTTTTTTTTTAACTGATAAATTAGTGTTTTTCACTAAAGGTCTTTTTCTTGATAAATACGATTTTATGTGTCAGGGAGCTCTTGGTTGCAACATCTATGTGACTATGTCACCATTAAGAATGGCCTAGGGTTGGAATTAGAATGCCAAAACCACGGTAACCTAGCAGTGCATGTCTTCAAAATGAAACTTCTTATTGGAATTAGAAACTTTAGCAAAAGAGTTCAGAAAGGGGTGGAATGAAAGTTAATTGGGCATAAAGGTTACATAAATAGAGCTTTCATATACCAGATGCAATGGTAGGAGTAAAGGAAAATTTTAAGTCAGAAAGTAGCCATTACTGGAGCATTGTTTATCCGTTTTTAAAGTAGCCCCAATTTTGCCAGCTGATAGTTCCACTGTGTGATTTTCACCGTAATCATTGTTTTTCCTTGCTAGAAGCATATTTCTGGTCCCTTTGAACAAATCTGTTCTTGGGTTTTAGACATTGAAAGTGTGTTAAAATGGCAAAAAACTAATAGCTCCCTTAAAATTCTAGAGGTAGGATGGGAATTCCTACACTACAACTGCAGATGCCAGTATATTCGAACTTTGAAGTTCTGAACATTAAAATAGGATGAAAGTGAATCTTTATTAGCGGAAACATACAGGATTTTTTCCTGTCCCAATTTACCTGCTTATTAGTTTTGCAGCTACCACCAAATGCTTATTCCCTAAAAAGTATCCAGAACATAAAAGATGAAAGTCTAGTATAGATGCTAGGGGAGCACAGAAGGTAGAAAATATACTCAATGTATTTAGAATTTCTGCATAAAAATATCTTCTTTCTGCTACTTAAACCATTATATTAATTTTAATAATAATATTTGAACTGATTTTACAGGAGTCTTCACATTCATATCGATTTACCTAGCTCCCAAAACACAGAAATTTTTCAATTTGATTCTTATCACATAAATTCCCTGTAGTTACTCAAAGAGGAAAAGGATCAAGATGAGACAGAATGAGAAGACCAAAGCAATGGGCTTTGTGGAAGGAGTACAAGAAAGATGATGTAGGTATACTTCACTACCTGTTGAATTTATATTTTACTTTGTATTGACACGCTGTTGCAAGAAAATAAAATATTGCCTTTTCTTCCGTTCTTTATTAGAAACAACTGTCTCTTATATCTGTATGAGTCTGAGACAGAAATGTGTTTTTGCTTATATATTAAACCCAGTCTCAAGTATAGCAGTTGTGAGCTAAGGAAAGAAAATTAATATTGATAAATGCTCTGTTAAAAATCTTGATTCAGAGAACCTCTTCAAATGGTGCCAAAGAGTCGTCTCAAACTTTCTGAAATGGGGACTAATGTGTTCACCAGTGTGGCACAGAACCAAAATCAATGACAATAGATTAACTTCAATATGCTAGATGTAATAGCTACATTTTGGAAGGAACATTATCTCAAATTGGCTTTATTCATGCTACTAGAACAAATAAGGCCAGTACTTACAGAAGTAAAATTAATTTCAATACTTTTAAATGAGTATGTATTCAGTTGACACTACCAAACAAGAATTCCGTTTCAGTAGACAGAACTCTGGAACATCTCTCTGATAACTTTGAGTATGATCATCTGTCAGTTACAAATATAGTTCTTACTAATCCAACCAATGCTTATGGCAGGTAAAATAACTTCAGTAGAAGATTCAGTTGCTTAGTGCTTACTCTGTGTACTAAAAAAACTACCTTCTGAAACCAGTTAGAAAACATTTCCGGATCCATTTTTATAACGTGCAAATCTTTTCTGATATCCCTCCTGTTCCCGAAGGCAAAGACTGAATATAATACAGTTCTGAGATGGTGGTGAGATGTGCTGCCTCATGACATGTTAAGGAACATATCCCCATTTTCTGTGCTTTTTTTTTTTCAAAAATTTTTACAAATCCTGACACAGTTTTGAGATATTTTGTCTTCTGTAGGTGATGTCAATTGCTTTAGAAATAGATTACCCACTAGAGAAAGAGTTGTGAGATAGCTAGGCATCCAAGTCCCTGCTTCATTCATTGTTTAAGAGGTAATTTTAAAATTTAAAGCTGTCTAAAGAGTCTGTCAGAGATAGCTGCGAGATAGAGAGGGCAGTTAGAAGAACCCTTAGGGGATTATTTCTATTTGGTTGAGCAGCTCAGAGTGCTTGTCAAGCATTAGTGGAGTAAGATACTTTGACTTCATGAAGTGACAGAAGGGGCTGAGATGAATTAATAGATGTATGCCAGCATTGGAATTCAACCAAGCTCTTCATCTCAGTAAAGCATTTATAGTTTTTTTGGCAGCAGGTTCCACAGGTTGATTATGAAGTCTGTTTTGAAATATTTCCTTTCATCAGTTTACACCTGATTAAAAAAAAAAAAAAAAGAAGTATGAGTATCCCAAAATATTTTTCTTCTTTAAATTTTAAGTTGACAGTAAAGGCCTTCTGTTTTAAAGGGGCCACCAACTATATTCAGGTTAAGAAGACCATAATTCTGACCAATCAAAAAACAAATTACAAATTATTTTTAAAGAAATATTAACAACAGTTGCTGTTATCATCTCTCTCTTCTGTATGCCTTTTATTTGTGAACTACTCCTAGAATTATCTGTGAGTCTCTGGATAGAGAATTTTACAAAAGTGGATGACAGTTTAGATGTGACATAAACAATCTGTTACATGAACCATGATGTAGAGAAAAGTACTCATTATATGCTGAATATGAAATTATTATATTAAAAGACATCACAGCTAAAACTAAAAAAAGAGTATCTTAAAATACCATGTAGAATTTGAGTTATGGAATTAAATCACTGTCAGAAAAAAATAGAAGCAATTTAGACAAAAGTTAACGGGATTTCAAAGATTAGTCATTTATACAACTGATTTCAACTTAATGGCTGGAGGACATCTGTTTACCTTTCATGTACATTGCCAAGCTTTTCCCCCTCTTTTTTCAGAAGTACCGAAAGCAAGACGGATGTGTGTTTCACTTGAGGGATTCTGTTTCAAAAAGATATGAAGGACTTACAGCATTAGACGGTTAGTGCAGGAGCTGCAGGACAGGTAAGGTGCTCGCCAAAGGGGAGAATACAGCAGGTACTGCTGAAAGAGTGTCGTGACAGCAGAAGGTGATTGGTGGAGTTTCTTAAGTACTGCCCCAGAAACTGATCCTTTCCAATATTTTCATTAATGGTGCTGGCATAAAAAAAAGGTGCATGCTGGCAAAGCATGTTGGGTGTGTTAAGCTGGGATGTATTACCATAAAAGAAGACTGCAGTAACTGAATGACCACAAGGACTGAAATAATGAAAATGTGAATAACGTCAGTATTGCTACATGCGAGATGATGCACTTGAAAAACACTGTAGATCTCGGCTTAAATTGGGAGTTTCTGTTTGGAAATAACTGATAAACCATGGAGCCTGTAATCTCAACTACCCAGCTACAGGTTTGCTACAAGCTATCAAGATTAAGCACCAATGAAGGCAAACACAACGCTGTTATGTATGAGGAAAGTATTTCAAAGAAAGAGGAGGGAATATTAGTGTCATTATAACAGAGAGTGGTGAGACCCCATCAGGAATACAAGATAAACTCCTATCATCAGTGCTGAAAAATACGAATGCAGAACAGATCATGTACAGAGAACTATAAAAATATGTCTGTGTTGTGAGTATGGACACCCCATGGCATTTTCTATCTTGCTGAAAGGGTTATCAGCTGGAGGCTATTGCTGCTCCATTTCACTTGTGTGCCTTGATTTTCCTCCCATGCAAATGGAGGAAACCAGAGGGGTATACTTCCAGATTTTATCCCAACAAAGAATAAGAATCCTTCTGGGTAACACACTTGAACCTGGGAATTCTCCCTGACTTCCAGAGTACAGGTACATTCTTAATGACCAAGTCAACAAAAAACTGTCTTTCTATTTATACTTTAAAGGACACTAGGAGAGCTTGTTTTTTTCCTAATGTTGCAAAGTTAAGCCTTCACTGGAACAGTTGCTATCTATAAATAGAGAGGAGCATTAATATCAGGAAGATAGAATATCAAAATTATAAAACTATCATAAAAAAAAATGGATAAAACAGCCTATATGTAAGCATAGCTAATTGGTAAAAAAAAAAAGTCCATAGCAAATATTGGAGAAGTGAAATTCTGGACCACGTTTCTGAAAGGAGATCTGTCTGTTTCCAGCTTTATTGCTTTTACAAATGGAATTTCAAGTGTCGAGGAGGAGGATTATCTGATTTTGTGCTTGTGCAAGGAGAGGCCAGGACTCAGCAAGCCCTGGGAAGCCTACCTCTGCAAGAGTTCACTAGAAGCATTGTTGTTGAACAGCAGTTTCTCGTTCACAATTAGTTTTGCAGACCATTATTTAACTACTCTTACTGCATATGCCGACTGTGTACAGCATTGTTTTAGCAGAGCAAGAGGTGAGCCTACATTAAATATCTTGAAGAAATTTAAGCATATTGTACTCACAATTATACCTGTATTGAACAAATTTTCATTCCAATAAAGAAATACTACGTTTGTTACATAGCGTTTGCCATTATACTATATTAGCCAACAATGATTATTTGAGATCATACTAAATACAATGAAGTACAGCACTTGTCACTGTTATGAAGTAAGAAGATAAATTTCAACATCCAAACGTCTCTTTTCTAACTGCATAGAGAAGTCAGCATTTGTTTTGAGTTGTGGAAGCTAGATACTGGGCAATTAACTGCCTTGCTAGGAAAAAAACATGTAATTCTTGGACTTTTTAAGAACTCTCCTTATCCGCTCTCAGTGCTTGCAAATTCAAGTCCACTGATAAATAAATTATCACCAAGAAAGTCTTCCAGTGCCTAGCAGCACCCAAACCCCTCTGCTATTAAGCAGTTCAGCCACTGCAACTCATTTATTCTCTGTTATAATCTATGCACTATTTTTCTTCCATCTTTTTTTCGGACCTACAGAAGGCATTTGAAGAAATATCTTGTGCCTATCCCAGAGCATGGGTAATAGACTGACATGCTGACTTTGTGGATCTCTTATTTACGGCCTTTGACTTGGTGTTAGGCAAATGACTTGGGGCTGTAGCTCCCACTCCAAGAGCAAGTTAACTAAAAGTAATATTCAGGTGTGTGGCACTGAAGTAATCACCTGTCTCCAGGACCACGCGATTATGCCAAGGCCTGCCGCCATTGACCCAAGCACAACCAGCAGTCACAAGGCACATCCTGCCTATGCAGTTTTTCAGCAGAAAAGCACCAGAATGGAAGGTAATTGATATAATCAGTGGCATAATTCTCCAATAGGAGTAGAAGTAGACTCTTTCATTATTTCAGAGCCACACACCTCAGCACTGTCAGCTCTGCCATCACCACAGACACAGTGACTCTTCAATGATCATACCTGCATCAATGTTTACACCAGTGAGGGATGTAAAGCCCTCTTCCAGTATTAAGCTGTTGTCTGATTAATACGGCTAAATAGATACCAAAGCACTCAAAATCTCTTTTTTTCCCTCTGACAACTTGAAGTAAAGCCATGAGCAATCTAGTCAACTTCTGGAAAATGTAGGGCTGGTTGGCAAGATACTGCTCACAACTGGAGGCAATCAGAGGGCTGATTTTACAAATATCCAGAACAATTTTCAGATACCTTCTGTTCACCAGCTACCCATCAGTTCACCCCGTAGTTACCCTCCACTTTGTCCTGATTTCTTTAAAAAGTATTCTCCATGTCCTTGATACTCAGTAATGCATGTAGGTGTTAAGGTGTTAGTAGTGGGGGGCAGGGAGGAGGAGGATCTCCAGCGTGAAGCAGATATGCACTTGGCAGTCTGTGGAGGACCCCACACCAGAGCAGGGGAAAAGAGTGAGGTGGAAGGAAAGGCAATGCCTCCTGCTATGTGCTGACTATAACCCACCACTCCCGTATGCCCCTCTGAGGCTGGGTGGGATAGGGTTAGGGTTAGGGTTAGGCAGTCTGAAAGAGTCAAGATGAGCTTGGGAAACTGGTGAGCAAAGAGGTTGTTTTAATGTTTGAGGTTTTTGTTCCTCAGTGCCTAAATCTATAAAATAGATTGGCAATAAACTAATTTTTGGCAAGTCAAGTCTGTTTTGCCTGTGACAGTAATCAGTGAGCAATGTCTCTGCCTTTATCTTCACCCACAAGTTTTCTTATTCCTGTTTTTTCTTATTTTCTTTCCCTGTGCCACTGGGGTGGGGGTGGTGGAGTGAGTGAGCAGCTGGGTGGGAATTTGGTTCTTAGCCAGGGCTAACCCACCACATATTTACATCTGCAAGATGCATATAAAGATAAAAAAAAAAAAACATAGCTGCTCCCAAAGCTTTAGGAGAAAATAAAATCCTAGGAGAGAATGAAATTAACTCAATTTGCTCATGGCTGTAGATGATCTCTGACCAACAATCCTTTTCTGTATCTGTAAACCAAATGAGATTACATGTATTGGAATTTGACTCTTTGAAGTGTCATTCTCTTTAGCTATATTTTTCCCTACCATATCTATGCCACATGCTCATTGTTGTTTTTTAAACCTAGTTGGAGCTTCCTATTTCACATTTGTATCATTTCTGCCACAGCACAACTCCCCACAAAAGATCCCTTTCCACAATCCAGCAACTCTAATAAATTCTTTTTAGATTCAAGGAATACTAATTAGAATGCATGTCTTTTATAGTTCCCTACGAGTTTTTTTTTTTGAGGAGGGCACCTACACATGTTTGCCTCTGCGGAATTATGTATTCATAATCCTCTCAGTGGTAGTTCACTATATTGGCATGACATTCAAAGCCTGTTGTGTGCCCAGAGGTGGTTGTGTTCTGGAATGAAGGACAGTGGAGGGTCGCGTTGGACTATCATTTGAAGCACACCAAAGCTCTCTCATAGTCAGCTATTCTGTGATACCTGGACTGCTACAGATTGTGAACTTGTGTACCAACCATACTGCCAGACCTCAGAGAAGTCTTCTTCAGAAATCTAAGTGGATTTGAGAGATTATGATGAAGAAAATGTTTTTAGCATGCACTCTGAGATCTATTGTTGCATATTCTGTACTCAAACGGTTGCTCAGAGGATGCAGTCTTTGAATAGCTCTGACATTAATGACGTCCTCATGTGTTTTTTTCCTGCTTCTGAGGAATAGGTGAGGAAAAAGCTAGGTTTAATAATGTGTCTTTGTAATGTCCTTTCCACTTATCTGCATAGATAAATGTTTTATTTATCAAGTAACCCAATAATTTCACTAATATGCATATTGGAGACAGGAGTTTGGAGAGAGAAAGAACAGCTGTTGCATGTTCACTTTGTTCAATACTGCCTAAGGTTAATCTGTGTGGGCAACAGGCACTTTTGTTCACTTAAAAAACATAGGATGGTTGAAAGTTGAGGTGTTTACTCAGTCAGAAAAGGGAATAAATTCTGTCCTGCAGGCCAGGTTGAACATGTTTCTCTGAGGACGTGGGCAAGGTCACACAAAGATAGCATTCCCACCCATGCATTTTGTTACTCCCTCGACTGTTTAAAAACTGACATGCTGAAATGTTTCCTTGGACATTGTGGAGTGCAATACAGCCAGGATTTCCTTGCTGTGCAGGGCACTGTGCAGCAGTGCTCCAGAGACACCCCATGGAACGCAGTTATGTTAGAGATTGACGCTGTTTCTCACCTCTGTGTGAACTGGCCAAACTTCTGACATGAAGTCTGCCAGTTTTCTTAATCTAAACACCTAAAGTACTTGTGGATGTTAGGCTGGTACAACAGCAACTAGAGCAAAAGATCTTTTAAGCAGAAAGGTCTGTAAAAACCTTCTGGGTCTGTAAGAAACTATTTCTGTGCCAGGCCCTATTCTTCCCAGGAGGTTCCTAGCATACTCGATGCTGCACACTCCCAACTTGTCCCCGTCTTGCAGAGAAAAAACCCATAATTCTCCCTGCTGTCCTCACACTGCCCTTTAAGGGAAGAAAATGTATATAGCATCTGTAAACTCCAGACAAACAGCTATTACCCAATATGTGTTATACAATTAGCATTCAAGTGGCAGAGAGGTTGCCTATGAATTATCAGTGTCACTAAGCTAGGATTGAACCTGACTTAGTTGTCATTATGTTTATGTAAAAGAAAAAAGAAAGCTCTACACACATGTATAATGAATTACACAAGATCACAATGTTAAGGGACTGTTGTCCCCACTTTGTGGGAATAATTTTTGCCTCAAACACACAGCGTTCTAGTACCCTCCTATCACTCATCTGAGAATATTTTTATCCTCTTTTTTTTTCTTATAGCATCTGCTTTAGAGAAGCAATATGTTTCCTTGCATTAAACAACTGCTATACATAGGGGCTGGCTGGCTTCAAAGTTTAAACTCCTTTTTTTGGTTATGTATTTTTCAGGGTTGCTGAAAATAATTTGACAAAAAGCATATTACTTACATCAGTATTTATAAACTAATAAACATTTCCGAATGCCACAGCTGTAAAGATTTGCATTAGTCTCTTGCAGTTTCCTAACTACAAGCATGCATATCGTTATGTCTATACTAGGAACACAATAATATTAGGAAAATTAAGTTTAAACTGTATTTGAACACACTGAAAAAGGGAGGACTGCACAACTGATACAGTTCCTATGCAGTTGTCAAAGCCTTTTAACAGTCCTCCCCCTCCACACTGCTGTTGTGCATAATGTTGTTAATATTACATATACTCAGTGCCAGTCTTCCAAGTTAAAGTTGTACTGTCAGAGTTATAGAAAAATTTGGGTGGAGAAGGACCTCTGGAGGTCCTTTAAACTAAATTTATTCTAAACAGGATTAGCTTCAGAGCTGCACCAGGTTGCTCAGGGCTTCCCAGTAAGGAAATGAAGATGACTTCCTGTTGAAGGAAAATGACTGCATGACTTTCTGGGTAGTATGATGTGATTCAGCTGTTTGAAATTAATTACACTAGCAATAATGATTATGTGTCATCTAAACTCCAGAACTGCCTTGTAGACCTAACACAGGTCTACAACATTTTAGACAATCAATAGTAAGAGCTGAGAAATCAGATTTGGGAATTTTCTGTGCAGGGAGAGCCCGAGAGGAGCTATCTGACATGCTGTAAAGCATTACATTAGATACTTCAGCAGAAACAAGGAGAAGTAGAAAGGGGAAATGGGGAAGAATACAGAACCAAGAAAAGGAAGATTGTATTTGGCTGTCCACTTACTGGAGAAACAACTTTGTCATTTTTGTCATTCTTCAGCTTGTACCGGTAACAACCATTTCATGAAACATGTTTTGTCCAAGTCTGCTTTATAGATGCGCTGTGTAATGCAAAGAAGAACCTTTCAAATAGTTACATTAACAACTGACTGCGAACCTGGCTCTGTTCTGCTTCAGTTGTGCCTTGTATGCTCAGCAGCTTATAAAAAATTAAAATTGTCCCAGTCATCAACTGACTCCTCTACAGAAGCAACACTCCCAGATGCTGTATATGAGGAGGGTTTCAGCTCTGTATCGTCAGCTTTTGATCTCATTTTGCTCAACGAACACTTCAGAGAAGGTGCAGGGAGCATTGGGAATAAATTATAACCAAAGTGCACTGTGCTTCGGTGGTCCTGACAGCCAGAACAGTCCCTGTGAATGAGTGTTACCACTGGAAAACAGAAGAGCTCTAAGGCTAGTTTAGCACTTTTATTGTGTCAGGCCAAAGCACGACTCCCCCAGCATGAAAGCATGGCTGAACAAAATTAAGTTGCACTCATCTTACAAATGCCCATTTGTCCTGATTCTGCAGAACCCTTGTCTGAAATTATTATGTTACAGAAGGAAGGTTTACATAGGTTATTAGAATCAGAAAAAGCAAATACAAGAGTTTGTTTTCAAGTATTTGTCCAGAGAACTCAACAAAGTTCATACATACAACACACGCAGGCTTTTTTGGTTATGCACTATCCAAGCAAGCTGATTTTAAGCATTTGCCTAAAAGATTCATTTTATTATTCAGAGGTGTTTTCTTTGCTTGATTTCAGTGTAAATTGGGATTTTTTTTCCAAGGGAAAAAAGAACTCTATCCTATTGATATTTCTAGCTTATACATTTTTTTCTTTCTTGTGAAGGATTAGGATTTTAAAAGCATTCTAATCAGGCATGAATTAGAAATGAAAATTGTCATTAAAATTCTGTGAAATGGAGTACTGCAGAAATTTTTCAGTCAGTTCCTTTTGATTCGTTTCTCATAATCTAATTGAAAACTGATTATAGTAGTTAAAATGCATATTTGTAAAATATGTCGTGGAAAATGTAATCTCAACAGGTCTTACAGAATATATAAAGAACATTTTGATTTTTAAGTGGACAGTATTTTAAACAGTACTTACAAGAAGGAAAGAAAAATGGGACTAGGTTACTAACAGATAATACAACTCAAATAATTTTGTGCCTTTTCCCCTTAAAATGTAATTTAGGCATCTGCTTCAGCACTGAATCAGTATTGCAAAATGTGAAAGAACTGTCAAATGATTACAAAGCAAAAGTATTTGAATTTTCTCCATATGGAGCAAAGTAAACAACAATCTTGACACGAATCAGAGTGCCTGTTTGACATCAGGATTTCTGCCAAAATGTAGGTGGTTGGGACAGCATTCATGTCGTCGTCTTCTAAAATTATACAACCTGACTGTACTGTCAAAATAAAAAGGAAAATTTCATGCAGTTTTCTAACCTGACGCGCTAACAGAATCTGCATGTTCACAGTCTAAATGTTGACAGTGTTTGAGAAAGGAAACACATCTCTCACAAGAACAGAGAATGGAATGATAAATGGACGAGACCAAGATATCATATTAAGATCAATTGCCTGAAGATAAAGAATACACATCAGTAGAAATTGTTAACTAACAGGGGTGCAAACATCCATAAATGGAATAGTTTCTTCTAAATTACAAGAAATAATAACACAGTGACCTTTGTCAACAAATATGGTTTTACATCATATATAGAGAATAGATGACAAAAAGCTAGTCTTCAATGAATCAACAATCCTCTTTGGAGTCAGATTAAGCACAGTAAAAAATACTGACTTCAAAAACATGCATTTCACATAGTTTTTTCATTAGTAGCCTGATTCTGATAGAACTAAAACATCATCAGCTTTATTAACTTAATTTTCCCAGTTACCTAAGATCCCTGCAATTGCCAGTTCTGCGGCCCTTTTAACACCTCCTGACAGACAATATGCACCCCAGGCAGAACATGTTATTTAGCACATGATGGATGTCATAAAAAATGCCTGGAATTTGCAGCCTAATGACCTGCAGTCTTCCAGTCTCGGGGGCCATATTGTACCCAATTATGTCTGGTAACATCTAGTGTCAATTTATAATTCACTTTCTGAGTCAGGATCAATGAGTACTTTCAAAATGACCTACCTGAAAAAAAATCACAGAAGTTGATAACACTGTGTGGTAACTCTGTAATGAAAATGAGGTTGTTTATCTGTGACTTGACAAGGTATGCCCAGCTGAGGCCAGATTTTTTTTTTAAGATGTGAAAGTAGCCACATGCCATGCAAATCCTTCCTGCTCAAATCGTGTCACATCCAGGGCAGCACACATCCGATAACTTTCCATCACAATCTTTGATAGACTCTGAAGGAGTGCTTGTCATTGCCAGCACCGCTCTTTCTGGCAGGAAGGAAAACATCAGCTACTTGAGAGCTCCAGCTGCAAAAGATTTTCTGACAGGAGAAAAACCTGTCTTGATCCTCCAGCAAATTAAAGTTCTGTTCAAGTGTTGTATTTGAATCCCTATAAATACACAGGTGAGAAGCCATCCATCTAGTGTGTATGGTCTCTTCTGTGTGTTTGGCATTGACAAATATTATACCTATAAAATAAGTGCAGAGAACAAACAGTAGAAAAAGACACGTTACTTAAAAAAAATAAAAATCAAATCCTACCGTAGAACTAGACAAGTGTCCTATTTTTAAGCTGGGGTGGGAGGAACTGACTGGAGACTTTGCCCCTTGCCCAGAAAGGAATGAAAATGAGTAAAAGCAAATGATAACGTATCAGGACCATCAGCATGAAAAATTGCTGGCTACTTTGCTAAAAAATCTGGAAAAGCTGGGACCGTTCAAAAAGTGCCCATCTGTCACTGGGACCTATGCTGCTATGAGGAAGATTCTCTTCCAAGCAGAGCTGGACACTTAAAAGCTCGGGCACAGGCACTCCTCTTTTGAGAATCATAGAACGGTTTGAGTTGGAAGGAATCTTAAAGATGATCTAGTTCCAACCCCCCTGCCGTGGGCAGGGACACCCTCCCCTAGACCAGGTTGCCCAAAGCCCCATCCAGCCTGGCCTTGAACACTGTCAGGGAGGGGGCAGCCACAGCTTCTCTAGGCAACCTGTTCCAGTGCCTCACCACCCTCACAGGGAAGAATTTCTTCCTAATGTCCAATCTAAGTCTTCCCTCTTTAAGTTTAAAGCCATTACTCCTTGTCCTATCATTACATTCCCTGATAAACAGCCCCTCTCCAGCTTTCCTGTAGGTCCCCTTTAGGTACCGGAAGGTTGCAATAAGGTCTCCCCAGAGCCTTCTCTTCTCCAGGCTGAACTAGCCCAACTCCCACAGCCTGTCCTCCTAGGAGAGGTGCTCCAGCCCTCTGATCAACTCTGTGGCCCTCCCCTGGACCTGCTCCAGGAGCTCCATGTCTTTTCTGTGCCAGGGACCCCAGAGCTGGATGCAGTACTGCAGGTGGGGTCTCACAAGAGCAGAGTACGAGGGGGAGAATCACCTCCCTCAACCTGCTGGTCACACTGTTTTTGATGGAGTCTAGGACACAGATGGTTTTCTGGGCTGCTAGTGCACACCACCAGCTCATGTTCAGTTTTTCATCAACCAGTAGGTCTCCCTGGAGTCTTCTCTTCTCCAGGCTGAACAAGTCCAACTCTCTCAGCCTGTCTTCATAGGAGAGGGGCTCCAGCCCTTTGATCATCTTTGTTTAAAAGACAAACAACTGTTTCTTCAGTTCCAATCTGTTAGGTTTTTCATATGTCATAATAGCAGTATGTTTAGTAAAGTAAATAATAGGAATCAGAAAAAAAAAAGTGGGGTGGCATTAGTGTCCAATTATTTATTCTGCTTCATGGAAATAAAGAAATATTTCTCTATCTTTGTAAACGTCAGGTTGTCCAGTAAGGTTTTGCAGTCACCTCCATGGTGAGTTTTGCTCACCATCCTTAGAAGGTTTCAAAAGTCACCTATACAAGGCTTTAGGCAACCTCATGTAGCTTTGAATTTGGCTCTGCTCAAAGGTGAGGTGGTACTAGACACCTCTGGAGTCCCTTCCAAACAAAATCCTTCTATGATTCTGTGGCTGTATTTACCAATAACAGGAGAAAGAAAGAAAGAAAGAAAGAAAGAAAGAAAGAAAGAAAGAAAGAAAGAAAGGAAGGAAGGAAAAAAAGGAAGAAAGGAAGAAAGGAAGAAAGGAAGAAAGAAAGGAGAAAAATTGTGCAGTTCTGACCAAAAAATTCTTGTTTCAGTCATTTGCCATCATAATAAAGAAAAAAGGAACCTGGAAGATGCAGAAGTCTTGTTGATGCATTAGCATCAGTACAGGCAGAGAAAGGATGTTCTTGACCTTATAGGTCAAGAGGAAAGAAAATATTATTGTGGCATAAAAATTTTAAGTCTTGAATCTGTTTGGGTAGAAATATAATTATTAATTGTTACTACAGATTCTGCAGATGATTTTCTAGTGTCCTATCAGATCACAATTTATTTCACATTCTTAAAGGAGGAGGTACTGTCATACACAGCTTACATGCTTAGCTCATTTCGTGCCTAGGCTCATTGCCCCCTAATAATTCTGTGACAGACAAAATAATGCTGTGAATCTGAATAATAATGATAAATATCTGGTTTTGCTGCCAGAAGTCATAGCAAAACACATCTTTGGCTGTACTGTAGTGGGGAAAATGTTTGCAAAAGTGTGATTTTCATTACATTCCTTCACTTTTCATGAGCTATTGCAACAATTGGCTTTCTGACAAGTCTCTAAGAGCATCCCATTCAAGGACCCCTTGTGCTGAATTCCATAAATGGGGGGGATGGGGGTGTTAAGTTGTCCTGCCCTGAAACAAAAGCTTAATTGGAACTATCACCAATGGCAATGAGCAATAACTCACTGCTCTCCAAGCATGGAGGTATAATTTATGCTGCTGTCAGCCCACCATTACTCATGTCACCCCTCCATTACTCGCACAACTTCTGGCATGCCAGTGGGTACAAATGACCATGTATACAAGTCTTTTCCTATCCATGAGTATGTACATACATAGCATCTGCCCTTTCTTTCACAGCCCCATCTTTTCCTGCTGCATACCGTTGTTGCCTTCCGTCCATCCTCTCCTCTGGTACGGCAGCTAATACTTTCTGACCTCATTTAGGCTGCCTTCCCTTTCTGCCATTCAGGGGAGCTCAGCTCCTCAGAGACAGAATTGTCTATCATGATTTTCTGGCAAAGAAAATAAGAGGAGTCTATTTTATTTTTTTAGAACAAATGCATTCAGATTTAATTTTGTATTGTGGATATAATACTTCTGCACAAATATTGCCTTGATGGTTACAGCTGGCCAGACCCAAATGCCAGCAGTACATCAAGCCTCTCCAGTCCTGGCCTTATTTACATTTACAACATGCTCAGTTTTCACATCCATTGAATCCTTTGGATTTGTTCAGATGACAAGTAAATGTTCCTATTATCATACTTCCGATAATGTGGATGCAGTTTCATGAGTATGCATGCCAGGAACAGAAAGTAAATTAGCCATGATGGAGTATCAATTTGAGGCAGAAGTATTGCCATAAAGAAGTTACCTAAAAGTGAAATTCCTCTGAACTCTTAAGTCATATTTCATTCACTGACAAAAATATTAAATGCCACCCCGCTTTGTCGCTTGGCGTAGAATCCAGTCCCTTTTCTGGCACTCTGTGGGGTGAGGCAGTCTTTCCTGTTGTGTTTTGCAGGCCAGCTCTTCTCCAATAGCTTCCCAGGTTGAGCACACCATGTGCCACCACCTCTGTGTTTCTAGGAATGTCTCTTCTTTGCAATCAGCTCTGAAGCTTTACCTGGGCCTGCCCTGTACTGCAAGAAGACACATTCTACCTCCTTCCCTCTCCATTTTCTCCAGCCTAACAACATCTCCCTGTTGTTGTAGGTCTTGTCATAGAATCATAGAATCATAGAATCACTAAGGTTGGAAAGGACCTCCGAGATCATCAAGTCCAACCGTCAACCTAACACCACCATGCCTACTAGGTCACGTCCTGGAGTGCCACGTCTACACGTTTTTTGAACGTCTCCAGGGACGGCAATTCAACCACCTCTCTGGGCAGTCCATTCCAATGCCTCACTACTCTTTCCGTGAAGAAGATTTTCCTAATATCCAACCTAAACCTCCCCTGACGCAACTTGAGGCCGTTCCCTCTCGTCCTGTCACTTGCTACTTGGGAGAAGAGACCAACACCCTCCTCACTACAACCTCCTTTCAAGTAGTTGTCGAGAGTGATCGGGTCTCCCCTCAGCCTCCTCTTCTCCAGGCTAAATAGCCCCAGATCCCTCAGTCGCTCCTCATAAGATTTGTATTCCAGTCCCTTCACCAGTTTTGTTGCCCTTCTCTGAGAGAAGCATGCTGGGAGCCTCCCCATGCTTTGTGTGTCACCTCACACACAGAGGGGTAGCTCAAAGGGAAGCAGTGTTTCCTCCTCTCCGGAGGCCTCCACTCAATCTGGAGCACAGCAGCCACTAAAAAGCAAAGAGACACCCTCTTGCCTTAAACCACAGCCACTCTTTTTATAGTAGGACATACCACGCAGTGTGCATAAATTAAACAGTGAGCAAACCAGTGGAACTGTTCTAGCACCTTTCACAGTAATACAGGCCATTGAACAGGCATTAGGAAATCTTATTATGAAAGGATCGGAAACTATGAAATGAGAGTTTCTGGACACTAAATTAGTTTGGCCTTCAAGTGACAAACTTCATCACTAGGCTTTAAGTATTTCTTCAGTGTTTTGTCAAACAGTTTAAAATATTACCTTTCCAGCTATATCCACGTAATTTTTTCTGATCCACTGTATCAGAGCAAGTCCAGATAAGGGCCACAAAGTTGATCAGAGGGCTGGAGCACCTCTCCTACGAGGACAGCCTGAGGGAGCTGGGGTTGTTCAGCCTGGAGAAGAGAAGGCTCCAGGGAGACCTAATCATTGCCTTCCAATACCTAAAGGACCTACAGGAAAGCTGGAGAGGGACTCTTTACCAGGGAATGTAATGACAGGACAAGGAGTAATGGCTTTAAACTAAAAGAGGGGAGATTTAGATTGGACATTAGGAAGAAATTCTTTACTGTGAGGGTGGTGAGGCACTGGAACAGGTTGCCCAGAGAAGCTGTGGATGCCCCCTCCCTGCAAGTGTTTAAGGCCAGGCTGGATGGGGCTTTGGGCAGCATGGTCTAGTGGAGGGTGTCCCTGCCCATGGCAGGAACTAGATGAATCTTGTGATCCTTTCCAACCCAAACCATTCTATGATTCTATGATTATAAAACACTATTTCATATTTTTGGCTCTTTGACTGTTTAAATTCAGAATTAAATGATTTCTCTGTTACTAGTTATGACATCTTGAATCACAGCTGATAGAGTTAAAGCAGATGAATGAAAGGCCATTGGATTGCTTCCTGCAATTCTGCTTATTGATAAACAGAAATTTCGCTCTCTTGTTAATCTTTTCACGTTCAAATGAATATTTCAAATTTCTCCTCACAGAAGTGAAATAATGGGGAAAATGCAACATAAATCAGCAGTACTCCAGTAGAACACACTAATTGTGACAAAATGATACAGTGGGCAGCAAAGAGATGTGCTGAGTGTTGCTTCTGAACCTAGGTATCAAAATAGATGTGCTGAGAAAAGCATCATCTTCAAAAAGGTCATGTTGTCCCCATTTGTTATTTCTTTTTGTAATTTATTACCTTTTCCTTGCACCTTTCTCTGAGGAGGAAGAAGCAGATTAGTTTTCAAAGCCTTTAGAGGCTATAGGTGTGTTTAGGATTAATTTCTGCAGTTCAGCTTCTGGGCTGTTTGCCACCCACAAGGAGTGGCAGCGTCCAACCAGGAGCCGGCAGGATGATTCCGATAGCAAGCACAGCACTTCTTCCTCTGAAGAGTCAGAATAAGCCTCTTCACAAGGCAAGAGGGCAGAGGACAGAAATGTTCAAAGAGCTGAAGTTTTACCTCTTCCCTTGCCAAAAGAATCATGCTGAAATTGTAAACCAACACGTGCGGAAATCTGCATCCAACTGCAGGAAACCCCCAAGCATCAAGTACACAGGTTTTATTCTCTACCCGTATCACACTAGCAAAGTATCACACTATTGTGGTGAAGGAAATACATGGTGGGTGCTTTATGTTCCAGAGTTATGCAGCTATGATTCCTGAGAGATTCTGGACGACTGCGTGCGGCTCTGATCGCTACGGCAGAAGGTCTGCTGCACCTTGTACCCATTTTTAACGACAATCCAAAAATAAAGATATAAAAGTGTAAATTAAGTAAAATGTTGAAAAAAACACTTTATGTATTTTCAGCATCAAATGAAGGAGCTTTAGTCTCCTATAAAAGTCAGTCTGGATTTTTTGTCTGACTACACAAGGAAAGCTGCATATTTTAATTTCTGTTTGGTCTCTTTCTTCTGGAAATAAGTTTTTGTGCCTCTGCAGCCAGACCTTAACTTCCGTATTATTTTCTCTACTCTGGCACGTATTCCCAAATTCTTTTACCTCTTCTTCATCTCCATGTCATCCGTTCTTGATTTTATCTACTTCCGTGGTTTCAGTCACCACGTATGCCTGACAACAGCCATCCACATTGGTCAACTACAAGCATATCTTGTACTTCAGCCTTTTCCCTGTCACTGCCTCTTTCTCACCCTCCCCTGAAGGTTTGCTATGAACTCAATCTGCACACATTTACAAACTTGTCATAACCATTCCTGCCTGTTCTGCTCCTCTATTCTCCATTTTGTCTTCTGCATTCCCACGGCCTAAGCAAGAGGAAAAAAGCACAAAAAGAGAAAGACTCAGACAACTCTTTCATTATATAACATAATTTGCTCACAGTCTTGTGATCTGATGGCACTGATCTGAGAAACTTGCTGGTTTTCTGGGGAATTTCCCTTGCTATTTTATCCTCGACAGTCCTGTGCCCACCATTTCACGTTTTAATAGAATTTGATGAAAAAGCTCTTTTCTAATCAAAACCACATGCAATGTACTTTTTCTGAATTCTGTATTTTAAACTTCTGAGCCAATTGGCCCAAAAGAGATTATTTTCTTCTGGAAAATCATCCTGTTTTCAAACTGAAATGGAAGTAACATACCAGCTGAATGAAAAGGATCTGTATTTTTTGGAGTATGTAGTGAAACTGAAGACTCCTAAATTTTAGAGGAGTTTGGCTGTCCGTCATGAATGCTTTGATTTCATGTTAAATGTTATATTCTTGAGTAGACCACTGGAGAAGAAGTGAATTGCAGGGATGAGAGAGAAAGGCTCATTTGGCAAAGTGGCAGGTAACTCAGTACATCTGTTTACCCCACTTAAGAGACTGACAGGATTTGCTGCATACTGAAAGAAAAGCTAGTTAAAAATACTCAATGTGTACCGCTTTTGTCCAAGTGCATTAATTCCTATTTGTAGGAATAGATACAGGACAAAAGAAAGAAAATCGTATTAAATCTCTGAGTGTTTCAAACTTTGTGTTGGCATTCATTCCTAATTGAAAGAGTTCCAGTCAGTTTAGTACAGATTCTGCCTTGATGACAATAATTATTAGTTCACAAGAAAATGCCTACTTGTATAATACAGGCTATCATACATCATCTTTTTCCCAGACAGCTGCTCTTTTTCTTTCCTCTGAATACATTCAGGCAGATTTTTGATAGCTGCCGCCTGGAGCCAGCTTTTGTTTTTCCTGTGGAGAAAGTCAGGAAAGGAGGTGGAATCAATGACAAATGGATGCTGGAGAGTAATCCAAGTCCAGGGGTGGGGGAGGAAGGAAGAATTATCAGCGATTTTAAAATAGAAAGAAAGAGAGGTGCAGAGCAACTGCAGACAGTAGACATGTGGGCTGAGGATGGGGGCTGACAGTGAAGGGGAGGAGGGAGGTCCAAGTGGGAGCAGAAACTGAGGGGTGGGAGAAGATAATGGGAAAAGCATGGGGACTGTGGTGAGGAAGAGGATGCAAATCTATGATCAGAAGGGCATGCACAAGTATGTGTTGGAGGCTGAAAGTAGCTTTGCAGAAAAGGACCTAGAGGTCCTGGTGGACACCAAGTTGAGCATGAGTCAGAAACCTGTCCTTAAGGCAAAATTGGCTAACAGTATCCTGGGCTGCATTAGGAGGAAGAGTATTGTCAGTAGGTTGAGAAAACTGATCCTTCCGCTCTCCACAGTGCTAGTGAGGCCATGCCTGGTGTGCTGGGTCCAGTTTTGGCCTCCCCAGTACAAGAGATATATTGAGCTACTAAAGAGAGTCAACTGAAGGACCACAATGATGATTAAGTGACAGCAGCATCACTGATATGAGGAGAGGCTGAGAGAGCTGGGGCTCTTGAGTCTGGAGAAGAGAAGGCTCAGTGGGATAACATCAATGTATATTAATACTTTAAGGAGGGTGCAAAGAAGAGGGAGCCAGAGTCCTTTCAGTGGTGCCCATGACACAACCAGAGGCACTGGACACAAACTGAAACATAGGAGGTTCCCTCTGAATGTCAGGAAACACTTTTTCACTGCGAGGGTGACTGAGCACTGGCACCGGTTGCCCTGATAGGGTGTGGAGTTTCCAACCTTGGAGATACTCAAAACCCATCTGGACATGCTTCTGGAAAGCTGACTCTGGGTGGCCCTGCTTGAGCATGGGGGTTGGACCAAATGACATCCAGAGACCCCTGCCAACATCAACCCTTCTGTGACTGTGAATCTGGTGGGGGAGAGGGCTCTGGGAGAAGAGCTTTAGTACAGTTATGGTATAGGAGTTCGAATTTGGGGAGGTTACAGATGGGAATCCTCAAGGGTTTGTGCTGTAAACAGTAATCTGGAGCTCAGGAAGTGTAAATATAAGAAACAGGGATTCTGGCAGAGAATGATGAAAATTAAATTATGTTATTTCCATTTCTGTTTTGGGGACAGGTGAATTGAGATAACTGTCCCCTTCCATTGCACAACACCGGAAGGCACAGGAGCTAGTTTACCATTTCTTTTACAGTTGAGAACATGGTAGCTTTGTTACTTAACCTCACACAGTGTGTTAGAGCAGTCATTTGGGCCTAACATTCTCCTGACAACATGCTCACCTGCTTTCATACACACACAGAGCACACATACGCATGCAATCCCTGCTCCTGTAATCACATGTTGCAGCGTTAATGCTTATTGCACTGACTGCAACACAGAGGCTTTAACAACAAACCAAAAAAAACCAAACCAAACAAAACTAAACAAAACATATATTGCTGTTGTTGCCAGTAGTGGTAAAGTTTTTTTGAAAGTTTGCTTGAAGTAAATCAGACAGGCAAAACCAAAATCCACAGCTTCTTTTCCATTTTATCAATTTTTATCCTGGCATATGATGGGTCTTCCAACACTGATTTGCTATTCTTACTGGCATTTTAAAACATTTGCCTTGGTTTAATTTCATTTTTTTAACTCCCTGTTGCTTTAACTCACTTTAAGTATTATTTGTATGACAGATATATCTTATTTTCTTTGAGAGGCAGGGATTTATTACCACAGCAATTCCTTGTGATAAACAGTTGTGTGAATGGAACAAATGAATTCTTTCTAAGAATAACATTGTGGGGAAATCAGTAAAAAAAGTCAGTCACCATGTTTCTTTTACTAGGAAACTTGTACCCGCTTCTTTGTGCCCTATTTCTCTCCAGTTTTGCATTACTATTAATACCTGACTACTAAATTATTACAGCTTCTGACTTTTTTCCGACAACATCAGCCTTCAATGCTCTCAATACTGAAGGCATGTAAAAGGAAAGGCCTAAACCAGGGTCAAAATCTAAAGAAAAAAATTCCTCTCACCTGTTTACCTCTTTTCTCTGAAATTCTCACAGTTTTACAGAAAACTTTCTCATCTGTTCAGGACACAGCAAGCTGCATGGCACACCAAAAGCCAGATATCTTAAGGTTTTACAGTGCTGCTTTTTACTTCCCTGAAATGTCCTCTAGAAGGCTATGTCTAATGCAAGAATCCAACCAAGTCTTAAAGCATAAAATACTGACACCAAGACAATATCTTAAGGACTCAGAGAAGAACAGGGATAGGTGGAACTATATGGGATGCAACCATGGTGAGAGAAAAGCATTGGCTCATTCCCATACATTGAGCCTCAATTCCTGAGCTGAGATGGTGGCAGGGGAATCCTAATATGTTTAACAGAAACTAGTACAGCTCTTTCCCTTCAAGTGGTGAAGAAAAATGCATGGAAGGTCTGAAGTCATTGAGGGGAACTTACTCCAGGAAGAAAGGTCTGTTCTGCCTAAAGCAACTTCCTTAGAGAGCTCAGTGATCTGCATGGAAAATAGTAGGGAAAACACATATTGCAAGAGCAAAGAAGCACCAAGAAGTGCATCAAAAATATGGTTTTGTGCTCAGAAGACATAACAGCTCCAGTTGCAGTATGGTTATGACAGGTTTTCTTAAGAAGCCAACCTAGTTTTAGAAGTATGGAGTTCTTTTAGCTTATCACCCAATAATTCATGAAACAAGCTTCAGATCTAACTGCTCTTTGTAGTCCTGCCAGATACATCTCAGAAGACTACTTAAGAATAGAAAATAGCATGATAGATTTTCTGAACTACTTGGTGAATTCTTGACTTGCTGACATAAGGAGGTGAGGCTCAGTGGGGATGACATACAGGTCACTTGGGCACTGCTTCTGCAACTCGGAGTGGTACTTCTCATACTGCTGTGGCACACTGTTGCTGCTGACTGTTGTCTTAGGGGACACTGCACTTAATATTGAAGGAAGATGATGAAATATAGAAGGAAGATGGTGAAAGCTGCTTATATTTGGGGAAAGGAATGTGTTTACAAGTGGTACCTTTGTACTATTTAAAGGGATTTGTCTGCAAAATAAAAAGAAGCAGAGGGATGAAGGAAGAGTGAAAACATTGTGAAGGGTAAAAAGTCTCAACTGTGGCTCTTCCACGCTGCATTTCAGATAGCAGTCCAACCAGGAGAGTTTAATTTATTCTTAGCCCTTGAAGTAATACAGGCAGTAAATTAACAGAGTCTTACTTCAGGGAAAGCATATAAATTCTCTGGACCAAAACCACAAAATGTGAGACAATGCTCCATTAGGGTGGCAGTCTGTGCCCTGAGCTCTGCATGGCTTTTTTCAGTCAGTGTTTACCATCCTCAGCTGCAGATTTGCAACAAAGAGTTCAGATGCAGAACAGCATTTCATCCGTCTTGGTTCAAGCTTATGGGGCAGATGAGACTGGAATAACTCATGCAAGCGTTTGGGGGAAGGATAAATGTATAGTAAAATCTATACCTGGGTTATAGAGCACACGAAATTAGTAAGTTCTGTAAAATCCCAAATATTTCTTTGACAAAGAATACGTTAGGTGGATGGTGAATATCTGCTGCCATATGCTCACCCAGTTGTGCATGAGAGAGAAACAGTAGGAGGAGATTTCAGTATCCTGACTTCACGGTGAGATGTGTTTCACACAGAAGCAGATTTAGCTTTCAAAACTTTAAAGCATGACTAGGTTCAAATCTAGAGCATGAATCTGGGTAGAAGGCCTTTGTAATTCACAACAGCCAAGCTACAGACCTGAACTTCATAGTTCTGAAGGGTTTGGATCTAGGATTTATAGTCAAATACTGCATAAAAGCACCTGAAATGAAGGCAGTTTAAGGGGTGAGAGAAACACCAGTAATTAAGCAGGTCCCAGACTCTAATGGGACAGGATTATTATCACTGTACTTGTATTGCTCCTTTGGGGCCTTCCTGCAAGCTTCTTAGATGATAGTGATTCAGGAGTGGCTACAGTAAAGGCCAGCTGGCACAAGCGTGTCCCAAAGCATCAGCTTTATGGTGGTGTTTTTTCTGCTGATGCGCTTACTTGTCTTCTCCTAGCCATGTGCCAGCCTTTGTTTCTTCTTGCAGAGGCCTCTGTCCTTCTTTTTGGAACTGTAGCATTCTGATAGATGCTTGATGCTGAACTTTGGTTTATCCACTGGATATCTTTTGTGATCCTTTCACTGTGTAGCTGATACAACTATTGATGATACAGCCAATTTCTCCATAGGTGTCCTGGATCTTGACTATCACTGGCCTTGACCGTAAGCACCTGCCCCAAATTCTGCCTCATTTCTTGTCAGTCTCTAACTAATGGCCCCGTTAGACCTCCAGCCTGGCCCATGTGCTGTTTGAAAACCCTGGGAAAACAGTGATTTCAAATGGCACAGTGTATAATCTGATGTCTTTGTTCACCCCCTTTTCCAGCTATCTACCTTTTTTGCAATCTTATTTTTTCCCCTGAATGTTTCTTTCTTCTTGGTGTAACTATTAACTAAGAATTTCATAAACCTCAAAGAGGTAAAGATACATTAAGGCCATATCCAAGCTCATTTCTACTAGTGAGAAGAGATACTGATGTTGTGCAGATTAACCAGAATATTTGTTCAATCATGGTAAGTCCTAAGGTTATGGTTACTTAACAGAAGCCATGTTATGTATGAGAAGTAGTCAGTAGATATGTGTTATCTTGACTTTTCTCCTGCAGTAATTATCACTGCACCTATATTGCCTCAAGCACCTCAGCCAAGCTGGACATGCTCCTACCTTGTTTCTCCACTGTGCTGTCTAACATGTGTTGCCTTGTTCCCAGGAGAGGTATTAGTGAATGATCTCACTGAAGGAGATCATGGGCACTACTGGACTACAATGATAAGCAGGTTAGAAGGGTAGACTAGATAACACTGTACATTACCTAGCAAATAGTTTCAAGTAAATTCTCTGCTACAAGATGAACACTAGCTCTTTCCTACATTGAAGTGGTTTGTAGATGTGCTTTCCACTATGATATCACAGAATCACAGAATCATAGAGGTTGGAAGGGACCTCGAAAGATCATCTAGTCCAACCCCCTTGCCAGGGCAGGACCACCTAGAGCACATCACTCAGGAACACGTCCAGTCGGGTTTTGACTGTCTCCAGAGAAGGAGACTCCACAACCTCTCTGGGCAGCCTGTTCCAGGGCTCTGTCACTCTCACAGTGAAAAAGTTTTTCCTTATGCTAATCCAGAACCTCCTATGCTCCAGCTTGCACCCATTGCCCCTTGTCCTATCACTTAATGAGAATGAGAAGAGCCTGGCTCCATCTTCCTGACACTCACCCTTAACATATTTATAAACATTGATGAGGTCACCCCTCAGCCTCCTCTTCTCCAAGCTAAAGAGACCCAGCTCCCTCAGCCTTTCCTCAGAAGGGAGATGTTCCACTCCCTTGATCATCTTTGTGGCTCTGCGCTGGACTCTCTCTAGCAGTTCCCTGTCCTTCTTGAGCTGAGGGGCCCAGAACTGGACGCAATACTCCAGATGCAGCCTCACCAACGCAGAATAGAGGGGGAGGAGGACCTCCCTCGACCTACTGACCTACCTCGACCCTTCTAATGCACTCCAGGATGCCATTGGCCTTCCTGGCCACCACGGCACATTGCTGGCTCATGGTCATTCCTCCGTCCACCAGGACCCCCAGGTTCCTTTCCCCTACACTGCTCTCCAGCAGGTCAGTCCCCAACCTGTACTGGCACATGGGATTCTTCTTTCCCAGATGCAAGACTACACTTGCCCTTGTTAAATTTCATTAAGTTCTTCCTCGCCCAGCTCTCTACTGTATGCATCAAACATACAGTGACAAGTGCAGCAATGGTACAGGATGTACTTCTGAAGGTATTCACGGAAACCAGTTGGGTGTCTTGATGAGCTCCACAGTCTACCTCTAAAAAGGTCAGACCTGAATTTTCTTGAATACATTCACTTGATCTGTGTCACCGGAGAAAGGAGCTTATTGTTTCTTTTTTGCCATGTTCCTGCTGAGAGATGTACTGATGGAAAAAAAAAAAAAAGAAACCCACTTTTCTAGAAATTCTGGAGATAATTTCTCCCTCTTCCTCAAAAAATGAAAAAAAAACCAAACCAAAACAAAACAAAAAGCCAAAAATGAAACCCAAAACTTTCAGGAATATAACAGAAGAACAAAATTAAAAATAGATTAACTGTTTTGGTCAGGACTACTAGTTAGTATCTCAGAGAGAAGATGCCCATGTTTTTTAATACCACAAAGAGTAAAATCTAACTACAAAAAATAATACTTTTTTGGTTTGAGATCATGAAAAATCAGTACTGACATCAGTTTCTATAGCTGAGTTAATGGTGCGTGTGTTTAAAACCAATAGTACAGTGGAGTAAACAAGTGATTTGAGGCAACAAAGAACTGACATACAAAAGCTTACCTGTTTCTTGCACCTGCAGTTATCAGGAGAAGCAGAAAAATAAATTTGCCCTGGGAGGTTGAAAAGTATGGAACAAGCACAGGGTTAGTGATCCTATGCATGCTGAGGCCTCTGGAGATGGCATTCAAGGCGCATAAAATATACTGTATAGTGGTGAGAAAGCAGACTGAAGTGTGAACAAGTGGGAACAATACCCAAAATCTCTACTCAAATAATAAGAAGATTTGGCAACCCAGAAATTGCGAAGGCAGATGGGAAACTTCAAAGCCAAATTAGCAGATCGGCCATAGTTAAGAAGATGTAATAATTAGCAATATGGGATATTACCTATTATTAATAATTATTAATTAAATGCTTAATTAAGGAGATTTTATAAGTCTGTTTTTGGTCATCTGAGTTCCATTGTCTTTGCACAGAAAAGTGATTTAGAGTTATACATGTTATGTCCAGATATGCGGTCTAACAGAAATTTGTTTCACTCAGGACATGAAGAAAGCATACTTAACATTCAGCCTGTGAGTCCCTTTGTGGCCCTGGTAGTATGCCATACATGGTTAAAGAACATGTCTTTGCATAGTAAAAAATGAATTTTCTAGAAAAGTATACTAAGATTCACTGGATAATTAAGTCACATTTCTTCTTAGTGCCATTGGGATAAGACACTGTTGAAGGTTACTTCATCTTAAGAATTTTGGAAGCTGTAATTTGGTATCAGGGTTGTCCAGAAAACAATTACTTGATTTTACACAAGAAATAGTTCTTGACATGTGTTTCACAAAAAACTGCAACGCTAGGTTTTCATGAAGAAATTGTGGGTGGAGAAAGAAACCAAAGTAATGATGTTCTTTAAGGATGTACACTGACTGATTTTTGGATTTTTCTTGCTGTCTCTTTTTCCTTGTATTTGATTAAAACATTTAATGGGCCAGAGAGAGACTGAACCACTAGTTAAGTGTCTTTGTTCGGGATCTAGGAAGCCACTGGAGCAGATAATGACAGAAAATACTTAATTAAAAATATACTCATTTTTCCAATTACAGCTTAGCACCAACTCCAGTCAAATAAAACCCTGAAATTACCAACTGCAATAACTGAAAAATGACTTAAGTATCAATAACAGAAAGTCTGACCAGAAAACTTTAAGATGAGACTGCAAATCATTGTTAGAAACAATGTCATGAAGAACAGCCCCAAAATATTATTTATGTTTTATATTGTGCCATTCCTAATGCTATATACACACACACGGACATCTGGTTATCTATTTAAGCAAACTTCTGATTATTTAATTTGCATATATTCTATTATATTCATGGAGTCTAACATTCAAGGAGTCTAACAATTCAGGCATGCAAATGCAATCAAAATCTCCATTTGGTTTTTAAGGGAGACAGAGGGAGTTCTGTTAAGCATTTTAAACTGGCAAAACCTGTCTATCACATTATAATTGGCTCTAATTAATACTGCCAGAAGCTGCAGCTATAAAAATCTTTACCAAACACTGAGTCACACTTAAACTGGTGCAAAATCCTTCTCTTACCCAAGCAAACATTAGAGAAAATCACTTCCAATGTGTTCCTTAAATCTGAGAGCTGATTGATGACTGTGAGTGAAGACAAACATATGAGCATAGAAGAAGGCATTTTGTTGAAATTATGCATTTTCCTAAATGGTCCAGACAGATGTGAAAATCAGTACATTATATTGCATCCATAATGCATGTATGTATGCCTAGCCAGAATAGGAGAGTTAAGCACCATCCTTTTAAAGACGGAAAAGTGGGACATGAAGAAGTGTACCTATGTAATGAGCCTGCATTATAGGCTGTGAGATAATTCAGCCGACCCCGAGGCACACGAAAACAGTGGTGCAAAATGAACATCATATACAAAAACCTTAGCCATCACATACAGAAACTTTATCTAATCAGAGAGGCATAGAGTACCCCAGCCCAAACACAGTTCAGAATGAAACAGTCAGCTGCTGGAAGCTGGAGACACACTTTTTTTGGGGGGGAGGGACTCTGCACAAAACAGAGGTACCTATACCTCTGCACAAAACAGAGGTACCTGCACCTCTGGGGACTGTGGCTCGTGGACACACCGTTGGGTGAAGAACTGTCCGACTCCACTGGGAGAAAGCATTGGTCTGAATAGATGAGATTGGTACCCCCCACCTACTGCCACTGTCCCTGATGCCCCTGCCATCGTTGCACTTTACTCTCTTGACCACTGTAGAGGGACTTACAGAGCAGGAAGGCTTTGGGTCTTTGGAGTAGGCAGTGCAGCTCCTGCCTATGTATTCTCGGATTGACCCAGCTGCCATTGCTGAGGGACCAAGTAATTTGTCAAAAGCAGTATCAAACCAACTGAGAGGCTGGCACTGAAATTTAAAAACCATCTGATTTTCTCAGAAAACATCAGGTTGTGTCCAAAATGTGTGTACCTTAGAACAGTCCTGTTTATCCTGTTTAGAAGAACCTTGCAGAGTGGTGGTTAACAATTGACTTTGAATTAGGTCACACCAGTTAATTGCTGTAGTTCTGGACATGGTACAACTGTGTTGGAGCTGGAGACTGAAGAATACACCTATGCTACAGATGGTGTTGTAAATGTCCTTTTTTTAAAACTTTCTGGCCAGAGAAACAAGATTCCCACTTGCCCTCTCCCAGAACAGTGTGCAATACACTGGGAACCAGGTGCCGCCATGAAGGACAGAGTCCTACCATCTGCCATGGCATTATCTGTGAAACCTTAGCAAGACACCTCTGGAGAACTTTTTTACTGTGCTGATGAGGTACATACTGAAGGAACAATCTCAGAAGAAAACCTAAGCAAAGGACAACAGGTGATCATTGCCTTGTTCAGGTAAAATTCCCTGACTTTAGAGTGTTTTGCTTGTGATAGCCCAAAATCACATTTTAGGTGACTCAAGATTTAAAATGTCCGATATCCCACTAAATTTGGAATATTTTATAGTATTATTACTCTTGCAACCATTTCTGTCTTTCTCACTTTATTCAATCCATGATATTCATCTTCCCTGACAGACTGAAAAGAAACTTGGATACAAAGCAAAATATTGATTTCCTGTTAACTGCTGTTGCATGTATTGATTCTGTATCACCAGTTGTGTGGCAGTAGTTTTTCATCCCTTTCAAAGACACAGGTAATAATGACAGAGTTCTTTCTACCACAGCCATTTCCAATCGCAAAAAAAAAAAAAAAAAAAAAAAAAAGGAAACAGTGGCATCCCTTATCTTGGAAATAACAAGAGAGTGACTAAAAATCTCCTCTAGCTGTGTAGACAGCCAGTAGGTCCTGCACATCCACATATCATATACAGAAAATGATGGATGAGTATCAAATTCATTTGGAGGTGCATGGCATAGGTTCTGTGGAGCAAGCCAGACATTTCTGCATTGTGAACACTTCAGTGAAATTGGCCACTTTTCCTCAAAGTCACAAGGGAAAGAAAAGCATACTTTTACAACCTGAAAGCAAGTTTGCTGTCTGCTGTTTGCAGTCACATGATCCTGGGGTCTAGGGAGCAAGTAGTAAGTCTGTAATATTTCAGTTTTAACTTGTACTTGTTCTAGCCCAGGCAGAACTTCTGTCTCTGTTAAAATTTTTTTTCTTTGGTTCCTTCCTCAGGAATCGAAGCGTGGGAATATTCAGTATCATTACATTATTTGCTGGTTAAGGATAAGGTTTAGATACAAACTCTTCTTTGCTTACAGCCTGTCTGAGCTATGACATGGGCAGTGCTCAGTGTAGTCTTTTCTCAGGTGAGCCTGGCAATTTCTAATAGTTCAGGGCAGCTGCTTTTCTCTCTTAAATGTCTGTACATGTGAGCTGCTCCAATAGTCACGGTGTGCTTAATGGTTACACTCAAAATCTTGTTCAGAGCAGAGAGGAACACAAACTAGGGGTAGAGCTAGGAATTTATTATTAGGTTAATAAATGTTTGATTGGGTTTTTTTGTATGTTTCCTTGTCACTTGTTCCAGACTAAACACTGAAAATTGCAGGCAACCCTCCCTCAGCCCCATTACACA
This sequence comes from Psophia crepitans, assembly GCA_013399095.1. Classification (NCBI taxonomy): domain Eukaryota; kingdom Metazoa; phylum Chordata; class Aves; order Gruiformes; family Psophiidae; genus Psophia; species Psophia crepitans. The sequence continues at coordinate 208,119 of VWZZ01006010.1, read as the reverse complement.
GGAGGGGCTGTCTGTCCCACAGTGACTAGGTAGGGGTGCCCCGGAGCAAAGCCAACACAGAGGAGGCGACAGTCACGTGGCCACCAGGCAACTGGCGCCATGGCTGATACCAACGATAACCAGCAACAGCCAAGTCCAGAAACTACACTGTGCAGTCAGCACAAAGCCTGTGGCCTTTCACAAATAAGGGGAAAACAATATTTATGGGGCTATATGTGTATAGTGTCAGCATGGTCATGGAGGGTAGGTGAGGCAGAGAAGTAGGGATGGTGATGGTCTACAACCCTACACAGTTTGCCTCTCTATAAGTTGCATATATTCCCACATAGCAACAAGTTGCTCAGAACTGTGAATAACCCAAATGTTACTTCTCAAACAATGCAATGTTGGACATTTTTTTTTAATGTCTAGTTGAGACTGTGGCACTTAGCAAAAATGAGATCTGTGATCTTTGCTAGTAAAAACAAATGCAAGAGCAGGAGATAAAAAAAGCAACGAAATGAAAAATAAAATTTTTGTGTTGAAAAACAATTATTTGTTGAAAATTCTGAAAAGACAATCTTTTGTAATGGTTTTAAAGACCTTTTTTTCCTGTAAGTATTTTAGCCAAGAAGTGAAGAGAGATTAATTTGAAACTGCAAGCCTAGCCCACACGCCTTTCTTAAATACTAGATATATCTGATCCACTTACATAAATACTAGACTAATCTAATTCTGCTTCAGCACAGACCCACTGAAAGGAAAGGAAGAGGTAGGACTTGCATTGTGGTGACTTCTTCTTTGGCCCATTTTCTGAATGTGGAAAGTTCTCTTATGAAAATGCTCAAACAATAATGGAACTGTATGTATCATGAGGACATAGCTTTCAACAAAGACAAAAGGCAAGTCTAAGAAGAAACTGAAGTCAAAACTGCAATTCAGAGAAATTCTAACCTCAGTATACACAAATCTTATAAAAAATTGTGGCAAAATTTTTGCTTCAATGACTAGACATTCAGTACTGAAATAGTGCCCTAAAGGCTTGAAAAGTAGTGGTAAGTTAAAAATGCCGTTGAGCAAAAATAACATGATACTCGCCTATGAACTCTGGGAGAAGGAGAAAAAGCTTTAAAAAAATCTGTTTAACCAAATCTGTGGCTGAAATGGACTTCAGAAGGTTTGTGGACATACAGCTATTGCCAGGCTTCTGTATGCTGAGGGCAAAAAAAACGGGCTAAATAAAACAAGCTTTTAAAATACTGCGTATGGATAGCTCTATATACAGTGTCAGAAAGTTAGTCAGCATCATTGAAGCATGCAATTAAAATTACAAGATCAAACCTGATTGCAGGAGGATGCTTGGTGCAATGAAAAACAGGGCCATTTTTGTAATGGATTTAACATTCCAAATATATTTAACTAAACAACCCTGTGAGGGGAGAGAGAGGCACAGGGAGGAACAAATGAAAGTGCAAACATGTAGGCAATTTTAAATAAGGTTTAGGTAGAGACTGAATAGTCTGGTTTCATTTTTTTTTGTTATTTAAAATGTAAGCATAGGTGAAGTAATTTAAAAAAACAAATATGAGACTTGATGCTGGAAACAAAAATTGATAAAGAGCGATGTGCATTTGTGTATGTAAACATAATATATTTACACGTGTGCATGTGTGCACACAAACTTATAGAACATCAACCTTTTAGATTAATTAAAGTTAATGGAGAATCAGGGGTATGAAAATAATTAGTATCGCTCAAATTAATTCACGAGCTCTGTAGCTCCCCTAAAGATTAAAAACTAGAGCAGCCTGATGTCAGCAATCCTACTTGCAAGGTAAAAGTTATGTATAAATTACAGAGATGCATTACGAAGCCCATGCAAATTCTAATAGTTCATTATTATTCAACAGAGGACATGACACTCGATGAAAGAGACCTAACTAGCAGCCCAAATGGCTAATGAGAAAAGCTGGCATCACTGAAAACTTCTCCATCCTAACTTGCCAGTAGACCTACACACACTCCAAGACAGAGTCCTTTGTTTCCTGACCTTGTTGCAAGACAGCTGCTTTCTCAATGATGTGCTGTCTACTCATTAAGCTCAAGAATGAGGTTATAGGTCCTAGACAAGTACTCAAAATTGGAAGCCCTTATGAAGAGGGCATGTGGCATCTTCTCAAGGTATTAGTTTTGTTTACTGGGGATGCAGTCCCAGCTGTGAGATTTGAGTTTGTTCTGAGAAATCCTTAAACATCTTTCTGAACTGGGAACTTAGGATAAGCAACACTGTCTGTAGGTCTGTCTGTCTATCTATCTATCTACCTACCTTCTGAATCTCTGTAGGCTTTCAGCGGGAACAAGATGCACAAAATGTTTTGGGCTTGCATGGCAAGGTTTTCGTAGCGGGGGGGGCACAGGGGTGGTGGCTCCTGCCAGAAGCTGCTAGAAATTTCCCCTGTGTCTGACAGAGCCAATGCCAGCTGGCTTCAAGATGGACCTGTTGCTGACCAAGGCCAAGCCAGTCAACAACAGTGGTAGCACCTCTAGAACAACGTATTTAAGAAGATAAAAAAACAAACGCGGGAGCTTTTGCAGCCAGAGAGAGGAGTGAGAAGAGGTAAGAAACTTTGCAAACACAAAGGTCAATGAAGAAAGAGGGGGAGAGGATGCTCCAGGCACCAGACCAGAGATTCCCCTGTGACCTGTGGTGAAGACCATGGTGAGGCAGTCTGTCCACCTGCAGCCCATGGAGGAGGGATGATGGGGTGTAGAGATTCCACCTGCAGCCCATGGAGGACCCCCAAGTCAGAGCAGATGGAGACACCTGAAGGAGGCTGTGACCCCGTGGGAAGCCCACACTGGAGCAAGATCCTGGCAGGACCTGTGGCCCCGTGAAGAGAGGCGCCCACGCCAGAGCAGGTTTTCTGGCAAGACTTGTGACCCCATGGGAGACCCATGCTAGAGCAGTTCCTGAAGACCTGCAGCCAATGGGAAGGAATCAAGTTGGAGAAGTTCATGGAGGACTGTCTCCCGTGGGAGGGACCCCACACTGGAGCAGGGGCAGAATGTGAGGAGCCCTCCCCCTGAGGAGGAAGGAGCAGCAGAGACAATGTATGATCAACTGACCGTAACCCCATCCCCCTGTGCCGCTACGGGGAGCAGGGAGAGATTGGCAGTGAAGCTGAGAAGGGAGGGCTGGGGGGAGGTGTTTTAAGATTTGGTTTTATTTCTCACTGCTCTGCTCTGTGTTTGCTTGGTAATAAATTAGATTAATTCCTCTCTACGTCTGGCCTGTTTTGCCCAGGACGGTAATGGGTGAACAGCCTTTCCCTGTCCTTATCTTGACCCACGAGCTGTTCATTACACCTTTTCTCCCCTGTCTAGTTAAGGAGGGGGAGCGATAGAGTGGCTTTGGTGGACACCTGGACTTCAGCCAGGGTCAACCCACCACAACAAAGGCTGTGCAGTATGAACAGTGTCCAGACTACTGAGATTGCACTAGCTCCTTCTGCATTTCTAACTTACAGCTCCACATTCCCAGTGGGACTGTCCAGACTTGATTCTTCTTTCCCTTCCCTTCCCTCAGGAGACTGGGAAGAAGCAAGGATGATTCTCAGAGATTTTATTTACCCTGTGGGAGAGCAGTGCCCCAAAATACGGTAACATAATTCATCAACTCCAGTATTCCTGGGTCTGCAAAATACTTGGAGTGTTTGCCATTGGAAATACCATCATGCATAAACATAGGTAGTTTGTTAATAACAAGAAGGAAAATAAAGTAAAATAGGCAATATATTTTGCTGAGTTTTAAAGAATATACATTGTTCCATCCTAACCCACAGTGTAAATGTTATGTTCAAACCTGTTTTTTAAATGTCTAACACAGAGATTTTTGCTAAAGAGCATTAGGTCTTCTAAGAGTTTGTTTAACAGTTATTCATAGAATTCAGATTCCATTGTTATGCTTTATACAATTTATAATGCATTCCCAGCTCTCAATACTATTTACAATATTTAACTAAAAAAAAATCCTATGGCAGGCCCTCTCTGAACTTGACTGAGAGCTATTAACACCTATTTATAATTGTATTTTACATGCAATTTCCTTGAGGTTTAACTTTCAGTGTAATGCTAAATAAAATTAGATACTCAGCCCTGCTTCAAGAAATTAATCTGAGACTAATGTGAGTAAAAATTAATCTGAGTAAAAAAAAAGAATTTAATAAAACAGTGCTTTAGTTTTCCCTAATTCTCTCTCATACATAGAGACCTTTAAAATTAAACTAATTTGGCAAAACTGTTAATATAAACACATTTCAGCATCTGGAGTTTCAGGAATCATATTTTATTCCTTTTTTTCACCGACTAGCTCTGGGAAATAGCTAAATTATTAGTAAGTAAAGTCCATGTGTGTTACATTTTGCAAGCCTGCATTTTCACCCTGTAGCCAGCTGGAAGTCGTGCAAATGTTGGTGTGCGATACTAGTAGATATCCTATCAGTTTTGAAATTTGACCCCGAAAGAAAGGAAAAGTGCAAGTGGCACAGAATGGGATACCTGGTCTCACATATATCAAGAAGCACCAGTAAGAGTCCTTGGATAGAGTTATTAGTACCTGTCATGTTGTCAGTAAAAGTCGATCTGTTTTCTGATAGAACTATCATTGTAAATGGTGTGATCTATAGTCACTAAAATAGAAATACTAAGGTCCAGCCATTAAAATGATATGGAGACTCAGCAGCTCCATACTCAACACACATTCTTGCAAGATCACAGATTTCATAGCAGTGAGTTATGGATCTCTGTTGCATGGCAATTCTCTTAAATAGAGAGCAGGAATTGTCTGCCTGGGGTCTTGGGGTTCTGACTTATGGCCTCAGTCTCTTGTGTCCCTACACAAGCAACTTGTCTCATATTATTACTAGAAGTCTCAAAAAAAACTCCTGCAAAGACAACCAAACTAGATCTGATTAACTAGTCTGCATGGAGCTCTCTGTCAAGCTCTGCACCACATTATCATCTTTTTGCCTACTTTTGCAGTGAGGATATTGTGTTGCTTCCCTTTCCTACCTACTTAGTACCTTGGTCACATAGTCACATTAAGAAATCTCTCGTTTCACAAGTGATTTCCCTGGTTAAGAAACGCATTTTCGTAGTATATGTCACTAATCACCTAAATTAAATTTAGCAAGATGAAATTCCAGGGTGGCTTAGTGTCATCAAAACCCATGTGCTATAGCATTGTCCTGCCCCCGCCTCTACTGGTAGCCACAAGTTTCTGCGTGCTCCCTGGAAGCAGCCTTGGTTTCATACAAGTGAGTGGGGAGTGGTCAGAAAACTCATTTTTCTGAGCATTAGTTCTCTTTTATTTTGTTTTGCCTGCAAGTGGAGGATGCCATTTCACATGGAGATTATTTAATGGAAAATTAACCACCTGCTGCCGGTAAGCTCATTGATTAACCTCCATGGAGAAAGTCATGGCTGCAGCACCGATTGCTGACATTGATTGTGTGTGGGCTCTGCAATAACACTACTTTAAAGCCATAACATCCTGGATACTAGCAGTAACTAAGGATTGTTAGTGGTGTTGACAGCTGCTTCAGAGCAGAAATCTGGTTTAGGTGATAAAGGGGCACAGATGGTGCTGCTCATCAGGTGCATATAAACAAAGTTTAGAAGAAGGTACGTGAGGGATCTGTAGCAGGTGAGTGCTGGAAAACAGGTTGCTAGCCTTGAAACAGGCTAGAAATTATATTCTTCAAAAGGTTAAAAGACAGTAAATGCTTCAGGCTGTGAGTAACTTTACTTAAGGTTATTCAATATTAGGTTGTGGATAACTATTTAAAGGTTATTCAAAACTAATGGAAAATTTAATATCTCTTCTTCTCATTTTACTTTAACAACAAAATTTAAGAAGACTTCAATTTTGCCTGAATGAAGAAATTATATTACATTGTAACTTCTTCCTGTTACCAGTTTCTTGCTCAGAATTGGTCTGAGAGAGTTAACATACATCCTTTAGGACTATGATATTTATAGAGGCACTTTGTTCTGAAAGGACCCTGTCAAACAATTACTACAGCAGCAGAATATGTTCATATCTACTGTTCTGCCACTAGGAAGCTGTACTTGACCTCTGAGTGTTCCAGACAGCATTTACTGTCGGAAAAAATAAATGTGTATTGAGTTTTGAATGTTTTGGACCAAAGACCTCCAAGAGACATTAAGAAAGAGGGTCAAGTCAGCAGAGAGGAGGAGTTACATAGTCCTGTATTAATTGTACATCATTAGGTTTGTGGAATTCAGTCTTAATGATACTATGGTCACCAGATTACTTATGCACTGTGCTGTTTGGTAACAGCACACAAAAGAATTTACAAGGTAGAGGAATTTATTTATGTGAGTATTTACACTCCTGCTGTCTCAGGATGGAAAGCAGACAGGGTTAGTCCATCAACATCTTTGCAGAAATGAAATAACCTTGCAGTTTGCCTGGTATGAAACACCTGAAAAATAGCCCTAATAACAGTCAGAGAGCACTTGCAACACAGTCTTATTGCTAGAATATGTACAAAAGATAGCTGCAAAGATAATTTGCACACAGAAAACAAGTTAAATGGTTCCTGTTAAGAGAGAGAGTTTCATTTAATCTGTTGTAAGAGGGCATATTATTTCCTAGGGATGAAAAAAGTTTTCTTCAACGGTTTAACTAACATGAAAGATGATCATACCTCTCTCTCAGAATCTCCTGAAATGGACTCAGACCAACGTCTTATTACAACAAATGAGAACTGAACAAGAAATTCTCTCTAACTGCATCCTCCATGCCACCTCTTCCAAGGTATTTACACTGCCTAAACCCTTATTCCTAAATTCTGCTGATTTTAACCAGAATTGGACACCTATGTACATTGAAGAGGAAAAGAATTTGATATTTATGGAAGCTGAGCAAGAGGTCAGCTAGACTGAAGGAGTCCCAGTCGAGTCAGTACTTTCTTGTACTAAACAAAACACTTGTGCTACTACACCTTTTAGCCAAGAATAAAATCCCTCCTCAGACTCATACGAACACTTATCCAGTACACAGACTGTGCAGCAAATATTAGATTTTTTTCCATCTTTCTTCTTCTGACTTACACAAGTGGAACAATTTCAGGGGTAGGGACAGAGGGACCTCCAAGAACTCTCTCTCAGCATGCTTATAGACCAACTGCTGTACAATTACCGTAGGAAGTGATGGGCAGAGAACGAAATCCTGGTTTCCAAACAGACCCATGTAGTTTACGAGTTTGGGTTTCATATACTAGGCAATGGTTCTAACAAACGCACTGTTTGGAAATGCAGCAGAGATGGGGGGATGTAAGTTCTCCTGTCCACAAGAGCTGAATATGAAGACAAGTGCTGGGAACAAAGGACTTGATCCCTCCCATATCAGGTCATCCAGAGAAGGGTGCCAGGGGGCTTCTGTTGACTTTAGGTGCTAACCAGTGCAAGACTGCTGCCAGGACTTACTGATAATGAGTATTTTCACTGGCAGAAAAACATGTGTCTGTTGATTTTCACTAGTGGACTCAGTATTTCCAGAGCAGGAGGTATGAGTTTGAGAAGATTTTCTTGAAGTTAAGAACCTAAAATGATAGAAAATTTTACCATTTCTTTTATGTAATGCCTCTGCATGTCTCCTTCATGAAGAAGGGGTTTTATACATGACTGTATGAAACACAGGCATGAAAATCAGTTCTTCCATAAAGAGCTACTGAAAACCTAAAAACTACTGTTTTCCAAATGCTCCTTTTTCTTTTTTTTTAGAGTTTATGGCACACACAGGAAAGCCATTGGCTCATGCTGTGCCAAATGTGAGAAAAATTTCCACATTTTAAAAGAGAGGGTCATTAATAACTGTATAACCACTACAGAGAGATGGATTATTAATTTCTCAAAGTATTCCAAAACTTCTAGAAAGACCTGAATGAAACTACTTGACTGAATCCCCCAATACAGCAGTCCCTAATCATACCGCTGCATAGCCTGTGAAGACTACAAAGAAAAGGGTCAGGTTTTAAGGTCTTTTGTGACCTTAAGATTTATGAAAGCCTGCATTTTCAGAAAGGAGCAATGTTGACCCTATTTGAAATTGGAAAATTTCGTTAAAGCTATTATTTAAAACTCCTTCAGAACTTCTAGAAAAAAAAGTAAGTGCTTTTAGATGCGACTTATTTTGTATAAGTTGGGGAAAAAATATGAGAATATGATTTAGTTATATGGAAAATCAGTTCCCACTGTGGAATATCATAGAATCATAGACTATTTTGGGTTGGAAGGACGTTTAAAGGTCATCTAGCCCCATCCCCCCCCCCCCCCCCCCAACGCGCCGCC
>VWZZ01006010.1:184761-199745 GCA_013399095.1 Psophia crepitans | reverse complement strand
CTTGAATGTTTCCAGGGATAGGGCATCTACCACCTCTCTGGGCAACGTGTTCCAGTGTTTCACCACCCTCACAGGGAAGAATTTCTTCCAATATCTAGTCTGAATCTACCCTCTTTTAATTTAAAACCATTATGCCTTTTCCTGTCATTACAGGACCTATTAAAAAGTCTGTCCCCATCTTTCTTATAAGCCCCCTTTAAGTATTGAAAGGCCACAATAAGGTCTCCCTGGAATATATGCATTTCTTTTATATATATTCTTATCCATTAAAGCATGAACAGTTATAGAAATCTTCACTGATTAAATTTTGCAGGTTTGTGTACCTGGAGCTCAACAGTTGGCAAAATCCATTAAATCAATATAACACGTTCTGCAAGGGTGCTGCTCTGAAAACTCCAATTGATCTAGTAAGATTTCGGTTGTCTAAAGCAACAACTTGGAAATTTTTGGCACAATGGACCCCTCTTAACAGACTGGTAACGGTCATGCTTTAACCTTCCTACTCATATTACTAGGAATTACCACAGCTATGGGAAGAGAGTTCCAGCAGTACCCATCCTGCCTGCTGACATGACAAGAAACTATATATTAATCACGTGAAGGTTTGTGTCAAGTCATAGGACGGGACTGCCATTGTCATGTGATAAAAAATGCAAAATCCCTGCATTATGATGGAATGTTCTTCTGTGTGAATTTGGATGTATTACATTTTTCTATCGTGTTTTGCATTTTTGATGGTATTGTCTTTGACTCTTCTGGAGAAAAAGAAAATATTTTATTTTCCTCTCTCTATTCAGTGTGTTGCTGCTTTCTAATCATGCTGAAATTGTTTCCTCCGATCCACTTCCTCACTCATGCAGCTGAGACTTGTTTGCTTGCTTGTTTCTGCAGCTGCAAAAATAAAATAGAAGTCTTTCCACTGTAAATCAGAGCTATGGAAAGATGAGGGAGGCACATGTTACTTCTGGTGACTCTAGCGTAAATGGTAGAAGTGCAATAGAAGTACTCAGCATTAAGGAAACTGAATACACTTCTTATATTTCTGTCCAAATCCATCAACTGCCTGGTTCTCAGGACTACAAAGTACCAGTGAATACGGATTTGGCTTTTGAGGCAAGGATAATTAATTGCATAAGTATAGCATAGGAAACAGACACTGAAGAAAACTACAAAAAGGAACATTCAGGCCAGAAAAACATCTTGTGATGATCATGATAGTGAAGCAGCTGGAATAGATAGCAAAGGGACATGTCTATCATTTGAAGGTGGAGGACAGGTCTCTCTTGAGAACAGGTTACAGAACCGCTCTTTGGGAGTGACCTAGCTTTAGTTGCCTAGCTGCTGTGAGGAGAAGGATGGACTAGAAGACCTCTTAAGATTCCTTTCAGTCCTATGATCCTGTAATTCCTCATTTCTTAGAATTTAGTCATTAATAAAATCATTACTGTTGCTTACTTGACCTTAGAGGCCTCCTCCCACTTTTGCTTATTCAAGCATGGTCTGGTTACATACATCTGCATAGCAATTATAAGAGTAATTGTACCTGTAAGAGACTGAAGGGAATATTGATTGTAGCTTGCACTGCATTAGTGGATGTCAGCAGTCTGGCTGAGACTCCAGCCCCCTCTCCTGCCCTCGCAAGCTTTTTATTTTGATGTACTGTAATGTGATTTACAAAAAATCCATTACTTTCATGCTCTAAACTAGAAGTTTCACCTCAGTCACCACCTCAGTGTGTTACAATACAACTCAAGCACCGAGGCTGTACTGTGCTAGTGCTGTCTGCATCCTTGCACTGTATTATTTTTTTTCTGAACAGCTTTTCGTCTTGTAAAGGTAAACAGAAAATTCCAGCTGACATCACAATTCAAAATTTGCTTTTTTGTGACTGGGGTGAATCACACACTATAACCTGTCACAGGCTACCTGAAACCTTGAATCTCCATTTGGAGCTGTCAGCCGTTCCTTGTCCGAAGCTGGTGACGGGTACCTGGTGGTTGTATTTGGCCAGCAGGTGCTCTGCTTAGGGTTTTGGAGGGCTAAGTGGCCATAACTTTCATTATGCAACCTATCTCCTGTAGTTCGACTGCCCTTCACTTTTGTTTTGGCCAACATGCTTTATTTCTCTCTAAACATCTGAGAACTTCCTGAAGTAGATGCAGTCTGAGATCTCTTAATGTACATCTTGCAAGAGAGAGTTTCTCACAGTGGATTTTTTTTTTTAATCACAGGCACAGAGGCAGATAAAACTCTCCCCTCCTCCTTTTTAGAGGCTTTTTTTTAGAGTAATTATTAGAGTGTGGGAGATGTAGGTCCATTTCCTTCATGTGTGTAGAATGATGTTGAAGGGATTCTACCGCTTATTGCATGTCCCCGAAAGGCGACTGAAGCACTATCCAGAGCAGACTAGAAAACAGCCCTGGCTGAAACTGTTCCATTTTGCAGAAATCTTCAAAATTTCTTGCCTGAAAAATTAATCCTCTAAGGTAGTTGTTCACAAAAAGAGGACCTGGTCTCTAGTCTGAGCTCCTGGTAACATTCCCATGGCGGTCTTTTATTCTGTGAAAGGTTTGCATAAGTTATCTTTTTTGAAAGGACTGCAATTGAGTCTTTTCTTTTTCCAGACAGTTTCCTAAATACTTAACACAAGAGGTTCTTATCCTCTCTGGATCAGTAAGAGTTCAGTGTGGACTAGTGCCAACAGAAGGGGAGTGCAACCCTCCTGACCAACCCTGCATCTTCCTTCACATAACACCCATACAATAAACCCTAGACAGAAAAATGAGTGTGAGACAGCAGGGAGGAAGGAAACCAGCAGCTTGGCTTTCCCGTGTATGAACTACTGAACTTGCTCATAGAGGAGAGAGTAGGAAAAAGGGGTCAGGACTGTGATAGTTTTTCATCCTCCAACAAACTCTGTTAAAAGTGTGATCCCTGATTATTTCAAGCTTTCATGGACTACTTTAAGAAGGGAACGTGGCATAGTCATCAAGACCTTTATGTGGCTGATTTAGGCACCAAGGACACAAAACGGAATTCAAGACATCATAATCTGGGGTGCAATCTCTGAGACTGGACCACTCCCTGGGATGGCCAGTTCTCCCACACACTGCTTAGAGAACACAGGGCTGTGAATATTGCTACACTGCCAGCTAAGAAAGCAGATGTTGCAATGAAGTCCGTAATAGCAGCTATCCCCCTATTTTGAATCTGGTCTTTAAATCTGAATCAGAAAAGCAATCTTGTTCTCTGATATTCATGTCCTGTTGAGGAAGAACATGACATCAGTCAACGGGGGAAAAAAAATCAAACTGGAAATGTTTGCTGTTCCTTCATTACCTAGACATTCCTAGATTTAGAGATCTAAAACCAAATCCACTTGCAGAGCTTACAAGCAGATCAGTAATTTTATATAGCAATTGTTTCAGAACTCTGACAGATAACCTAAACCTCCCAATTACAGGCAGTATAAGGATGTTGGTGTTCTCTGGAGGCCTGCAAAGTTTTGTGCTGCTGGGGGAAATTCTGGATTACAGTGGTGTTAATCTAAATATGAAGAAAAATTCTCAAGCGACAACAATTTATACAATTGTATTTCTGTAAGGGCATGTGCCTGCCATGGAATTTACCTCCCATCTTATTCATGATCACTGGTAGGCAAGATTCTGATTTAACACAAAGATCAAAATTATGTGGCAAAGTTGTTCTACACCACATTTTTAGAGAGGCATGTGAGTATAAGGTGCTATGTTTCTACAGAAGTTCAGTACTAATAGCAGTCTTGACCAAAAGGCTGTTAAGCAGGGACGCTCAGGCTAACAGCCTTGTAGTTACCAGCAGTTTGCAGTGCACTGTTCAATATGATCAAGTCATCTTGAGGGTGAACATCACAAATGTGCCACTTGGAGTTAAGTTTAACAGAGGTTGATGCAATTTAAAACAAGGAGCCTATTCCTAATGACTGTTAAATGCTTACTAAGATGCCAAAGGCAGAAATCCTACATCCAGCTCCCAGCATCTTAAAATGGGAATGCTAACCAAGCGAGGAGCCTGGAAACAGGCAGATGTGATATTCTGACTCTGGGGGAGCTGTTTAAAAAGTGACAGTGATCAGCTCGTATTTTCAACCGGTCAAAAATCCCTAGGATCATTTCAGTAAACTGAGGTTAGAGAGGGGTGCTGCATGTGGATTTATGCTGTCAGATCCAAGGAGGTGATAAATTTTGAGGAGGGGTAGTGTTAATCTGCTAATACAAAACTTTTCATTCATTGAGCTGAGGCCAAAAGGTTACTCCTGATCATAACTGACACAGTGGCTAAGGGGGTCCCAGAGCTGGGAGAGTGCTAATGTCGTGCCACCACGGAGTGAAGGAAGTCAAGCAGGCCAAATGCTGCACAATTGACTAGTTAAATTATAATCCAGGGGGAGCAAACAAACAGCCTCCCTCCAAAACTGTAGAATACAACAGCAGAGGAATTAAATAACAGAAATGGAATTAATGCTGGTAAAGTGGCTGTGAAGGAAGACAGATCTTGTCAGACACGTCTGCTTCGTTTTTTGAGACAAGTGCAAACAACAATCTAGAAGTCAGATTTTCTAACACATCAAGCCATCCAGTTAGAGGTCATTATCCAAAGAAACAGATCCCCAAGAAAGTAAGGGCATTACCATTTCTTAAAATTCAACTAATTTGATCTCTAGTCTCTAAGAACTTACATTCAGATAAGCCCTCTAATTGTTTTTAAAGCAGTTTCTCGGCAACAATTTTTCTTCATTTTATTATCTGGTATTTGACCTCAGGCTTTTTGTTTTCCCTCAGAATCTTAAATGTCACACAGGTTTGTAAGTCTCTTAACTAACACAGAATACCACGTGTATGGGAATAAGACCGGATAAAAAATGACATCTTGCTAAACTATTTGTTGGGTGGTGACCAAACATTCGCATTCTATTTTTAATTAATCTTCTCCTATCTCTTCTCAGTGTTTTTATTTTTCCGTATTCTGGTTTTCTTCTATTACAGACTGCATTTCTCTTGTTTCTTCGTGCTCAGCTTTGTTAGATTTTTCCCCCCCGACTGTTGTCTTGCTTTCCCTTCACTCTTCTTTCTGCTCTTTTATGCCCCAATTTTAAGTCAGGGCAGTTCCCATTACTATAATACAGTGCAAAAAATTGCAACTGGTTTGGAACTTTATGAATATTTCGATGTTACATCCAAAAATTGAAATGTATTACTGGAGAAGAGTAAGACAGACTAAAATCCAATGACTTTTAAAAAGCACTGCTTAGAAAGTGAAATATAGGTCACCATGAACTCATAATTACCAGTTGCAAACAAAATAAGACAGATAGGAAGAGTTCAAACAGCAACTTTTTGAATGTCTTACATAACCATTGACTTTTCTAGTGACTGCACAAGAATTACATCTCAGTGTGACTAGAAAAAACAAACCCAATGGTACCGTTGGGACATAAGGTCAAATATGCAAATTGTAAGTAGCACAAAGGGCTGATTTTCCTACAATCACAATTACACAGCACTAAAATGCTTTTGTTCTGCTTAAAAAGATCATGTTAGTGTCATTGCTGTCTGCATGACTTTTAAAAGCTCGTAACTCTGAAAGGGGTGAGTCTTAAGAGAGCACACTGAAGCTACAATTCCCTGTTTCATTTTTATGGGTCGGGTAACAAGGAGCAGTTTTTCCTGCGTCTTCATGCTAAGTGCAAATCAGTCTTAACAATTCTGGAACTTAAAGCTTCTTTACGGTTAGTTCTCACAGGGCTCTGAACTCCCTATTACTAATTTTTGCATACAAAAAACAGCTGGGGAAGTGAGCTGTCACCTTAGGACGACTCAGCTACTGCCAATGTGTCAGGGTACAGCAAGGGCAGGCTGCTCCCTAAGGGAATGCGAGACTCCAGGTTCATCCCAGAGTGCATGTTGCCAAGCTCACACGGCAATCACTATGCACAAGTGCATAGCAATGACGTAGGTCCAGAATCACACCAGGAAGTTGTGTCAGCAGGTCAGGATGAAGGTCTGGAGACAGTGAGCAGGGTAAGCCGAAGTCCAGTGATTTCCAGCCAAGTACACAGTAACAGACAAGTCTGCAGTCAAGATGGAAAGTCCAGTGTATGAGCCAGGGTCAGGATCTGTATCAGCAGAGTAGGTGGGCAGACACAGGCATGGCTACAATGCAGCTCAGGTGGAGACCAAAGGAGAAAGCTTCAGCATGAATCATAGAATCATAGACTCATTTATGTTGGAAAAGACCTTTAAGATCATCGAGTCCAACCATTAACCTAACACTGCCAAGTCCACCACTAAACCATGTCCCTAAGTGCCACATCTACACGTCTTTTAAATACCACCAGGGATGGTGACTCAAGCGCTTCCTTGGGCAGCCTGTTCCAGTGCTTGACAACCCTTTCGGAGAAGAAATTTTTCCTAATACCCAGTCTGAACCTCCTCTGGTGTAACTTGAGGCCATTTCCTCTTGTCCTATCACTTGTTACCTGGAGAAGAGACTGAAATCCACCTGGCTACAGCCTCCTTTCAGGTAGTTGTAGAGAGTGACATCATCTGCCCTCAGCCTCCTGTTCACCAGACTAAACAACACCAGTTCCTTCAGCTGTTTCTCTCAAGACTGTATCTTTAGACACTTCACCAGCTTTGTTGCCCTTCTTTGGAGACACTCCAGCACCTCAATGTCTTTGCTATAGTGAGAGGCCCAAAACTGGAGACAGTACTTGACGTACAGCCACACCACTGCTGAGTACAAGGGGACAATCATTTCCCTACTCCTGCTGGCCACACTATTTCTGATACAAGCCAGGATGCTCTTGGCCGCCTTGGCTGCTGGGCCACACTGCTGGCTCATATGAAGCCAGCTATCAACCACTCTCCCAGGTCCTTTTCTGCTGGGCAGCTTTCCAGACACTCTTCCTCAAGCCTGTAGGCTTGTGTGGCATTGTTGTGACCCAAGTGCATGCAGGATGCAGCACTGAGCCTTGTTGAACCTCATACAGTTGGCGTTGGTCCATCAATCCAGCCTGTTCAGATCCCTCTGTAGAGCCTTTCTACCCTCAAGCAGATCAACACTCCTACACAACCTGGTGTTGTCTGCAAAGTTACTGAGGACAGATTCTATCCCCTCATCCAGATTATTGATAAAGATATTAAAGAGAACTGGTCCTAATATTGAGCCCTGGGGAACACCAGTTGTGACCAGCTACCAACTCGATTTAATTCCATTTACAACACTTTGGGCCCAGCCATTCAGCCAGTTTTTTACCTAGCAAAGCGTATACCCATCCAAGCCATGAGCAGACAGTTTCTCCAGGAGAATGCTGTGGTAAACTGTCAAATTTTTACTAAAGTCCAGATAGACAACATCTGCAGTCTTTCCCTCATCCACTAAGTGGATCACTTTGTCACAGAAGATCGTTAGGCAAGCAGAACCTGCCTTTCATAAACCCATGCTGACTGGGCCTGATCACCTACTTATCCTGTACATGCTGTGTTATATGGAGCACTTAAGATGATCTGCTCCATAACCCTCCCTGGCACCGAGGTCAGACTGACAGGCCTGTAGTTTTGTGGATCCGCCTTCAGGCCCTTCTTGTACATGGGCATCACATTGGCTGACCTCTAGTCAACTGGGAGCTCCCTGGTTAGCCAGGAGTGCTCATAAATGAAGGAAAGTGGCTTGGTGAGCAATTCTGCCGGCTCCCTCAGTGCTACTGGGTGGATCCCATCCAACCCCATAGACTTGTGTGTGTGTCTAAGTGGTGTAGCAGGTCACTAACCATTTTCCCTTGGATTATGGGGGCTTCATTCTGCTTCTCCTCCCTGTCTTCCAGCTCAGGGGGATGGGTACCTGGAGAACAAGTGGTTTTAATAGTAAAGACTGAAACACAGAAGGCATTAAGTACCTGAGCCTTTTTCTCATTCTGTGTCACAATGTTTCCTTGCACATCCGATAAAGGATGGACATTCTCCTTTTGTTGTTAATGTGTTTATAGAAACATTTTTATTGTCTTTAACAGCAGTAGCCACATTAAGTTCTAGCTGGGCTTTGGCCCTTCTAATTTTCTCCCTGCATAACCTCATGACATCCTTGTAGCCCTCCTTAGGTACCCACCCCTTCTTCCAAAGGCCATAAACTCCCTTTTTTTTTTTTTTCCTGAATTCCAGCCAAAGATCTGGGTTCAACCAGGCTGGTCTTCTTCCAGGCCAGCTCAACTTTTGGCATATGGGGATGTTTCTGTGCCTTTAAGATTTCCTTCTTGAAGAACATCCAGCCTTTCTGGACTCCTTTGCCCTTAAGGACTGCCTCCCAAGGTACTCTGTCAACCAGGCTCATAAACATGCCAACGTCTGCCCTCCAGAAGTCCAAAGTAGCAGTTCTGCTCATCCTCCTCCTTATTTCTTTGAGAATTGAATACTGTCATTTTGTGATCACTATGCCCAAGACAGCCTCCAACCATCTCTTCACCCACAAGTCCTTCTCTGTTTGCAGATAACAGGTCCAGCAGGGCCCCTTCCCTAGTTGGCTCACTCACCAACTCTGTCACACTCCAGGAATCTCCTAGACTGTTTCTTCTTTGCTGTATTGTTTTTCCAGCAGACATCTGGTAAGCTGAAGTCTCCCACGAGAACAAGGGCTAGGGATTGTGAGACTTCTCCCAGCTGCTTATAGAAATTTCTTCTTCCTCTTCATCCTGGTTGGGTGGTCTATAGCAGCATCCCATCATGATATCTGCCTTGTTGGCCTTCCCCCTGACTCTTACCCATAAATTCGCAACCCTGTTATCACTGTTATCAAGCTCTAGACAACATACAGGGCTACCCCACCACCTCTCCTTTTTTGCCTGTCCCTTCTGAAGAATTTATAGTTATCCATTGCAGCACTCCAGTTGTGCAAGTCATCCCAACATGTTTCCCTAATGGCAACTATATCAGCTTCCAAGGCAAGGAAAGGTGACATCTATTGAGCCCTGTTGCCTGTTTCTTTAGTACAGCTCCCCACCAGTGAGCTGGACATGGATGCAGTCAACAAAACCCCCAGAACATGGGGACTATGCTCTGGGCCTTGGCACTATTAATTGCAAAAGGAGAGATCTTTATTGGTAGATATAAAGGTTGCCCCAATTTATACAGCACAGCAATGTCAATCTAAGGAAGGATGAGACTATGTATTTGGGAGCTAAGAGGCAGCATTCATGTAGTGCCTGAATTTTCATTGAACTGCAGACTACATCAGCTGTGAACCAAAACTGAAAATGTAGAGCTAACAATGCTGAAATGTTAAGCACTGTTAATGTTAAGCAATGTTAAGCACTTTAGCAGTGATTCCATTCAGCAGTCGTTTACAAGAGAACATTTGCATTGATTCCCACATGAGATATTTCAGGAGCAAATCACCAGGATGTGCAACTTGTATGATTTAAAAAGGTAATTTATGTCAATGGTGCTGTGGTCATATACAACTGTACATTACAGAAGACTTTGGTAGAGTTTACCAGTGTGGGAAAACAGTGGAAAATACACCTTCAGTTAGGAAAACAGTCTGACTTTGGGCTTGTGACTCCCATGAATTATCGTTTGAGTATAACAGTTGGAGGAAACATTACTTATACCATCAAGATTTAGACCTTTCATTTGAATTCTCTCAATTAGCTATAGAAAGTGGGTAGTTTCAAAAATTACGTAGACTGCTGAAGACTGAAAGTAAGCACCCAGAAATGCATTACAGAGAAAAAATATCCAGGGCTTCACAATAAAAAACAACGACCAGAAAAATTAAAATGAAGGGGATTAGGAGATTGCTGCATATGATGATTGACATCACTGTTTCCCAAGGAAATTCCTGGCTGAATTAGGTAGGATTTATTCCTTCATAACTAATTTAATCATCATTGTGAACTTTTTTTCATTTTTCCTTCTGCCTCTTGAAAACGCAGAGTGCAGAGCAGAACAGTGAGCCCCAGCAATGAAAAAAGGGTTAAGAACTTCCAGGAAAACAGAGAACAAACAGGTTAGGAGCTGATTTGAAGCCTGCAGTTGACTCAGAATGTAGGGGACGGAAGAGACGAAGAAAAATGGAGATGAGCCAAGAAGCAAGAGGAAACTGCTTTCTTTCCTGTCCCTCATGAATCCGTCTTGCCAGAAGTAGCCCTAGACTAAGCCACATGCATAAGGAGTGTTTCACAAACAAGTCAGTATCTCATCCTTGACTCAAAGATGTTGAGCTGTCAGCACAGTCAGACATTGTCAACAGAGCGATAACATCTAATCATTGAGATGTCTGCCTCAGTTTGCAAGGTGGGAAGTGAAAGTAATTATGGCAATATGAACAAGGCTGATTTTGTGTGCAAGGGAATGCTAATTTTACTAATTTGGCATAACTGAAGAACCATGTTAAAAGCTAGTGAGATAAAATGAGCAGCTAGAAAATCTACTGAAGCAGTTTACTTCTGTAGAAGGTTACTGTTTGATTAGTGCTAATTCAGAAAAACACAGAGAGGCTTGGGCTGGAAGCAACCTCCAGAGATCACCCAGTCCAACCTCCTGCACCAAGCAGGCCTACCTCCTGAGCTAAATCGGGTTGTTTAGGGCCTTGTCCTTCTGGGTCTTGAAAACGTCCAAGGACAGAGATTCTACCAGCTCTCTGGTCAATCTGTTCCAGTGCTTAACAACTCTCATTATTACTTTTTTCCCTTTCTCTTTCATTTCTATACTTAGATATATCTTTTGCCTACACCTACATACACATTCCCCGCTACTCTGTCCTGACAGAGGCTTCTGCCAGACATAATGCTAAGTAGAAAAAAGATGATATGTTTACCCAAGTACTGAGAAAATTAAATCTGTAGAAGATGGCAGCTAGGGGATATCTTATCAGTTAATGCTATTAAAAACCCTTGAATAAAGCTCGCTCTTCTCCATGCACAAGAGTTCTGTAGGCCACGTAAAGCTGATTGCTTAAAGAAAATTATCATTGAAAGAATTAAGAACAGCTGAGTTGAATTAAAAAAAAAAAAGAGCTTAACCAACCAACCCAAAAAAAAAACCAAAAAAAACCCACACCAACATCAGATCAGGTCTGTAGCAGTCATATTTACATCAATGTCTGAATTTTAACATTTAAAGAATGGCAAAATTATGATTTCTTTACCATTTCAGTATGAAAAAAGTGCTTTCTTCACAGGTAGAAAAGTTATTCAAGATGAAAGGCTTCTGACGAGAAAGAGAAATGACCTTGTAATATTTTAAGTGACATAGCCAAAATTTTTCAGAAAGGCAGGACAAGATACATTCTCTTTCCTCAGTTTATCTAAAACCTGAAATATTTAACCTGAATTGCCTGTTTGTCACCCATCTTTAGCTTATGAGGGACAACTGCATGAATTTATCCTGAACATGTCAAATATAAACAAGTGGGTAAAATTTTAAACATATTTAATTTAACCACAGTAGGCAGTACCTTCTTTTATGCTACAGTATGTTTTTCTCCTTACCTTTCCCCCAAAAGCAGCTGTCCCCGTTCCCTATCCAAGCAAACAAAAAGGTTATTTAAAGCAGTATTGTAATATACTTGCACACTGGCAGGCTCGCTTACGTGCAAAACTGCAGCAGACCCACACAGAGCCAAGATCCTTGGGCAGCAGGACAAGGAAAACACATGAGCGTCTCGGCGTGCTAACAAACCAGCACACCTCCAGCCCGGAAGGTACGGGCAGGTACCTTTTTGGCTGGTCAGTCAGAGAATGCGTGCTCTGACTGGTCAGCCAGCCAAGAATCACACTTCCCTTCTCAGCTGATGATGAGCCAAACGACATAAATTACCTGTCACCCATAAGTGTTGCTTACTGAGCTATATTCTGCACATGGGCCACGCATCATGCAGAAATGGTTCTGTCAGCTGTCTTATTCCGGACTTTGTTCTTGTTTGAAATGGAACATTTCTTTTATAAAGACAGTATTGGTTGTATTTATTTTCTTTCAGACAAATATAAACCAGAAGTTTGTCCACAGATGGAGGTAGACTGGTACAATAAAATTGAACTGAAGGATAAGAGTATCTGTATATTAATCACCGTAGTGGTTGTCACTCTGGCAGACATACGCAGACTGTATTTTCACAGGAATATTTCTCTAAGGATCTGCTACTGTCACTGGAATAATAATACATTACAGCTGCTTATAAACAGCATATGGCCAAAGTATAAGGTACATTACTTTTAATGAGCACCTTGTCTTCCCTTATTTACTAGATTGAAAAAATCTGGTATCAGCTTATTTCAAATGAGGGAATACTTTCAGAAACAAAACTGTTTCCAAGCTAGTTTTGCACGCACAGATGAGCTGTTTCGCCATTACTACCAGCTCATTGCAACTGCATTGCTTCTGCTTTGGAAGTGTCTTGCATCTGACCAGATCAATACAAATGCAGGGTAAGATCCCGCAAGGTCATGTGTATTTGCAACTGACTGAGTCAGGTCTCCTAAAATGCTCTTGGCTACTACAATTGACTGTGGTTTGGAATCCTTTATTACAGCATACTTTGGATATACATCACACGTAAAACACAAGAAGCAGGTGGTGGCTTCAGCTCTAGAACATATGCAGATTAATGTTTCCTTTTAGATCAGATGGATGGAGCTGAAAATCCAGGAAGACATTTGCATAAGAAGAGAACAAAAAAAGCAACGATAAAATGGAGCAGAATATTTTTGCCTATCAATAACATTGAGTTCGTCGTTTGAAGAGTTTCAGAAGGCCTTTTAGGCAATTCATGAATGCAGGGCCATGAGTGCACTAATAGGCCTAAATTGCCTTGACCAGCCTCTCTTGGGACCTCTGCCCACACAAGCTCTGCAGGCTGGTCCAGGAACTCCATTTAAGTTCAGATTTGGTCCTTCAGTCCTAGACTGAGCTACGCTAATGCTTACTGGCTGCAGATAATTGGGTGTGGATGACTGCCGGAAAATGAACCTTTTTGAATTCTCAGACAGGAACCCGTTAGCTGCAACTGGTATGAGCTAGTTGTAAATTTTGGTAACAACTGAACTAAATCAAAGCAGCACATTCTGAATCCTCTGATTAGTGAAGGGACATGAGACAAAACTACATGTGCATATACTATGTAGGTTCTGGTGAATGCAATTCTGCAGGGGAACTGAGCGAGTGTGTAGTCATTAAACAGAGTAAGAGCTCTATTCTCTCTTTTCTTAAACAAACCTCAGATTCACTATGGGCTGTTGTTTATTCCACTTTGTGACACCTGTATTTCTACGTATCCTCTTTCTGGCACTGTCTTCTGGATGGAGTTCAGACCTATTAGCTTACTTTCAGCCCTGCCTCCTTTTCTTCCTTCATCTCTGGCTGCAGTTCCTCCTGACTAGGATCTCTGAGGGGACAGTGGACCAGGGGAATCATACTGTTTTGGTGGAGCCCTGCTATGATCCACCCTGCTCAGATGTGGGGGACTGTACCCTCACTGGGGAGACCAGCACTCCTACCTGCAATGGAGTCACCCTCTGCTATTGCTCATGCATTAGTTGAGCTCTGGCTGTTTCTTGAACAACAAATCTTCCTACACCACTGGAAACAATGAACATCATTGGCTAAACTTGCTGTTCTCCTAGAAATCAATTTTCTACCATTTCTAGGCACAGTACAACCCACACAAAGTCTGATATATTTTTGAGTATTTGCTTTGTTTTAACCTTGACCTGGGGAGAGCATGGAGTAGAATTACTGAATTTGGGAAGAAACTAAAGGAGGAAAGAAAAAGTAGGGGTGAGAACCAAGTGGAATGAAAATGAGGGACCTAGATTTTCAGTTCAGAGTGGTGCATTCAGATCTGCCTGCTTGGTGCTCAAGGGACTCAATTCTCTGCCATGATGTGCCGGGACAGCAGAGACTAGGAGAAAGACTCAAGAGGTACCAGGAGCATTTTGTCAAGGCAGAGAGGAATAGAATGAAACAAATTGGAAGAGTTTGGCAATGGAGCAGTAGAAATGTGACAATATGTAAAAGTACAGCAGCTTCCCATAGTTTATTGGTGAACTAGCACTAAGAATCTCAGCTTAAACCAGCTGCAAGACAAGGAGAGAAAGAAAAATCTGTGCTTAGTCAGACTGTCAAGCGTCAGCTTGAGGAAGTTACAGAAGAAGCAAATATAATGCTGAGATGCATCAGGCAAATTATTTCCAGTTTTCCATTTCGAATGTCATTATGTAAGAGCTCATCTAGAATATTGCCAGTAATTCTGGCCACCCACTTCAAATTCATCTATTTTGAGCCAGATATAGTTAGCAATATAACAGAATCTCCATTCTCTTCTATCTTTTTTGAGAAAATACAGTGATTTAACTGGTTCAAACCTGACAAGATACAGGCTGACAGAAAATTAAAATATAAGGGTAGTAAACAAGAGAAAAGTTATTTGTGCCAGAACTTGATTCTGCTCTTGCAAGATCACTTGAACATCAAGTGGCAACCAGTTTAGTCTAATAGTTAGAAGACCCTTTTATAATATAAAACAAATGGATAAGCACAAGAAGACTAGAGGATATTCAAAGAACATTTTGAGGAAACATCACATCTCTCGATGCATCATATATTTTTCTCTTATTTTCACAGTTCCTTTTTCATAGGCATCAATTTTTTAATTCAATGATCTGGCCTTTTTAGTTCAATATACCTTTACTTTTTCCAGTCTAATGAAGCAAAATACTCTTTCCCTTGCTGTGTCAAAGAGAAATCGATATAATAAAGACAACACATTTTAAAACTGAGAGGATTAATATCAAATATGGAGTATCAGTCTACTACCTAATACAGGATCTGAAGCATTCTCTTATATTCTATTGAATTTCTCAGACAATATTCCTCAGAAAGACAAGCCATATCCAAACATTTGGTCAATAGAAAGACTCCATCATCTCCATCCTTATTACAAAAAAAAAAAAA
>VWZZ01006010.1:107568-184005 GCA_013399095.1 Psophia crepitans | reverse complement strand
GGGAGTGATAGAGTGGCTTGGTGGACACCTGGCATTTAGCAAGGTTAAACCACCACACATTACTACTATTTTCTTCCTTTTCTGTCCTATTAAACCATTTTAATCAACCCACAAGTTTTACCTTTTTCAATTCTCTCCTCTATCCCACTGTGGGAGCGGGGAAAAGGGGAGTGAGAGCAAACAGCTGTGTGGTTGTTTTAGCTGTGTGCCAGGTTAAACCATGACAGAATGATAAAAGAAAACACCTTCTAAAATTCTGAAAATCGTTAAATGAGGAGGACAAGTGACTGACCAATCTTCTGTTTAATGTCTCAGTGGTCTGTATAATAGGACATGGTGCACGCTCAACAGCTTGTAGATGACAATGAGCTGGAAGGGCTTGGGAAGAGCCCAATATTGCTACTCCAAAAGACAGGCCTGCTATTCAGAGGTACCATGACAACTGAAAAATTGAGCCAACAGGAAACTTGTGAAGTTCAGATTGTTTGGAGAAGAGTAGGGACAGAGAAGAATCCCAAATTTATAGGTACTGTTGTGTATTCTGAACTGAGTATGACCCTTATAAAAGAGGGGTTATAGTAACACTTTGGGAAAATATCAGCTCAGTGCTTATTGTTGTTCAAAAAAGAAAATCAAGTTTTAAGACCTACTAGAGGGGAGAGAGAGAGAGAGAGAGAAAGCAAGCCAGTAAGCATAACCCCATTTTACAAACCCATATGAGATCTTTATTTTGAACTCTACACGTGCTTTTGATCTTGACTTCGAAGAAGGTTGTAGGAGGGGAAAAAGAAAAGTGGTATAAAGATAAGGAGTATCAGAATATTGCATTGATTTGGTCTATGAATAGCTAATAAAATGCGATTATTTAGCCTGTGAAGAGAGGGGACTGAGGAGAAAATATGCGAGAACTATAAAATCAAAAATGGCCTGCAAAGGGTAGGAAGCTGTTTTCTGTCTTTTTCAGTAACAACAGGGAACAGCAAAGGAAGTTAGGTGCAATGCTTTCAGAACAAAACAAAACAAACAAAAAAATCCCACAAAACACCAAACCACACTTCACAAAGGGTAGATTTAAGATACATAGCTCCTTGCCTTGGGAACTGATGAGTTTTTAGAGTTCCTGTAGGTTTAAAAAGAGATTGGAAGATTTCTGGTGTGGGGAAAAAAAGAAAAAAGACACCAATGGCTATGAAACACAGAAGACGTTAATTGTGTTAAAAGAACAAAGTCAGCTAAGTGAGTATTTGGAGTATGCTTGTCTGCTCTTATACTCTACCATAAGCACCCTCCACTGATCACTGTTGGAGGTGAGACGCTGGATGCTAGATGGACCTCTGATCAAACACAGCTACACTTATCTAGTTCAGCTCTCACTCCTTGACAGATCCCCTGTTGTGATCCTCTTCCATTTTAAGTGCGACTGGGAAGATTACAACCTACTCTTCCCTTCCCTGCACGCTCATTTTCACTCAAAGGACGTTTAGGCATGTGTCCTGCACGTGCTACAAGAGGTGCCTAACACGGACAAGCAAAGTAGCAGGAGGCAGGAGGAAAGTGCAACATGCAAGCAAAGACTAATTCAGATGTAATAGGTGTGCTCTAATCCTCATTCCAGAATCAAACCATAATTCAAGACAACATAGGAAATTTGCTTCAATGTATTGTGACTCATTGATGTGAAATGGGAAAAATAATAGCGTCTATTTTGCCCTTGATCTTTCCATTTCAATTGTATTTGTGTAATACCTAACACAAAGGGAACACATCACCATTTGAAGCTTCTAGTGCTAGTACTAGTGTTATTACTATTATTATTAGATTGTAACTTTCAGCAATGAGGGCTTATAACCTAGAGTGCTGAATGCAAGCAGCAGAGGAGGAGGCTGTAATTCAGTTCAAACAATTGTTTCACAAATGAGCTCCTTTCTAGCATCCCAGGTGTAAAAAAATCTATTTTTCAATGTCTCCTTTCTTTTAATTCCTACTATCTAAGCCTGATTCCTCTTAGGAAACTGAAAAAAACGCAGAGGCTGGTTTAATGCCTATAAGA
Source organism: Psophia crepitans (assembly GCA_013399095.1). Lineage (NCBI taxonomy): Eukaryota > Metazoa > Chordata > Aves > Gruiformes > Psophiidae > Psophia > Psophia crepitans. The sequence continues at coordinate 181,955 of VWZZ01006010.1, read as the reverse complement.
ATGTTTTTTACAAAGACAGAAATAGCTATTTTAAATAGCATTTTGGTATCCTTTTATAGTGTATTTATCCAATTCTTGTATTAAAAATGAGTTAATTTGTCAAAGTAAGTCTTTCCTTCCTCCCTCAAGCCAATAATACAGTTCAGAAAATCAAGCTATTGCATTTCCCTTGTGGAACACACAACATGTTTAACACCAAGAAAGAATTATTTTTTTTCTTTTTTTTGGCAAATTTGCCGTTTTTTGGCTTCATCACTGAAAAGTAATTTTTTAGCATAAACCCACAAGGCTTTCAGCAACAGAAAACATTTTAATAAATGTGGTAAGCAGAAATTTAATTACAAAACTTAATGCTTATCTTGAAAATGCATAGGGCGTAGTAAATAGGTTTTGTTTGTTTGTTTTCTTTTTTCTTTTTTAAATGAAAACAGGCTTTTTTAAAAATTATGCATCCCTTCAGTTTTTCTAGGATAGATATATCTAAGTTTTCACTTGTTTTTAATTACAGTATCAATAGTTGCAAATAACCTGTATTCTGGTTTGTGGAGCAATAATGTTGCTAATGCAACAAGTATTTCAGATCAGGGAGGAACAGTCTGTAGCTGTGACACTTAATGTCTTAAAAAAACCATGATACGCTCACAATTCAGTGTGAAAATCCAAAAGTCCTACTTTCCTCCTGTGGAAGCAGAAACATCCCAGCAAGAATTCACATGGACTCTTGCATGACATAAATACCAAGTCAGAGAAAAGAGGTTCCCTTACTTACATGAAGTTCTGTTTGCCGTCCCTTCTTGTCACAAGGTAAGCACTACCAGATGCAGACCTGAGGTCTAGAGAGGAGGAGCACTCTGAAGCCCGTTAGAGTTCTGGTCTGTGTCCTTTGAAAGACCGGGTATTTTGTGTCTACTTGCCAACACTGACTACATAAAAAAACTTCTTGCTGTGCTGAACAGGAGTTGTCTTGATTCACTGGATGGAAACATGAGTTTATTGCTACTCTTGTGAGTATGTTCACATCTATTTCTCTATCTGGAGCCCTAACCCTGGGTTTCTACAGAAAGAAGAGATGGAACAGAGGTTAGAAGAAGTTAATTTCATTGTGACTGAGATATATAATAAATTGTGATGTACGAATCTTCTAATTCATTGTTGTTATGCTCCATTGTTTTCTTCTAGGAATTATACTTTTCCCTAATCAAATGTGTTATCAATGTGGGAGCTAAACCTATTGCTACACACAAGTCCTTTGATCACTTGAAAACTTGAACAAGTTTTTCTTTATTCATATTATTTACCACATACATTCTTGGAAATCAAACTCTTTGATATTAAGAATTATCAAACTACAAGGAAACTCTGATACTGGAGAAGGTATTTAGCACTTTCCACGTAGTGAAAATTCTACTCATTTCTGCGAAACTTGAAGACTTTGGGTTCCATATTTTTTTCCTTTTCAAATTAAAAACATGCATTTGTAAAGATGGGAACAAAAGATGACTGAAGATAACAATCCTCAAATCTAAGTCATAAATGTATTCATTATTTTCAGAACTAACTGCAAATCAAGAAAAGTATTCTCCTTTCAAGAACATATAGCACCATCATCAGTGCTCAGCAGCACAAGAGGTTTTCATCTTCTAACGCATTTAAATATCATGCCCAGTTCTGCAGTGCTTAATCACTCTTGTCCATTAAAAAAAGGTTGGCATTTTTTAGTGACATGTCAGCCATCCGCAGTCTTGCCTCCCAAGAGAAAGTCATAGAAGTAGTAGGTGTGCAAACTCTTCCTTTTTTGTCCATTTGAAAGCATCAGTAGGACTCTAAATAAGAGATTTTTATCTGAGCAAGGACAAAGAAGTTCTAAGGGCAAGGTTACTTCAGAATTACTGTAATAGCAAGAGGACTATTATGAAAATTGGATCTAACTGCTCTGTATTTTATAAGAAAATAACTCTCAAAAAACACTTCAGAATCCATTTTTACATACCGTCCAAGTCCCTTTGATGTGCTAACTAAATCTAAGACATCAGAGCAACCCAGATATGCATCTTAACAGGAGAGCAACACAACAGTTAAAAACAGTTTTTAAAAAAATCTCTAAATATGAAATATTGTCTACCTATCCAGATTATGTTCTGACTCCCCTTCAGAGAAGCAGTAATTGCCTTCCAATCTGTGCAAGACACTGGTCAGCTTCATAAAATTACCGCACAACACAACTGAACAGGGATTTGAATCCTGAAGTGAATTTCAGAAACCTCAAGAGAAGCAAAAGGAGCTAGTCAAGATTTAAGAATTTAGTCGAATTTCCTCCCTAAAAAAAAAATCCCTGAATTGCTTATGATTTTTCAACTGACAACATTCAGAAATATTCAGACCTTTAAAAATCCCACTCTTGGACTGGGATCTTCCTGCTGATTGTAACATTTTAATTTCTTCTATATTTTATTTTCCCACATAAAGGAGTAATTTTTTTCAAAACTGGTTGTCGAAAGTATATTTTCATTTTTATATCCAGCCTCCTTATTCTGTTTGCACAAAAGTTAAAAGGCAGCGCCTGCTGGCTCCATGATGGCTCATAAATCTGCACAGGCAAGAGGAATGCCATACACACCCATTTGCAAAAGTGTTCTGTTAACGTCCAACTGCATAGCAAGTGGCAGAGGGTAGCCACCTCAGCCGCTGCCTCTCCCTGTCAGAAACTGTACACCTTCCCCGAGCCTGGATCAAGATCCCATAGTCTCTTAAGAATTCAGGAGCAATCTGATCTAAGACATGAATTAACCCCACTTTTAGTAAGAGGTTAGACAAGATGACCTCCCAAGCTCCCTTCCAGGCCTTATTATCCTATGGTAATATTCTTCCTGCCCTTCCCACTAGACCGTTTCCCCAACTAAAGGCTCAGCCCCACACTGCCACACCTACTTGCCTACCACCTATTCCCTACTGTTGAAAACCAACACCTTATCTCTGTTCCTTTCCCCACTCCAGACAAGACTTCCAGTCCTTCCCCGTCTAGCACATACACCATCTCACCAGCTTAATTTTCCCGCTCTTACACTATTTCCGTCCCATTCCTAAACACTGAAGTAATGAGAAGGTCTGTCCTGACATCTGGCTAGGCTCAAGCAGGGACTGTGAAACAGAAAAATAGATCAGTGGCTGAAAACCAAGAACACCAAGTATCTGACAATCACCTGGTTAAGGTAAACTGCACGAGTCATCCACCTGCACAGAAGCAGTCGTTCCTGGGATCAGAGGCCCTGCATAAGTCAGACAGGATCTGTTGTTATTAGACATTCATAGTAGCCACAGTCTGGGAAATTTTTAAGAGATGGTGAGAAATAAAATATTTTTAGAATAGTAAAATCTTACCCTGGAAATCACTCTATTTTTCTTGACCTTTCTTTTTTTTAATACACTCCACTGTATTTTATTTTCGTTTAGCATTTTAAATTTTCCTGGAGCTTTATTTTCATGATATTATCATGGTTTCCACAACTTCCCTAAAATCCTTAGTGAAGCATGACTGATGTTTTTCGTCGTTGATGGTTACCAGGCACACACATGGGAAAAACTCCTTCCTGATGCTCACAAAGTCATGCATATCACTCACGTGATCCCCAGCAATGTCAGGCCTTATCTAACTTCAGCCACACAGTCCCTTGTGGGAAGTTCCCTTAGAAATTGTACAGAAATTGGGACAATAATTTCCTCTGAACAGATTTTCTGTCATTTATATATCTGTGATACAAGGTCAGATATGGCTTTTAATCCTCAGGCAATTTGACTTAACTCATGGGATTCCACAACTATGAGACCTTTCTCTCTGCTGCTTCACTTTAATATTTGAAGCACAAAATCCTTTTGAAGTTGGGATGCTTTTAGTTCTGCCTTTGCTTATCAAGGGACCTCATTAGTGTCAGTCTTCTAAGTTATCAACAGGCAAAGAGAAGCTCCACATGACTGTACTCATTTTTTGGCACACTGCATTGTACATTCATTACATAACTAAGACGCTTCCTAGCTTGAACCAATATGATTACAGAATCTTTACTTTGGCACAGTTGCATTCAAAATGGAACTTAAAGCCTTGCATGCTGTCCTAAAATTTTTCGCAAAAACAAGTTGGGGAAGCACGTTGTTTTCTCTGTGCTTTCATGTGAGTTAGAGTCAAACACGAAAAGCAAACAGCAGAAGTAGAGAGCGGCCAAGTCTCTGGAAGGGAAGGTCCAAATCCACACTTCTTTTGCCATCTTAACCTGTCTGTGGACCCTCAGAAGTTAAAAAAAAAAAAAAAAAAGACTGATCAATTGTGTACTTTGGAATGGAATTTACTTTCATACATCTGTTCTCACTCACCAGGTAGGCTCAGCTGTGGCAATCACCGCCCTCTAGCAGTTCTTCACAAGAACAGTAAAAACTCTCATGTTTTTAATCAGACATCCATTTTTTTAGAGTACTGCTTAAAAGTAACTACCACAACCACTGCACATGCAGAAATTCATCTAGGAGTGTCCAAAGGAGGGCAACTAAGATGGTGAAGGGTCTGGAGGGGAAGGCGTATGAAGAGAGGCTGAAGTCATTCTGTTTGTTCAGTCTAGAGGAGAGAAGGCTGAGGGGTGACCTCATCGTGGACTACGGCATCCTCACGAGGGGGAGCAAAGGGGCAGGCGCTGATCTCCTCCCTCTGGTGACCAGCAACAGAACCCACGGGAATGGCATGAAGCTGCGTCAGGGGAGGTTTAGGTTAGATATTGGGAAAAGGTTTTTCACCGAGAGGATAGTGGGGCCCTGGAACAGGCTCCCCAGGGAGGTGGTCATGGGACCGAGCTTGGCTGAGTTCAAGAAGCGTCTGGACGATGCTCTCAGTCATCTGCTCTGATTGGGCTGGTCCTGTGTGGAGCCAGGAGTTGGAATTGTCCAACTCGGGATATTCTATGATTCCATGATAGTTCCTGGCCCCCACCAAAGCAGTCTTCTCAGAGTCAATACATTACTGAAATCACAAGTGATGCAAGCACAAATTCACTAATGGTAGAAAATCCTAAAAATACACTGATCTAAGCTGTTTTAATGCAGGATCTCAAATATATTACAGAAGGGATGAGTCTCTTGTAACTTGTTTTGCAGCATCAGGTAAACATGAAGAAATACTACCAGCAGTAACTGAAAAAGTAATATTCTCTATCCCCTCCAAAATTCCTTTTCACCAAAAGCAGACCAGACCCACCAAGGGTATCTAGGGCCCTTCATTGCTTTAAGCTCACTGGTGGCAGCCAGCCTGAACACCCCCATCCAGTCCTAAGTCTCTCATGCCACACTATGGCACAGAACTTTCTCTATTCCCCATCCCAGCTCTCCATGCCCTAAAACAGCCCAGGAACACCTCACAGCAATTAAATCACTATATATATCAAAGTCCCAACGAACACAGTCATCTGTGAAGTCACACCTTGCTGCAAATAGAGGCGGCTGCCAGGGTCCCGATAGGTCTGAATGGCCTTGACCAGCCTCATCTGAGGCTTCCGCCCACCACAGCCTTTCTACAAGGAGACTTACTTAAGCTTAGTCCTGGGCTGTCAGTACATGATCTCAGTTGTAGGGGTACTGATCTCTAGCTCAGTCACAGCTGTGCTTGGCTATGAACCCCAAAACTCTGGCTCATGACCCACAGACTGAACTCCCAGTATGGACTCATTCCTGGCTTGTCACCATGGTCCTGCCTGATGGTCACTGGACTATGTCTGGCCTTGGTTACTATCAGTGGACCCGACCTGCAGGTTAACTTTTCGGTTTGACCTGGTCCATGCCTTACTGCTGTGCATTTGCCTGAGGATCTGGACTCTTGGGTGAATTTAGCAGTCATTTGTTTTCCCTGGTCACTTTGTTGGGTACTGTGAGACTGGTCATTGGCTGGAGTGGCCCGTGCTTGGCTGACCCTGTTTTCATGTCCCTGAAGGGGCAGCTGGACTTTGCTGCTCCCTGACAAGTAGAATGGTTTGTTTGTGGAAGGTGGAAGCCTTACATGCATCACCCAAATACAATGTACTCTGAATGTACACTTCTTGGTCTTTAACTAATTTCAGGTAACTTCCTTGACCCATTACTGCCATTTTCAATTATGATACTTTCCTCCAAGCTATTTGAAACTAACTAGTAGTGTGCTATCTCTGCAAATATTATGTTTATTCAGTTAAGCCATTTATGAGTAAGCTGACTAGGTTCCTAGCTGAGGAAAAGCTTCTGTAACACCTTGCATGATGTATTTCTTCCAATTTGATGTTAAACAATGAATACAGCTTTCCAATAAGCTGTGTTGGTCCTTCAATTCTCCACCTTTATTTTGTATTTTTTCCTTAACTTCCTCTTGACAACATCATGGAAGGTTTTTAATAAACTTGTAACATGTACTATCATATAGTAGAAGAGCTATCTTATTCTGAAATAATTATTGAAAATGTCATGTTGTTATTTTTCACTGTGTTACTTTCCACTGGCTTGCAAAACTGTTTATCAGTTCCAGCAGCTTTTGGGGAATCAAATTCACATTGTTCGGTGACAGCTGAGCTGTGTACACCACCCCACCACCACCCCTCCCCAAAAAAAAAAGAAAGCACTATATCTAGTCTTCCAGAGCCTCATTCATCCGTTCAACAACTCTCAGAGACAACTGGACCAATTCCTCAAAGTATCAGAAGATGAATTTCGTATATGCCTAGTGGAAATCATCTAAGTACTTTCCAACCTGTTCTCTTTCTATTCTAGTCTGAGCCTTTGTTAGTTATATTAATCCAAGTTAAACTTTTTGTTGGAGACTAACACAGAAGAGATCTTAAATACACTAGCCTTCTTAACATTATTTTTTATTAGTTTTTCATTTTCCTTTACCTTTTTCTCTAGCTCTGGTTTAGCTTTTCTGACTCTGTTCATACCCTTTTGTGCTTATTCTCTCTTCTTGTCTTTAGTAATTTGATTCATTTTATGCTTTCAGTAGGATTCTTGCTTCCCTGTTTTTTTTTTATATCTTGCTATAAAATCTCCTTTTCTGGGACTCTAAGCTTCATATAGGATATGGGTAGACATTATTGCTCTCTACAAGTACCTGAAAGGAAATTGTGGCAAGCTGGGGGTAGGCCTCTTCTCACAGTTAACTAGCAATAAGACAAGGGGGAATGGCCGCAGGTTGCACCAGGGGAGGTTCAGGTTGGAGATTAGGAGAAATTTCTTCTCAGAAAGGGTGGTCGGACATTGGAATGGGTTGCACAGGGAGGTGGTGGAGTCACCATCCCTGGGGGGTGTTTAAAGAAAGGTTAGATGTGGTACCTAGGGGCATGTTTTAGTGGGTAATAGGTGTTAGGGGGACGGTTGGACTAGATGATCTTGGAGGTCTCTTCCAATATTAATGATTCTATGATTCTATGATATTTGACAGTGATGTCTGATGGTCAACAGCAAGCCAAGAGTGCAAGGAATTAAACTGAAATGGCACTGAAATATCTTTTGCAACAATTCTATTCCTCGGGCATTCAAGCATCCCACAAATCAGTCCACAACTTCAATGTAAGCCCAGGGCTTTTCTAAAAGCAACCTTTTTAAAAATTTGGAAATAAATGTTAGAGCCACAAAGATGATTAAGGGAGTGGAACATCTCCCTTCTGAGGAAAGGCTGAGGGAGCTGGGTCTCTTTAGCTTGGAGAAGAGGAGGATGAGGGGTGACCTCATCAATGTTTATAAATATGTTAAGGGTGAGTGTCGGGAAGATGAAGCCAGGCTCTTCTCGGTCTCATTAAGCGATAGGACAAGGGGCAATGGATCCAAGCTGGAGCATAGGAGATTCTGTGTTACTATAAGGAAAAACTTTTTCACTGTGAGAGTGACAGAGCCCTGGAACAGGCTGCCCAGAGAGGTTGTGGAGTCTCCTTCTCTGGAGACATACAAAACCCGATTGGACACGTTCCTGTGTGATGTGCTCTAGGTGGTCCTGCCCTGGCAGAGGGGTTGGACTAGATGATCTTTCAAGAACCCTTCCAACCTCTAATATTCTGTGATTCTGTGAAATAATCAGACCTGAGTTCAAAAGAAAATAACACATTTTCATTTTTTGAAAAACCCTAAATTTTATGAAATCATCATAGAACTCACGAAAGCAAGATATTTTCTTCCTTGTCTTTATAAAACTCCCTTATACCTATTTATGTTTAAACTGAAAGTTCAAACTACTTGGGTATCTTTCAATTTAGAAGACTTTCTTATCTTCTGTTCAGATTTCATCTATTCCATGACTTCCCCAGTTCTGAATCATCAAAATCCTTTCCTAGATTGCTTTTACACAGAAACAAAATGTAATCAGTGACTAACTATTACTCATAGGGTGTTACATGCTTCAGTGTTATGAATTTTGTTTGAGTGTGGGGTTTTTTTTTCTCGTTTTTGTTTGTTGGTTTAGAGCTGAGCCTAACAATACAACCTAACCATCTACAAGTATCACTCAGAATATCTGATGGTATTAAAGGTACTACAGGCTCTTTAAAACAATGTACTGCCTTACCGTTTCCTCTGCCCCTGAGTCACATTCTTTGGGTTAGACACTGCTCTGCATGAGAGATGTTTATACTCCATTCTGGCTGGATAAGCTTTCTGTAACAAAGGCTCAATGTTAAGCTTTAGCTAATATTTGCTAAAATACTTATCACAGATTAAGGTGTGGCTACGTAATGCTGACTAAACTGCTCTTCAAAATGTACCCAGAGTTTTCCACAAGGCTAAATACAATATATATCACACAGTCCTGACTAGTACTTCCAACTTAGCTAAGGGAGACATACCACTTTCACAAAGAATGTGGGAGTTTGGCTTTTTTTCTGGATTGACCTTTTTTCCATTGTTATAAAGAATATAAACAGATATTTTAGCACTTTTGGTGAAGTATAATACCTCTAGCAATGCTATCTGTTCCTATGTTCTGTCCATTTCTCCATAGTGGCCTGGGTATCAAGTTCAGCACTCGTCATTACTGAAATTCAGGATCCAAGTGCCAAGGTAGTTAAATGACAACTCATCCTTCCAAACAGGCATACAGTGCCTAAGACAGGTCCTAAACCTGAAATCTATAATGATTGATCTGCAGCAGGAACATTCTGCTTTAGTCTTCAATTTTTATGACTGAAGCTATTGAAACAACTTATTTAGCAAAACTGACACTGGAAGCAAATCAGAGGCTTAGACCAGATAAAGGAAGAGAAACAACAAAGGTCTTTTTTCAAAATTGGGACTCATTGTCTAAGGAGTTGTGAAATTGTGTACAGGTTAACTAATATCTGAATGATAATTATGACCTCAGTTATACAGTCATAGTATGGGAGAGCAGGTTTTCACCTCTTTCAAATAATGATTTTTAGTATATTAATTATGCAAAAGGCTGTATGCAAATGGAATTTCAGTGCCTAAAATAGCAAGCAGTTGTTTGGGAAACTAAATAATCAGTTCTTTTCAGAGGTCAAATTACTAAAAACACTACAACGTTTTTCAGAAACCTTCTACTAACTAAGTCACTTAACCAGATAAAGATATTGATTCAGGTAATAAACTCTCTCAACTGCTAGTTACAAATAGATAATTGATAGCAAAATAGATCACTTTTCCTACACCAAATGTTTTTGACTGTTCGTGCTGAAGGTGGTGTATGTTCATTCAGAGAAAGGTCATTTAGAAGTAGTGATGTGAGAAGAAAATACTGTACCTTTGACTTCATAGTCTACTGTAACATTATTCTGATGGGAAACCAAGAAAAGTTGCCACCAAAGTAATACTTTGGCATTAAATAGAATGATCTCACTAGACTGTATCAAAGAGTCAGTTGTGGTTTTATTTATTCCATATCACCTTAGAACATGTATTGTATACATTTACAGAATTTAATAAACTAAGTAGTCTCATGGAAGTTTTCATCTTCACTGCCTATGTGTTGTTCAATTTACAGACTTCTTTAATTTCTCTTGAACTTTAATCTTTCATGTCATACAATATGTCTGTATTGGCAATGAGGACCTTCCAGATTATGGCATGAGTGTGAACGGGCACAAAGGAGAGCAAATCATCCAACATTTATTCCTTTACCTTTTTTTTCTTAAGCAATGAAAGGCAGAAGAATCTCTCTTGAAAAGTTTCCACGTATAAGTTTTCATGGACTTTTGCACATTCATGTCAGACCACAAGGAAGAAGGATATTCTGCCATTTTTATGTATATGTTTTGATTTTAATTTGTAAGGCTAACAGTTTCAGAATCTGACCTACACATATGCAGAAAGGCATTATTTATCTCATCTATTACATCAGCTCATTCTTTTATTTTAAAGAAATATAGAAAGGAAACCTGCTAAGCAGAAACTGAGGAAAGATACCACTCTAGCTATAAACAGCAATGTATGTGTTTAATATTTCTTCTTTTTCTGTGTTATTTTATCTACTAAATTTCAGATTTAAAATGTCATTTGTTTTGCAATGCGATTATATTTGGATTAATTGTAATATGACTCAAGTATCAGAAGTTACTGAGTCAAGTATCACAGTTATAGATATACAGAGAGACTCTCAAAATATCACATAATCTACTCCTTACTAGCAGATTAAGTGCATCTAAGTAATTTGTTCAGATACTTGTCTAATACTTTCTTACTAACTTACAGTGAAAGAGATCTCAACACTTTTCTGGAGTCCTGGTACAAGCTAGTTGTACTATCTTAATAATGAACAAGTTTTATATCTATCTAATCTTAGTTTTTTTCCCAGTAACTTGATTTCCTCTGATCAATTCCCAAGGGAAAATATTTATACTTTTCTGAAAACCATAGTTTCCATAACCATAGAGGAAAATTCTTGTGATCTTGCTCCTTGTCGTGCCTTTCCCCAACAAAGGAACAAATCCAGTTTCTTTAGTCTTCTTGGTCTTGCAACTGAGATACATGTGTGTGAAAAAGGGTTTTAAACCTAGGCATGGTACTTCAACTCAGTGTCTCCCACCACTGAACAGACCAGAAGATAGGTGAGTTCAGATGTCACCACAGCTTTCAGCCTTGGAGGAATTATTCTGAAAGGCAGAGAAGCTCTCCAGCCAGACCAGTGAGACATATTGTGTCTCTGGAGCTCTAAACACAATTCTAAAATGGTGATGAGTGACACTTCTTGCAGAATTTTGGCACTAGCATGCCTTTGTGGCACTTACCTGGCTGGAATCAGGAGTGATGATACAGAGTTTTTGATGTCAACTGTAAGAGGGAGAAGACCCAAAAAGTCCCTGAAAGTGTTGATTTTCCCTGGTGGAAGTCTTTTGGGATGACCAGCAATGATAACCTCAGAACAGTGCTAGAGACTAGTCTCTTCTGAACTCTTTTAGTGGTTCCGGGAATAAGGGTGTCCACACAAGTGCCAAGCCCAGAGACACAGTGTTTCTGAGGTTTAACACTCCCCTTTTAAATCAGAGACTCATGATGTAAGCAATATAAACTGATTAAGTTGATTATTGATTAATAAATACAATATGAGGAAATTGGCAAAGAACATCAAAATTATCAATAATCAAAATAGCTACAGAGTATACTGCTAATATTAATTCATGATTACGATTGTGCAGGCTGTTATGTACTGCTATGAAGCTGTTAACTATTGATCTTAAATCTAGTTAATCAAATAAAGAGCCCCTATTGAATTAAAATTCTAGAAGTATGAAGCTGCAAGTCTGTTTCTCCCCACAGCCATTCATACAGCAACAGATCGATCTAGAGCAGAGTCGGTTGTCCCAGCACCACTCAGCTTGTCGTCATCTGCAGATTTGCTCAGGGTGCACTTGATCCCACTGCCTATGTCACTGATGAAGATATTAAACAGTACTGGTCTCAGTATGGACCCTGGAGGAACACCATTTGTCACTGATCTCCATCTGGACATTGAGCTGTTATCCACTATCCTCTAGATGTGACCATCCATTATCATGTGATAGACTGTAGTGTTAGGAATAAGGAGAGAAAAAAGATTAGGTAACTCTAGATTTTTGTATGGATAATGAGAGCTTTGCCCTGAGAGAGCAGATTAAAACCCAAGATTTGTTTTCACGCTATTGTAAACTCTATGTGCATATTTGTTTTCCTCTTAGGAAAGCTATTCTTGTTTCCTGTTTTTCCTGAGTTTCCTTCTTGATTAGAGAACATATACATGGTGATTTCCTTATTTCTTTATCCCTTTGTTTAACATTCATGTGTGTTTTTATTAGCACGATCCTATCTTCAGAGTGACTTTTTCAACTTCAACTTTCTGAATTCTACCGGAAAACCTCATCTACCATATTAGGAGAGATGTCAAGTGCATAATCTTCATAATACCTATGAAATTGTTTTTGTTGTACAAGTGCTGTACAAGGATTTCCCGTCTGCTCATAAGTGGAAATGGGAGTGAGTGAAAGTAACTGGAGTAAGAGTTGCTGGATGGTTTTATGGGGTAACTTCTAGGTGAGCTTAGTACACTCTTCCTGTCCCAAGGAAAATAAAACCTCAATAGTCAAAACAGAAAGAATGATCAGATTGAAATTAAGAGATGAGATAAAAAGCAGAGCTATCACGTGTACGTATTATTATCATATTATTATAATTGTATTATATATCTTATTATGACCCTCTGCACACAACACATGCCCATTCAATATACATACTCAACAGAAAGGTCTAAGAGCCCAGAATAGAATAGAAAAATGATCCTCTCATTATTATGGGTGAGCTGTGAAAACACAATGAATCTTAAAAACCTTAAAATGTCTCAAGCTGCAAGATCGACAAAATGGAGGCCAGTCTAGCTGCACGCCTTTTATTATACTGGATTGAACTAGAAGTGCTTCACAACCAAGCAGATCTCCTTGCCAATGAACAGGAAAGTAGCAGGGAAGCTTCTCATGGATGCTTTTTTGCACATAACTCTGAACTTGTTATGTTCAAGTTCAGAAAAGAACTTGAAATGTGCTCGTACAGGCTGTGTGGAACATACAAATGCTCAGCATGAAGTACATAGCTTTGTAGGTAAGTCTGTCACTGAGTGGGTGCAAAAGCCTGTGCAACAGGTACCAAACTAGGATTTATTCCAAGTGTTCAGCAACACGGAGGTGCTCAGTTCACACCAATTGGGACTAGTCATTGACAGGATAGACATGAGCTGTTTGGATCAATTGCTAGAAGACGAATGGCACCCTCAAGTTGATCATAAGGATGTAACAGATGTAGTCTTTGCTTATACTTCAGGCTTCACATTCTCTATTCTGTTCCTGCTCTTCTCTCCACTGTCTCTTTTTTCAGTTGTTTGGGTGTTGGGGTTGTTTTTTTTTCCAATCATCCTTGGCATCCAAGCAACATCCTTGTCGCATGAGTCCCTTGTTGCCCAGTCTTTTCCATCTTGGACACCACTTGTCTTTGCACTCTGGCCACCTCTTGTCCCTAGGTTATTTTTGTGGATTTGGATTGGATTTTTTCCCCTGTGTTCCTTTTCTCAGTTTCTTTGTGCAGCCCACATCAGTTTCTTTCTCATTCTCTTCACATTTTGTGACTTCCTTCTTGCTCATATAAGAATTCTCGATCCCCTTAATTAAGCACTAGAAATTCTAGGGTGAGGAGAAATCAGTGGTAGGGTGGGTGGAGTTCCTCTCCCACCCTCTCTCGGAATTAAGGAATTCCTCTTTCAGGAATTAAGTGGGATTGCAGAGAAAGGGTCGTCAATACTAGCCTACATTTTGCTAGAATTTTGTTGACACTGGTGGTTGTATGGTTTTTACCCATTGTATAGCGTGGGAACTTGAATCATACTGCTAAAGTACAGAGGAATCCAAGCTATGGGTTCTGACAAGAAGAAATACGCTTTCTCAATATCTAAACATAGGAATAAGGTGCAAATATTGATTTGGTATATTGCTATCATTCTTTACTTAAGAGTGTTCACTGAGACAGTGATGTTAGTGGTCAATGGTATTACAGTGGTACAATGGTTATTACTGTAGCTTGGACTGTAGCTGACCTGGGACTCAAACAGTCATTAACATGCTTTGAAATAAAATCATTAGATATATATCCAGAGCTAAATTTAGACAATGATGTTTATGAGCAAACTTGAGGAATATATCTGGTAGAAGGACAGTTTAGTAGACTTTTCCTTATGATCCAATAAACTGCTGCTGCATTTTACCACAAAATTACCCAGCAGTAGATTTTTACCTCTTCTGGTCTAGGTTATACTTTTATTTTTTTCTCTTTTTTTCACACTGAAATGAGAAGCATGCTCGCATTAGGTAATTAAGAATCCAATACTTGGATCCTTAATCCTCCAGCAGGAGGGAAGAATGTGGTTGTTGTTCAGAAATATAACAGAAATAAGAGATAGGGGTTTTTTTTATGCCAGGGATGTGGATGCCCAAGTTAGGTTTGTATTCTGTAATTTGCTTTGACACATGGCACATTGTACACAGTCACTCTTGAGATGCCCTCATTTTCCCAGTGGTAAAATCTGCATTCATTGGACATACATAAAGTGGGCTGAGCACAAAATTCTGTTCTACAGCCCAAATGGCTTGTCCCCGGCACATCATAGGTAAATATTGCAACACTCAGACAACACAGTTTCCCCATGTTCACTTTAAAATTTCACATCACACACTGAAGAACAAAAAGTGAATGTGCAAACAGATTTTAGAAAATTAATATGAAAAGATACCATATCCAGCAAACTCTGTGCTGCGAACAACATTAACAGCCAACACAAGTTGTATCAATATAGCACTGCTTATAACCAACTGTTCCCAGCTGTTTTTACATCACCACAGTTAATTAACCACTTCTACATAGCATTTCATGGTTAACAAAGAGCTGTTTGAGATGCTTGGTAGTAGGTCACAGTATGTAAAATAGGAATAGCAATTCCTGCTTCTTAAACTTCTGCTTTTCTAGAGAAGTGCACAAAAGAAAGTTGTCAGAAAGGGCTAGAAAGTGTCAGAAAGCTTTCATCAGTCTAATGGAGCCCATAAAGGAGCAAAACACAAGATAATGGTGTACTTGCAAGCCTTCATCTTTAATGATGCTGAAATTTGAGACCATTGTATTTGTACGCTTGGAAAAGTGGTACGTGTCCTCAGAGGCAGTACTGTCAACACTGCTCTTTCTCTTTAAGGTAAAGGGTTTTGTTCTTTCAAAGGTGTTACACACTGTTGTTAGGCATATACCTGTGAAAGCAGGCGTATTCAGTGCAATTCATACAGGAATGAGATAGACAAAAACTGTGCAGCACAGAGGACTCTTGCTGCAGAAGTGTGAAGAATACAGGGTTGAGTTTCGGTGAAGAGACTGGGACCAGTCGGGCAGTCTGGGCAGATCGGTGCGGGGGCAGAGATGTGTGGAGGGCAGTCAGCAACAGAAGCCTGGCCTTGAGAGTGCCTGGCACAGTGAGGGACGGGGAATCAGAGAGAGACTGTGGCTAAACACTGATTGGGAAGATATGACAGGGAAGGAAAAGATTAGGAGCTCCCAGGAAAGAAAAAGAGGATGAGGATTTACAAGGATATGAACTGGGTCTCCCTGGGCAAGAAAGTTGGAAATAAAAGTGGAAAACAAGGACAAAAGGCAAGGTACACAGGAATGTCACAGTGTTCTCAGGTGCCGCTTCTGGCATCCCCTACTGGGTTGTCTCTACACAGTCTTTTTATGTTATCTTTAGTCTTTTTTTCATTGCTCCATCCAATTGAGATTAATTCAGTTAATAGGCAGGCGATCTCTCTGCATTTTAGACCAAGTTAGGCAATTTTATCACATTCAATCACAGACTTATTAAGCAGACTATACTGACAGAGGAGCTGTGGTCCCCTCCACAAGGTGGGATGGGAAGCAACAGCTATGGTACCAGAACTGGCACAGGCTGAAACAAAGATAAAGCTCCTGTTCCTGTAGAAAGCCTTATATTAACAGTGTTGGCAGAGGCAGTTATATGTGACTGACCTGTGTGTGACACATGAAACAGCTGGGTGATGCTTTCCAGATTGGGCTGCTGTTTTCCAAAATAGGAAAGTTTTATAGGGTAGATTCTGCTTGGACTGCAAGAAACCACGTGTATGATAGGGTTATTCAGTGTGGGCGACCAGACAGAATCTATTCTGTAGTACAGTTCTTGAACCACAGGTAGCATGAGCACCAGCTGCTGTGGTGAATTGATCCACTTTCATTGCACTGTTTCCCACAAGCGGTATATCCGAATTTTCTAGGCATCTGATGTAACCCTCTGATTTACAGAAGTCATGAGCTTTCACAGGTTCAGCTGAAGTTAGTGGGACTTGTGTACATGCTATTATATAGTAATGAATATTGTGTATAGTACACAGATTATACATGAAGAGTGCTGCATAGTACAAAGTGCTCTGATATTCAGACACAAAACCTCAACTGGGTATGCAGCATTACTGAATGCTTGAAAAGTATTGTAATGTTTGCATCTTTTTAACAAAAGGGGAAAGGAAGGGAAGGTTTATTTCCTTGTTTTCTTTCTTCTTTGTGTAGTATTATTAAAAAGCTGAGTAGGAACATTTAGCTATGGCCTGGAAGAGGCTGACAGAGATGGTCTTCTCCTTTTAGGATGCAGGGAGGGCTTATGCAGAGATGAAATCTGTTGTGATTCAGTCTATCCTTACTGAAGTTATCATTCTATTCTTGAAAGAGTACATGACCTCATAATCTACCTTGACCTTTTCCCTTCTCTCATCTGGGTGCAGTTTGAAAGTAGTGCAAGATGAACCATTTCCATGTGCATAATTTTCAAATGTTGCCTTACACAGTACTCATTACTAAATGGAGGGTCTTGTGCACAAATTCCTCATAGTCCATGCATGCAGATGCCATCATTAGAAAAGTGGGTAGGCAGGGGTATAACTGTATGTAATGACAACCTACACTAAAACAGGGCTTTATGCTTGGGCTTGTTGCCCTTTGGAATTTTGGGCACAAACACTTGACCAAATGAGAAAAATGGAGAAATAAAGGGAGCCGGAATTCCCTTTATCCATCAAAGAGCATTTCATGAAAAACTGAAATGATAATTACCTGACTAGTTTTACATACTCTGAAATCAAACTAATGGAAGAACCTGGAATGTAAAGCAGAATATAGCTGTAGGTCCCAAGTCCTCTTCTTCAACCTTCAAATAATATTTTGTTCCCTCAAGAGGTAGACTTAATACCTGAAGTAAAAAAAAAAATTACATGTCAGCACATGAAAAAAACCCTATTCTTTTTCCTTGTGTGCTTTGAAGGCAATTTTTTGTTTACATAGACTCTTATTTTTTATTCTTGCTCATGTATATTTCCATTATGGTATAATTTAGTCAGATTAGAAAAAAAAAACAAAAAACACAAACTTTTCCAGATTCTTATGCTGCTGTTTTCTCTGAAAATCCTATTCATTTTCAGTGAATTTTAGACTAATGTGAACAAATATGGAAGAAAAAAAATGCACTAATGGAAGGCAGAATAAAAATGACCAGATGAAGGTAGAGTATGGCCACTCAGCTGCAGGCAGTATCTTCCTGAAAGAAGTATACTTCTTATAGATACAGAAAGCTGTCAGCAAGAAGCCACTAAAATGCTCTTAAATATTGATCTCAGAAAGCATAGGGGCAAGGGGATTAGGAGACTGGCTTTAAAGCATAAGCTTGCAGCAAGAAGACAACTATGACTCATACATCTGTGCTGTCCTCAATGTATTTAGCACTGTAACCAACCGTATTTTCCGTCAGGTAAACCAGAAAAGGCTTAGTCACATTTTCCATTCACCAGCTTTTCACGTTCTGTAAGATCAGTATGTTCCACAGTTATTTTAGATTCATCAGTACTTCCTCTCAGTTCATATTAAAGTAGTTTCCCAGTGACTGCAGTCTGGGAACATATTTTCTGCCTTGTCTGGGCTTCTGTGTGTAACTTTTAATTAAAATCTACAGAGCAGCTGGCTAAAGTCCTACACTCTCTCTACACCTTTGCATTATTAATAGATAAATAGAAATATCAGTATTGCATGTTTTAAACCTAATTTCCTAAGCAAGTTTATTTGACTTATGTTTCTCATTCAGGCCTAAATGTTTGTGATCCCTTTTAAACTTGACAGGACGATAGAGATACCAAAGATACACAGCTTCTGCAAGCATTGTGAACCTTGAGGAAGGGTGAGAAGAGAGGAACTAGCAGCTGAGCCAGAGGCTGCCCCTTCATGGCAGAGGTCTCAGCAGGCACCAAGTAGCTTTATGTGCAACTGGATCTGATGGACGTGGAAGGATAAACAGCCAAATATGTTGCTTCTTGCTTCTCTGCTGGCCAAGGACGATGGAAGAGAACTGAGAACACTGTCAGGGCAATGGGCAGTGACGCTGTGCGTGGATGAAGAGGAGCTTTTTTCAGGCATGGTGGTGAGGGTGCTGTCTGGTGGGACAGGAGAGGAAGGCAACACGCTAACCTTGGGATATCACAGGGGACAGGGGACGGGATGCATTTCTGCAGGAAAATAAGTTTTCATTGGTGTGTCACTTAAGGGATACATATGTTTAAAAGCTTTTGTTTGAAAGGAAAAAAGTAATTATTTGTTATTTTAACAAAAATCACTGAAAAGCTATGTAACCATCTGTGTTTTTTCCTTGTTTTTCATTGATTATGCTTCTTTCTCTAAGCAAAATAGAAACCTAAACAGGACCTTGAATTTCTACAAGTTGACTAATTTGTCATTTTGCTTGAAAAACTATTCCTAACCCTCTGAATTTTCTTCTTTTTTTAACCAACTTAAGATCTATTTTGTTTGTTGTAATTTCATTGATGATATATTGGCAAAAAGATATCACTTCTGACCAGGCAGCAGGATGTTAATTTCCACTTCCAAATTTGCTTAAAAGTGCGTATGTTAATAAAATATTTACAGCTGATGATTGGTCCAGTGTTCAGTATTGAGCTTCATGCAGAGGTTCCTTGCCAACAGTGTAAATATTTGAATATTGTAAATGTTACATCTGATACTTACTCATTGCCTGTACTGGGACATAATCAGCAGGATTGTTTGGATCCAGGTCAGAGCTTGTTAAAGTATATTATCTTTCACACTCTAAATCACATTAGCAGTATAAATAACACATTTCTATGCTACAAGGCATAAAGTAAGAAGCAAACGGTATTTTGGATGCTTTGGTGCCTCAGTTACTACTTTACTGTTTTGTAGTAATTGGAAAAGTAAATCCTCTTGAGACAATTAATGCTTAAAATTAAGGCTCTAGAATAGTATTTAGAAGACTTGCTTCTGCTCTTGAATTTGCCACAGTTTCTGCATTTCACCTTTGGGCAAGATAATTAGAGCTTTGCTCTGTGTGTTTAGTTCACTGTCTGTGAAGCAGTGATAATGTTCTATATGGCTAGTCGGAGGTAAAAGCATTCATGTTTGTAATGATTTGAAACACTATGATAAAAAAAGACAGTGGAGGTTTAAGCAAATGTGTAAAGCTGCTTTTCTCCCAAAATGTCTTGTCTTTTCACCTGGTTCTGTTTGAAGCACAGCTATTTTCCTTCTCCACCAGACCTCGTATTTAGGGGATCAGTATAGCTTCTGGCCAAAACCCTACAGGAAATACATAGAGTCATCTGTAGTCTACCTCTGGCTCCAGGCAGGACGGACTTCAAAGCTAGATCAAGCTGCTCACGAGTTTATCTAAGCATGTTTTGAAAATCTTCAGGAACAGGGATTCTCCAGCCTCTCTGGGCAACCTGTGCCTGTGCTCCACTCTTGTGAAAGTGAATTTCTTCCTTTTGCCCACTTGGAATTTCCCTTGTGAGTATTGTTTCCACTCCGTTCTTTGTGCACCTCTGAGAAGAGTTTGACTCCTTTTCTCTACAACACCCCTTTGGGTAGAAGAACACAGCAATCAGATCCTCCCAAGCCTTCTCTTCCTTTTTAAGTTATCCATTTAGGCATTTAGAGAAATTTGAGGTGGGAGGTGCTTTTAGGTTTGATGGTCTTTTTAGCTCTGATGAAATAAACTATGTTGAAATAGAACAGCAAGTTAAAATTATCTGCAAACAAGTGGGTTTTTTCCCCAAATTCTGGAAAGAAGTAACCCTACTGTAAATCCTCATTTAAAAAAAGTGATGTATCTTAATTTCACTCACAGCAGAATCTCATCAGTTACTCAGAGTCCAGCATAGTACTTGGGGGGGGTGGGGGTGAGGGTGTTACATTAGCATTAGACTTTTATCTCAAGAATCAAATAAGTAGAAAAATTCTACTCAGTGTTAAAAATAGATAATCTCAAGAAAGGTCCTGTCACAGCAAACTGACACCAGCGAGGCCTTACACTAAGCTGTTCTGCTAACACAGAGGTTAGAGAACAGGCACACCATGCCCAAATTCTCTCATACCTCTTCCTCCTCTTCTTTGGTGGCAGAATAGGCACAATGGAGGCGCACAAAGCATCATGAAGTATTTGTGGCCGGGTTTACAGTAACCCTTGAAAACTGACCTCTCAAACTTTTCCCTTCACACTCTTGCTTTCCTGAGGTAGCTAATTACTGTTGTACCTTGTCTCCATCAAGACTGTGTTCATTAATAGTAGTTAAACATGTTTTTGCACATGTTTAACAATGTAAAATAGGAATAAATGTATAGCCTAGAGAAAGAAGAAATTAGGTCAACAAACATAGAGTAAGGAAATTTTTGTGGGATTTACAGGGAGTGTTGCGAGCAACCTTTAACAATTCAACATAACCTTGAAGGACATAGAATGAGGGAGTAAGTGATGAAGCAAGCAAGCAGAAAAGAAGCAGAAGACAACAATAGTTTGGAACACAGATGTAGGACCGAAGATAGATGACGCGTGTCTTGCTTAACAGCACCAGCTAGAAGCTTAGCCAAGGTGTGTGAACAGCAAGCATTAACCAATCCGTGAACAAGCTAGAGCATGTGGACGGAGTGTGGACAGCTAATGAATCTATATAAGCACCAACTTGTAAGCAATAATGGTCTTTGGTTTTACCCGCAACAGAGTCCGTGAGTCAATCCCTACAATTTTCACCTCATATTGAGTCAAGGACTTGTCAATAGGCTACAGAAGTACAGACTTGTCACCCAGTTTGCCAAAACAGCATATGTAACCCTTGAGATACAACCAGTCCTTAATTTAATGAGATCTATGGTCTTCTCAAAAAATTAGAAGAAAATTTACTGTTGAAGAAAAAGCCTGAAAAAACTCTTCAACAGTACTAGAGATTGCTTATAACACTAGCATGTGCCACAGCTAAGATCTTCCTTCTTTAAAATGTAAAATGTAAGATCACAGTTACGATGAATCACCTTAAGAAAACACCTACAATTGTTTGGGTAAACATAGGAGGTAGGACAGCCACATTTTCACATAAGAAAATTAAATATGGGTTTTCTTTCAGTTCTTCAGGTGTGTTATATGTAAATACTCACAATTTCCTGGTCTATTGAAGTTGTTTTAAATACATATTTTCAACCTCTTCGTATCCTTTTAACATAAGTGCAGTTTGAGCTGAATGGCCTTGTGAGATCAGTGGCTAACTACAAGATATTCTCCATCCAGGAATGATGGAGCTGACAGCTGTGGTTCTCGACAAGGAATGATTAGAGGACAGTAAGCATGGACCAAACCATCTGACATGTCTGTGGAACAGCATTTGCACATGGACATCACATAAATTACAATAACAAAAGTCTTTATTGATATAAGCCCAGTATTAGTGTATTTGTCAATTCACACATAGCAAGACCATGAAGGTGTTCTGTCCTTCTGTGTAATGAACAACCTGTCTCATATTCACTTCTTGGCAGATAAATCATTCTTAAATAAAGAATACATCATCACGGAGAAGCCGATCTGTTCTTTTGTCATTCTGCTGGCATACCTGCCTGAGTGGTAAATTGTTTTTGAAAAAGAGGACTGCCTCAGCCATTTTTTGTGACTGTCAATAACAAAATGGACACAATGGGGAATTTTACATTTGGACATTACACCTGAGTATGGAAATCAGGAACTGAGGCTGAGCGTTCAGTTCAAATTCTGAATTATATTAAATGCAACCACATTAGATTACTTTAGTCTTTGCAATCTGTGATAAAATCTATGTAATTAATGGGTAACTTCTGCTTACTTAAGAACTGGATTTGTCTTCAAGTCTGGAAAGCTCTATTCAAAATAGACTTCTATACTCAGCAAAGTGATAAAAAAAAAGGTTGGGTTTTGAGGTAACAATTTAGTCATCTGGACCAAAAACTCATTTGAAGCTTCAAATCTTTATTAAAAAAAAAACAGATATAAAAAAAGATGACCATACATTTCCTTGTATTGGAGAACTCTAGGTAGGTACTGCTACGTAGCCAGCTACTTTGTTCAGGGAAATTATGATTGCCTTTCATCATCTACAGCAAGGGAGTGTGCACTATGGCCACTTGAGAATTGCACAGTGCTGCTTAGTGATTATCAAGTAATGGCTGATTGCCTTTGCTAATGGGTTTGCTTTTGATGTTGTTTTTTGTGTCACGTCACTTCACCTGCAGCATTTTGAAGTGTTTTGCTGAACAGGAGAAGAATGTTAAATAAAACCTGTCCTAGAATTCTATTGTTTGTGGAGGTAGGGGGTGTCAGCTATAGGGAGGGATACAGGCACTAGACCTCTGCCATCATAATCACAGAAGGAATGATAGAAAAATCACCAAAAAAAAGATAGAGAGCTTAGAATTATGTAGTTCTTCAAACAAATAATTACTTGGCACTTACCATGTTTCTTCTTGCTGTTTGATATCAAGCTATTAATACTCCACAAGCTAGTTTTAATTTTTGAATGTTATCTTGCTGCACTACAAGTAATTCTCCAGTGAGCATTCACAGTTGCTGCTCATGTACTGAAGGCTGATTTTTATTTACGTACAATCCATGGTTTCTTTCTGCTTTAAGGGATATTCTGTGAAACTGATTTAAGTATAGATTGTGTATGGTACTAATTGTGTTTCACTTTCTTTTATGTATTGTGACAAACATTTTACATAGAGCTTCTGAAAGCGTCCATATATTTACTCTTTGTTTTTATTTCATAAATGCTTTGGCCCATTTCAGCATGACTGAAGATATTTCGGTCAGGACAGTTTGTTCATAGTAATCATCTCTTCTTCTGAAAAATCCTGGAACATTTTTCATTAAAATAGCTGGCCACATATGTTGGCCTCTTCAGAACCGATAGCATTTGTCCCATGTGTTTGAAGGATCTGTTGCCTGATAACTGTCAGCATTTGATACTATAGAATACCAAGAATTTAATGGGGTTGCGCTCTGTCCACATTATACTGGGTATGGCAGGGACGGAGATTGTTTTCTTCATAGCAGCCCATATGGTGTTGTGTTTTGGATTTATGTCCAAAACCATGTTGATAACACACTGATGCTTTAGCAGTTGCTGAGCCGTGCTTGCACAGCGTCAAGACTTTCTCTGCTTCTCACACTGTGAGTAGGCCGGGATTAGGCAAGAGTTTGGGAGGGGACACAGCCAGGACAGCTGACAACAGCTGACCAAAGGAATATATATTCTTTATCATATTGCGCTGTGTTCAGCAATAAAACTGGGGCAGGGACAGAAGGTTTTTCCAAAGTAGCCATTGATGAGAGAGTGGCTGGGCATCAGTCTGCTGGTGGGAGGGAGGCAGTGAGTGATTGCCTCTGCAGCACTTGCTTTCTTCTTTTTCCTCACTAGTTAATCTGTCTTTATTTAAACTCACAAGTTTTTCTTGCTTTTTACAATTTTGTCCCCCACGCCATTACCAGAGTGTGAGAATGCGACTTGGGTGGGGGTTTAGCTGGCAGCAGGGTCAACCCACCACACACTTAGGTTTCTAACTATTGTAAAAATCTGGTATCACCCACACTTGCAAGTTACAACTACTCATAAATATGTCATTGGCCGCTCATCTTGTCTGGATTTTCTGTCACTCTCAAAAAGCATCACAGCTTAGTGTGTGAGGAAATGTACCATAAAAGAACTTGCATTTTAATAAAAGGTATTCAAATATGACACTTTTCTAAAATACATTTATCTTTGAGAATAAAGTTGAACAAAACTGTATTGGTAAGTTGAAGTTCTGCCTTAGAAACTTGGGCCTTTTTTTTTTTGTTTTCCCCAATCTCATATGTTTTAAATTACTTTCCTAAGCTCATGCTTTTTTGGGGGGGTTTATTTGTCTCTTTTTATTTTCTTTTTCTATGTGGGGATTGCATTGGAGAATCAGAAAAAAAAATATTGAAAGTAGCTCAAAGAGATCAATTAAATGGGCAGGATACAGATAATGTTTGCAAATACCTTAGAGTTAGGACAAATATGGGACATACTCATCTTTCATCACAAAACGTAGAAAATACATGTGCATGTATATTTATTCACATATCTGTGCAGCTGATGAATGGTTGGAAGATACAGCACACACCTATGTGTGAAATATAGCAAATTTTGAACTGTGTGAATGAAACAAAACTGGTTAATTCCAAGCAATTTTGTGACCTCAGAAAACTGCTAAACCAGGCTGCCCAGCATCACACTGAAGTCTGGTTGCTGTCTCTTTTCAAATACCTGTGATTTTGCTTGAAATATTCAAGGTTTCTTCCCAGCATAGCTAGTGCTCCCAAAGAGTTCTTCTGTGTTAGAAGATAACACAAGATAAAGCATGGTGTTCAGGTAAAGGTAAATTCTTTTCATATACTGTTCTGCATTTTTGGGAGGTGCTGAGGGTTGATGTTCTTGGTTGAGTTATTCCTTGGGTTAGTTTCTAATAGTGTTTACTCTTTAACATTTTCAAAGTTAGCCTTATGCTATTTATAGAAATTTGCACAGAAATGTGGGAAAACACACTGACAATACATTATGTTATTCTGACCAGTTGTGACGGAAATGAGAGACCACATGGCAGCAGGAGGCAGAGTGGGGGCTGGCTGGAGATACCATTGCCAGTGTAGCACTAGAGAGCTGTACATGTGCTTGGGAATAGGGAGAAAAGGTTGTTTCCCACTAGACTCAAGCCTCTTTATAGTCCATCCAGATGCTTTGGCAAAGATCCTTCAGCAATGCTTTCATCCAAGCAAGTACAAATCTTCATTGTCCTAAAACGACCCCTTAGGGAGCCTTTGGAGGAGACCAGTGCACACATATGCATATCAGTAGCACAGCGGGCTTTGTTCTCAGCACTCAAATACAGAGAATAAGGATGCACAAACATTGTCAGTCAGTCATTCCTAAAACAGTGCTGCTCCTGCTCCTTGATGCTGGTACTGCTTTGAGTGTGAGGGAAGTCTGGCTCCCGATGAGACCAGTGCGGGTCCCTGGGGGTCTCAGGCTGAGTAACTTAGGCCAGATCTCTCCTTCAACAGCTGTATATGCCCTCCTTGCTCCACTGCACACTTTCCATCTTTAGCGCAAGTTGATGGGGAAAAAAAAGGCTGAGAGGCTCTCATTAGAAAAATGGTAAGTGAAGTATAAAACCAGATGAAACCAAAATGGAGGAGCTGGTGTCTGCTGGCAGGTCAGGAGTTAGAGCATTCACTTGAAGACCCATCTTCCAGTTTCATGGTTTCTTCAAAGTACATGCCTCTCTATCTGCAAGCTCTTCAAAGGGTGTTTTAACAGCCTATGTTTTATTCTGGTGAAGAAAGGTGCTACCGATTTCTTTTGATGAATCTGATCCACTTTATATAAAACATCATCTCTAGAAAAAGTATTGATGTCTGCATGTCCAGTCTTATAAATTAATATCATAGCTAACAGGTTTATCACTTTTTTCTCTTTCTTATGTGTATTTAATTAATGAATGCTCAAGTTTGCTATTTCAAGTAGAAGTGCTCAGTACGAGACTGAAAGTACTTCCTTGTCCCAATGGACTCCATTCCTATAGGATCTGGGGTGGGAATATTTTAGAGACATGTTGAAATCCTCTGAGAAAAAAAAAAAAAAACAATAAAAAACCAAACCAAAAAACACAAACAACTTTGACCTTAGTGTTCCATCAATAAGCATTAGCTGCTGAACTGAATAACACATTTCATTTCCTCCAGAATGCCTGTAAATAAAAAAAACAATTTTCTTTCTCTGCCAAATATAATTAAAAATTGTGGGTCATTCTGGGAGAACTGAAGCCACAGTAGTTTGTAAAAATAGGTTCATAGAAATTCTTTTTTATAGTTCTTGCCATGCTGTTAGTGAATGCACATGGAGAAAGTACTGAATATAATTCATTTTATGGATACCAAAAGGTACAAAGTCTCTGAAGCTAATTATACGGTGAAAATCTTTGTGCCAAAGTAAAGTACTTATTTGCACATATTTAGAACAGTGCTACTACTGGAAAGAATTACTCCTTTGCACTTTTGCGAATTCAGGAAGGTTTCTACATTGTTCATAGGATGATAGGAAGACTCTGGTCAGGAATGACCTGAGGAGGTCATCCAGTCCAATCTACTACTCAGAAAGGGTCAGACCAGGTTATTTGAGACTTTACCCAGACTGGCCTAGAAAATGTCCAAGGATGAAGACTGCATAACTTCTCTGGGCAACCTGATCAACTGCTTGACTGTCTTTATGTTTGGAAAGTGTCTTCCTATATCCAGTCTGAATCTCTGTTGTTTGTATTTATGCCCATTGTCTCATGTCCTACTGGCACACACCACTGTGAAAAGTCTGCTTCCATCTTCTTGATGACCTCCTTGTAGGTGTTAGAAGGCTGCTTTTAGGTGTGTATCCCACCACAAGCCTTCTTCTCTCCAGGCTGAACAAGCTCTCTTCTCTCAGCTGCTTCTCCCAAGGTAAGCACTCCAGCCCCTGGAGCCCTCTGAAGAATATGTTCCAGTTTACCAATGTCTTTCTTGTATTAATGGACCCAAAACTGGGTGCAGTGTTTGAGGTACAGTCTAATAAATGTTGAGTAGAAGGAGATAACAGTTTTCATCAGTTTAATAGGTTTACTCCTACTAATACACTCCATGGTGCAGTTGGCCTGCTTGGCTGCCAGAGCACGCTGTTGGCTCTTGTTCAGTTTGCTACTACCAAGGCTTCCAGTCCAGCAAAGCTGCTCCCCGGTCAGAACATCACCAGCCTGTATAGTTGCAAGTGGGTTTTCCTTCCCAGATACAGGACTTGTTGAACTTCATAAGGTTCCTCCCAGCCCCTCCCTGCACCCTTTCAAGGTCCTTCTGAATGGTAGGCCTTCCCTCAAGCATGTCAAGGATGCTGGAGTCTGCTACTGTTCTCAACTACAGATCCCTAGGTATTCAAGCTAGTGATTTTACTTCCCATCTATGCTATTTGTGGTGGAAGTGTATAAAAATGGAAAAGAAACAATATGTCAGAACAACAGGGAAAAGGAAAGTAGTACATCTTGAATAACAAACATGGAACAAACACCTGCTTAGCTGAAGTGAGCAGTTGGACCATTTTCACTTGGCAAAGCAAATGTGACAAGTGAATGTAAAACTAAGAATGTAAAATTGTTCAGTTACAAGCAGAACTAAATCCCCCAGGCAACATGCTTTTTCTGTGGGATAGCTGCCATCTTTATAAACCGTTTTCCTCCTTCATACCTGAATGTAGACATTCTGTGAGGAATCTAATACCCTCATTTTTGTGCCATCAAAACAGAGAATTGCAGGACATTGCTTGTTTGGAAGCCATTCAGCAATAAAACAAGTAGAAAAAAGAAACATATAAATGATCGTTCATGAAACTTAATAGTATCTATGCATGAAAGCATTTATGTATTTTTAAAATAATAATAATATGGTTAAGTTTGTAATGCTACAGCAAACAACTTACTGTAATATCTTCTGATAAATGTTTTCAAATTTTTCATCAGCATTGAAGTTTACAACCAATTTGTATTACCTGGAGATTATTTTCTCCTTGGAGAATTCCTGGAGGTTTGATAAGGGAACTAAAAGTTAATAAGAAGAACAAGTGGCAGGAAACTTCTGAAAGGAGTGGCATATATTCGGTTGAGCTGGTTGAAGAAAGTTATTAAATAACAAATTCCGAATGGTATCTACTGGTCAGTTTGCTTTGGATGACTTTCTTTCCAACAGAGTACCAATATATCAGAACTGACAATGACAAGTGTACAAGAACTAGTGTCCGTTAATTTTAGCATTGATGTAGGCTTTCGTTTTATGATAGCCTTTCTTCACAATAATTTTAATATGAAAAAAATAATCTGTACTTTGTAGCTGGCTGCCACTGAAGTCTCACATCACAGAGAATGTGCAGACTTGCAGGTGTTGAGCTGGGATCCTAGGACAGAGGCTGAGCTCTTAAGGCCAGAATTTTGAAGCCTTGAAAACAAAAACAGTTCAGGTAAATATGAAGATATGGACAATGATTTACCAATACTAAAACAAAACCTCAAAACTGAGACAAAATACATTAAAAGTTCAGCAAATTATGCCTTGATAATGTAGATAATTTCTCCTGGACAAAACAAGTTTGAAGGGAAAATCTCTGCTCATAAGACATAAGCAAACTTTGCTATGGTATGAACAACTAAGCTAATTGACATTCTCAAAAAATATGCTAACTGTGCTGGTGATGGCATCACTTATCTTTTTATATATATTCAGACTTAACTCTCAGTCTTTTGGAGCAAACCAGAGTGTTTCAAACTCAACTTTCCCATTCCTACAACCACACACAGGACATGCTTTTGTTCTGTTCTCATGCTCTAGAACAGATTCTTCCCAACAGCGATCACCAACTGGCTGGCAAAAGTCATCAGCAAAGATTGCCTATAATTATTTTCTTATAAGATTTAATCCTGTATGTTTTTACTGCTAGAGTCATAACAACTTTTGAAAATGCAAGTTTATAGCACTGGTCAACTCACTCCTCTCTTTTCCTATTCCTTTTGTCATTACACTTGTGGAATTCTATACTATCTTAGATTGCAGTTTCATTCTTTCACTCAGTATGTGCTAAATACTGCACAAAATTAGACCCAGTACTGCCTGAGGAAGTTAGGACAGCTCTTTCCATACGTACTAGAATCCAAAAACATCTGTTCTAGCCAAATATCACTGACTCTACATCCCCATCCTTCCTTCATGTAATATATCACTTCAAATGAGACATGTGGGGGCAGAAATTAATTAAATATCTATATTTAAAACTTTTTTATTCAGTCTAGTTCAACGCTGTAGAAAAGTGCCAAACGACATTGAATTAGTCATTGGTAAGGTTCACTTGAAATAGCACATACTTAAAGTTTTAATTTCACCAAATGAACCATTAGAAAGAAGGTAAAAAAAATAACATGGAAAGCAAGAAGAGAGAAATAACTCAACATGGAGCAAAATTCTTTCTAGAAAGTGTATGCAGTCTGAGAATATCTATCAAGACTACCATTAGATTACATAGGACATGATCAACTGAGCTCTATGAAACAAATGTATTAAATAAAATACCTCTTATATTTTTTCTTATGAAGAAGCCGGAGAGGATTCTTTCTGGCCTTCAATTATTGGATTGTTATTTAGATAAATATTTTATTCCTTCCATAGTTATAAATATTGGTGTGCTAAAATGATTTAATAACCTTTTCTACTTGGATAGGAGCCTGTCTCCATGTGGGTATTATTCACCCTGCATTAATGATCTTGTAATCCTCTCCTTAACCTCTTTATGACAGAAACTCTTTGGGTGCCATACCATTTAAAGGAATTCTCAAACCTGAATTAGATACCAGCTTAGCCATGTAATGTGTGGACCGCATTGTGCACCTGAGAAATGTTAACAGAACCCCAAACAGTAAGCCAGAAGTAACTTTCATCAGCTACTAAGAAATGCCAAGGAGAGTGATGAGATCTTGGAGTCTAACTGCAAGACGGATAACAATGACTGCTTCTGTAGTTTAAAGACTTTTTTTTCAGGAAAGGTTGTGTTTGACAAGACAACTTCCAGAGGTACCTCCCAACCAATATTATTCTATGAATCTATGATTCTATGACTCCTGATGGAGCGAGGGACTTGTTTCCGTGACTTCAGCCTTGATGTCATATTAATGACAAAAACCTGGAGTCCAGTTGGTATCTATGGTGTTGGATGGTTCATCTGCAGCTGCTGCTCTGGCCAGGGTGCTCAGAGGCCTAAGACAGCATTCGTGCTTAGCATGTGGAATACACACACTGGCACCAGCACCAGCACATCCACTTCTGAAAACCCACTACCAGTCTGTAAGAAACAGCTTGAGCTTGGCAAGAGCACACACGATGGGCATGATTGCGATAAATGTACTCCACCTCGTTTAACTTTGTCCTTGCCTGCTTCCCAACCACCTTCAGTATCAGCAGCAGTCTGCTAAGGTGGTCTTAAGGCTCAGCTAGCCCTGCTAAGTCAGATGAGTAGTGTAGACAGCCAGCAATGGTAGAGTTGGGACACATGAAAAGAAGCTCTGACTTGTTTTCTAAACAGCGTTTAGAGCAAGAAGATGAATTGAGGCTGCATTAAATTCAATATGCAGAGAGAGTCTGGGTGGCTGGTACAAGCCAGTGTGTAATGCAGAATCCAGGGAGAGTCAAAATCTGATGAGTTTGGCCAGAGTTAAATGTTTGCCTTTGCAGTGGCTAGAAGAAGGCAGAGAAAATCTATTTTTGACAGATATGAAGGAAGACTGAAGGTTATGGATGTTCATGCAGGAAGTGCAGTTATTTGGCCATTGCCACACAGGCATGAATGGCCTCGTGTCTCTCTACCTTCCCTGTCACCAGCTCAGGTACCTAGGGAAAGAATATAGGAATAAAGAAAACATGTAGTGATAAAAGCCTCAAATACTCTTCCAGCATCAAGGACTTCCCAGTCCCCAAGGTTGGGGACTTCCCAGTGCAGAAGTGACTTCCCCATATTCTACCACGCTATGGATTCCTCTCTCTTACACCATCTTGTGCCCCTTCAAGGGTGTACAAATGGTTAGCTTGCCCCAACAGCTGGCAAGGAGTTTCATAGTTTAACACTGTGTGAAGAACTTCTTCCTTTGGTCTGTTTTGAACCTGCTACCGACAAGTCTTATTTGATGGCTCCTAGGGTTTTCTGCTAGAAGAAGCATCCTCTCTCTCCCCAGACTGTTTTGATTTCATAGGCTCTTATGTACCTTTCCTATGATCTCAGTCACCTCCCTCCTAAACTCAAGAGTCCTTGTCTACTTTTTCTCATACAGAGGCTTTTCATACCTTTTATCCTCACTGTTCACTTTGTCCGTATGTTTTCCAGTCTTGCTGTAGCCTATCTGTGGTGAAGGAGCAGAGGAAGACGTTGGCGAGGAACAATTTTAGAACTTTGTGGCAGTGTCATAATAGTATCTTTTATTCTCTATTTTTTTCCTAATAATTTATTAGCACTCACCATGGGTTTAGGCCATCACTGAGCACTGATCTGATGTTTCCATGGAACTATTCATTTTCGTGAAAGAGCCACCATTATAATACGCAAAACAAAAAAGCATTAAAAATTGTTAATTTAAGAGGGAGTTCTGTAGGTTAATGGAATTTGTTTAGATCAATCTAGATAACAATCAGAAGAAAAAAATACATTCTCTATGGTTTCATTTTTTGAGGGAAAAGCTGAAGGGTAAATCCAGGCAATAAGGAAAATTCTGTAAGCAGAATTTTAAAACTAGGAAAGTCAAGAATCCTGTACTTTTGGGGTCAAAAAATGCTGTGAGGAAGACAGATGACCCAGAAACCCCACATATCATTTTTGCCCTATTTACATGGAATTATATCACATAGGCGAAAAATTGAATCACATTTTCTGAATTCATCTGAGAGAGTCTCAATACCAAATAAATTTAATTGTAGGAGATTTTCTGTTTGGGTTTTGTGTTTGTCTGGGTTTAGCAATTTGATCTGCAATTTTGTTTCAGGAAAATCCCATGATTTTCCCATGCCTTTTAATCTACTGGCTTAAATATATGTCAGTTCTATGAAAGGAGGCAAAACTTGGGCTTAATACTTTGAATTGTAACCTGGAAGATCAGTGTTTAATTACTGCTATGATCTTAGTCATTAATACTGTCTGAACCATTTATCTATGAAATAGAGGCAAAAACGAGAGTGAAAAAACCTTTTTCTGCCAGCAGGAATTTTGACGGCTGACTGATGTGTACTTTCACTGATGATTCTTTGACAACAGGGTTTTTTTATTTTTAATCTTCCAAAACTGGGAAATAAACAGGAGAATATGCTTCCAAAACTTCATTTAGAAACTGAAAATGGGTTAGCTTCCTTTAATACTCTGGAACTAAAGCAAGTTTGTTGGGAAAAAAAAAAATTATTGGAAAAAATTATATGACACCTAACAATTTTCTGATCCACTGTACATTGACTTTTTCATGTACATAATTTCTGCCTTATCTACTCAGAAAGGGGAAAATATTGTGCTTATATAAAACTCAAAATAACTAGTAAGGTAGATAAAATTTTATTAAGTGATAAATTTGTTTACTCTTGAACAGTGTAGTGAAGACCATTAATCTTCACTCAATGACACGTTATATTCTTCAGTTGGCCACCTGTTTACATGAATTAGATTATCAATATCACATCTGTAACAAGAACACTAATCACTACATAGATATTCTTCCTGGATTTAAGAATCATTGGGTTTGTTCTGTGTTCAGTGAAGCAGCAAAAAAAGGAGAGAACTTAATTTTCACAATGCAACCTGCTTGGAGATGCCTATGAGACACCCAGTGGCCCTGAAGATACATAAAAAATCTAGTGTCCCAGGAGACTTCTGAAAGACACATCACATCTACAGCCTGATTCTGTCCTCACCCATTATACTTACAACAACACAACTCCAACATTTCAGTGAAGATCTCTTGGCATAAACCCAGAGGAGAGTACTGGTGAAGCCCATCCTGTAGAGCGCACACTATCTAAAGGAAGTGGGAGATGCAATTCTCAAGAGCTATATCTTCGTCCAGCAGCTGGGAAGATAAATGACGGTGGTTCCAGACTGTGAAGCAAAAATAGGGAAAAAAAAAAATAGGGTGATTATTCCAGCTTCTACTAACTTCTACTTTTGCTCTGGGAAAGAAACTATATGGGGACAGTAAAAAAATCATCATTCCTCATTTCACACTTAAGCTTTTCTTTTTGGTTAAGTCTTTCTCTTTTTTTCATATTCCATTATTTTTTTCCCTATGTGTTTACTGTGGATAAGTATTACTGCTCTTTGTATTGTAGCATTGTAGGAATGCCCAGAAGCCAAGGGAGACTGGAATCCTGATATATTTGGAGCTGTACATACTAGTCATAGGCAATTCCTACTTCTAAGTATTCACTTCCCAAAGGGACATAGTAAACAAAGAGGGAAGAGAAAGAGAAAAATTATTGTGGTTTGGTCCTTTCAGGATTGCACAGCTGGGTGGTGGAAGAAGCAAGAATAGATCAAAAGACAATGGTTGCTATAGACTTTGCAGCATAACTGAACAACTGTAGTGAGTCTAGCAGGGGGCCACTGAGATGGTTGAGGGACTGGAGCACATGATGTGCAGTGAGAAGCTGGGAATTCAATTATTTAGCTTAAACACAAGGCTCAAGGGAATCTAATTGCTGTGTTCTTCTACCCAAAGGGGTGTTGGAGAGAAAAAGGAGTCAGAGTCTTCTCAGAGGTGCACAAAGAAAGGAGTGGAAACAATACTCACGGGCTGGAACAAGGGAAATTCCAAGTGGACAAATGGAAAAGATTCACTTCCACAAGAGTGTCTGAGCACTGGCACAAGATGCCCAGCGAGGATGGAGGGTCTCCATCCTTTGAGATTTTCAAAATGTGCTTGGACAAACTCTTGAGCAGCTTGATCCAGCTTTGAAGTCAGTCCTGCCTGCAGCAGAGGCTGGACTAGAGATGTCTGGAGTTCCCTTGAGTCCTGCATCCCTCTATGATTCTGTGTATTCACTGTAGGATTTTGGCCACAAGCACTTTCACTAGCACAATACTGCTCATCCCCTGAAAACTAGATATGGTGGGGTAAGAAAACATCTGTGTTTCAAGCAGGGAGCCAGGTGAGAAGACAAGACAGTATGGGAGAAAAACAACTTTACACATTTGCTTACACTCCAGTAGTTACTCTGTGATTTGATATTCATATAGAGGTTTTCCTACAGCCAAACCCATATCCTTTTTATTGGCCAAAAGTGATGTGATTCTGTACTATCACATTGCCTAACTGGTTATAATAAGCCTGTCTGACTTTTTACCTCTGAAGTGAGCCTCTGGTTACATAGATGAAAGTCATGGGCATTCCTGATTACTAGGACACAAGCACTGAAAGGATAGCTGTTGTCACCCTCTATTATAACAAACATTTTTCTAAGACATCAGTGAATCTCTTTCCGTTGTGTTTTACAGTGAAACTTACTCTTTGTCACTGTGTTGCATACAAGCTGCATCTGTAAATGCTTTTTTATTGCAGAATTGGCAGAATCTGAGAATGAATGCTGAGTATCTGGAGGTGAAGGGAAATAAAACCTGAATCCTCCTGATTAGAGGAGAAAAACCCTAAAATATCAAGTTGGCATTGAGTAAAAAAGTCTCATTTTGAAGTCTTTATTCTTCAGCATTAGTTAATTCATTTTTGGAGAACAGTCAGAAGCCCTTAAGGAAGTGTTGGCATGGTCACTGCAGTGTACAGTTTTTCTACAACTTCCATTAAACAAGTACAGCATAGTAATGTGATATATTTGATTCTGCTTTGAATAGATATCCATTTATGTGTGCAGATCATTAGCAAATATTATCCCAACAAGAAAGCCACAAGATATTTTTTGCTGTTGTTTCAGTAAGGGTTGATTCATTTAAATACACTTGTTAGTTTTCAGGATGGTCGAAGGAAGGTCCATAGAAATAGAAAAGATCCTACTTTTCAATAGAGTAAGTGCAGAATTAGTATGAGAGGTCAGTAACAGTGAGCAAAGAATCTTTAAAAAATGTCAGCCCATCCTCAGTTTCTCTAACTAAATAGTTTGCCATAAAACAACATACTTCATGTAAAACATTTGGCAGTTTTCCCTGACCTGTTACGCTGTGAGTTACTGTCTTTAAAATTTCAGCGATGTTGATTTCAGTAAATTTTGCATCAGTTCCTAGATCTCTTTAGGAAGAGGCAATTTTAAACATATATGACAGAGCAGACTGTAGATTCATGTCTGTTAATGTCTGCTTCATTTATAATCATCAAGCAAAAGGGAAGATATCTTGAAAGCTCTTGCATTTTAGATTGTGTTTGCATACCTCATATATTTCATATTTGTATATAACTTGCTCCTCAGACAATGTTCCATAGAATAACAAAATGAGCTATAAGTAGTTAATCCCAATAAACAGAATATGTCTGCCTGTATTTATTTGTTTCTGCAGAGGAAGATGGTATCTCAGCATATTATTTCCAAAGTAAAATGTTTCTTATAGTTTTTGGGTTTGGTTTTTTGGGGGGTTTTTTTGGTGGTGGTTTTTTTTGTTTGTTTTTTTTTTTATTTGTTTGGTTTGGTTTTGGTTTTGTTTGTTTGGGTTTATTGTTTGTTTCTTGGTGGTGGTTTGGGTTTTTTGTTGGGTTTTTTTGGGGGGGTTGTTTGTGTTTTGTTGTGGTTTTTTTGCTTCTGGCTTTGAAACACAATAGAATTTTATTGATCTGTGAACTTCCTGCCATCAGGTGTTATAATTGCCTCAAGAGAAACATTTGGTCCATAATATTAACTTTACTAGACCTAAGTACTTAGGCAATATTTGGGGCTGTACACACTGTTTCTGTTGGTTTAGACAGAGAAAATAATGATGGAGGGCAGCTTAGTCATTTAACAAAAAATCTCTCAAAAAAGGCACGTAGTTTTGTTTTCTCACACTACAAAAGTTCTAATTTAGTTTATTCTCTGACAGCTCTGGAGCTTCAGGGACCAAGTTATTTCTCAGAACCATGCAGTTTTTCTGTGCCTGAGGCTGTGGTTATTTTTTGTCCTTCTCTAACAGCTCTTTTGATTGCTTTTTTTTTTCTGGTTAATGGGGAGTTATCTTCTGGAAATGTGTGACATAAGCAGTTAAGACCTTTTCTGACAAACTCTTAAGGAAACCCTATTATCTACAGGACAATAGGCTGAACTTCTGAGGTACCTGAACTTTTTTATTAACTTCATCCTAACTTTCCACAAGATTTTGACAGTCAGATTTACTCATCATGTGAGACTAACTTATAATGGTCCAAAGGACTCATTTAGGCTGAGGGAAGCCTAAGCTGGAATCAGTGCCCTTCCTGAACAGATTTTTTTTTCCCAAGCCACTCAGTAGGCTCCAGGAACTGATCTAATCTAAGAGGCGGCTCTCTCACAATTACCTCCTGAGGCACAGGGAACCAAAACCTCAACAGTGTGCTGAAATCAGGATTTTCAGCTTTGCCTTTCATCAGCCTTCCTGGAAGAAATGTTATGTTCACATGTCTGTCATGTTAAGGGGAGAATGGTGGTGTTATAGGGGGAGTTCTGATCACATCAAAAGATGGGTTAATATATTTACTGTCAGTCTACAGAGAACAGCAATTACTCTAC
This sequence comes from Psophia crepitans, assembly GCA_013399095.1. NCBI lineage: Eukaryota > Metazoa > Chordata > Aves > Gruiformes > Psophiidae > Psophia > Psophia crepitans. The sequence goes on along the minus strand of VWZZ01006010.1, from coordinate 145,288 downwards.
TTGTTTAGATTGCTTGCAAGGATTCAAATTGTGTCTCTGATAAAAGTTTAAGTATTTTCATTAAGTATTAAGTGAATAAGAAACTGGAATCCAAGTCGTCTTCTGAGGTGAGAGCTTCTGCTCACAGACTAGAGGATCACATCTCATTCTCTCTTAGATTCAGTAAATTCAGATTCATGGAAAAATGTAGTACAACTAACAGTTTGCTGCCTAGGCTACAGCCTACCAAGAAGAGGGTCTGTCTTCAATTGTATTTAACATGTCCTGAAGGAACTAGCTTGTCTCTCATTCCTGTGTGTTAGCATCATCCTCCTGTTTATGGTCTATCCTAATTACAGCTTAATTAAATATACAAAATGCAATATATCCAGAGCTAGCATGAGAAACACTCTTCAGCGAATAGCCTGCAGGCTAGTGCCTGGGTTCACATCCATGCCAGAATGAGGCACCACTCTTGATTCTGCAATGGTCTTGTCTGCCCTGCATGAGAATCTCAGTATCATCAGGTTTTGGCAATTCTGAATGCTATTTGTGCAACAACTGCTTGAATTCCTTTAGTTATGTCACCTTTCCTCCAGTAAAGAGAATAAAAATTGTTTCCTATGCAGCTTTACACAGGGCTATCTGCTGGCTAGTGGTCCTGAGAAATGAGTGAGATGGGACCATCCCACAGATTCTGTGGAGGCACTGGCAGTTGGAGGAGATTGCCTTCTTGGGTCCCACAAGGAGCGTGGGATGGCAGGAGAAGCAGTACTGCAGTCAGCGGCACGATGGGATGTCCTTGATGTACCGATTACTGTGCTTGGTCTGCTATAAATCTGAACTATCCACTGTGCAGGGGGGGGGTGTCTGCTTAATGTCTTACCGCAGCGAGCTTTTTAAGTGTCAGTGTCAGAGAAGAGCCTTTTAGTGTCTAGGGCTAAGAAGATATACGAGAATAAAAATGTAAAAAGGTATCTCCTGGGATTCATTTCTGTTTCTCTGTTAGGTGCTCAATTCAAATTAGTGTTTAAAAAGAGGGAGGCTGGGCATCTATTCACATTCCCACTCCATTTTAAAAGCAGTCCTGATACCTCAGACAAGAGACATGGGTTCCCTCCAGATCCTTTCTGCAGCTGTTAGGTCCCTATGACTCTGGTTCCATCAATCCCCATGGCCCAGCTGTCCCTGAGGAACTTCAAAAGGAACGTTGCTGCTGAGTTGGGGAGACAGTGCAATGCAATGGCTCAAAGTAGCAGCCAGAGCATTGGATGCTCTATCAAAATATCAAGTCAGTTATGCCTAGTATGGGAATTTTCAAACTTTAATATATACCGAAGTTGCAAAAGCTCTTGCACATGTGGAAAACTGTGGTTGCTCAGCCAAAAGAACACACACACCACACCACATCACACACCCACCTCCCAGATATAAGAAGAAAAGTTAGGGGAAGGCATTTTAATTACTTCTTTACAGTGCTACTAAATCTTTGACTAAAGCAGTAAAGGAAAACCCTCAGTAAAACTGACAGTTACTGTTCCAAGTGTGAAGACAAAAATGTGTTTCACATGCATCAGCAGCCAAAACTGAACGTTCAGGGAAAGAGAATAACAGGGCTAGTACAGAGTGGTACTGTGCTGTCAAATACTAAGACGACCACTTGTAATGGAAAAAAAAAATGTAGAATTAGTTCTCCTTTAGTTAAGGTACTATAAATAAAAAAGCCAAACCCAAATTATAACTCCAGTAAAAGAAAGAGTAGAAAACTCTGTGGATGTGGTGGTAAATCCAGTCTCCCAAACCTGGCACTTCTATTTTGATAACACATTTCCTCATACATTTCTTTTTTTTTATGGTATATCTGGCTCTATTCCAGAATCCCAAAGCTTGAGTTTCAGTGTGACTGGATTCATGGCAATAAAATAAGTGTGTTTTGCAACATGTCACATCCTTTGTGTAAAGTAAATGGGCACTTAAATCGTAGTATCTATCTTTGCATCTGGTCAAAGGAGATAACGCTGCTATTTGTTAGGCACACGCCATTTGTTATCTTCCCAGACTGTTCATGCAGTCGCTTGTGAATGGATGAGAAAATGTAGCATGGGTGCGCTTATGTCAACAGGAAAAATGGATCTCCTCATGCTAAGTCACTTCTTTGAGGGACCTCCCAAGTCAAAGGTTATATCTGCCTTTTCCATTGTAATTACCTTTGATGGATGATCTTCTGTGGGTTCGTTTAATCACTTTTACAAATGATTTATATCTTTGGCATGTATGGCTTTCTGGGGTAATGGATTCTATAGTTTAGTTACACTTTGTGTGGAAGTCTTTTGTTTGCTTCTGATCTGCAGCTTGGGAATATCTTTTGATGTTTTATTTATAGAATTTGTCATATTGCCTCCCTCAAATATTTCTTTTCAATGTCGAAAGATCCTAAACTCAGTTAATCTCTGCTTGTATAAAAGCTCTTTCATGCATTTGCCTTGTTGTCTTGTTCCCCACACTTCCACAAAAGAGATTCTAAATGGGAAGCTGTACATGCATAAGACTAGGAAAACATTTGTCAAAAATTTACCCTGAATAGGTAGTCAGTTGAGCTTGGTGATACAAGCAGGGATAACCTCTAGCTCTCTGGACCTACATTGGTTTGCCTGAATGAAACTTCTTTTCTCCCTACAAATCTTTCTTCGCTGACTTCAGGAGCTGCAATGAATCAGAGATGCCTTCCCCACTGCACAGCCCCAAGTCAGTCCATCTCCTAAATAAAGTATAGATCACGTGGCTGGAGCATAGACCTATGCCTAAAAAAGTTCTACAAGAATTCTTACTGGAAGCTATAAGAAAAGGTTGCAGAGATGAGAAATGCCAGGATTAAGATAAACTTTTTTCTGCCTGACTGTGAAGTGTGCGAGTTCTAGATTTTCTTCTCTTCCTATAGAAGAATGGAACTATTCCAATGGAACCTCCCCAGGAAAATTCATATTAGATTCACATAAAGATATAGACTGGAAGAGACTTCTGCCAGTCTTCTATCCAGCCTTCTGCTCCAAGCAAGTGCAACATCAATGCTAAAACATGTTGCTCAAGCCTATATCCAGACAAGTCTTAGACTATCTTCAATGATGGAAATCTCACCATCTCTCTTGGAAATCTGTTCCACTGCTTAACTAGCTTCACTGCAAAATTTCTTTTCTAGTATCTGAACTATGATATCTCATTAGTAACTTGTGCAATAGGAGGTTTGGAATTTCAGATTTTTTTCAGAGGTCCCTTTTAATTGTCCCGAAAGAGTGACTGGCAAGAAAAACAGTTGTTGTCCTCTTTGTTGATTTAGCCACTGATGAGACATGCTCTACCAGCGGTCTTTACACCTCTTTTGACAGAATGGAGTTATACTAGTCAGAGATCTTAAGTCCTGTTCAACATTTCACCTTTTTCTTCACCTTTGTTCTTTGGTGTTAGTATACTCTGGCCATGACCTCATAATGCTTATTCCTGGCTCCTCTATCATCTCTTCCTAGCTCTTTTTCATTTTATTCTAATTCTCCCATTCCCTTTGTTTTTTTCTCCTCAATTTCAATGTCCCTGATCAGGCCGTTATTCCCGGTCTTTCTCCTGATGCCTCCTTGAAAGTTTGCACTTGCAACATGAATCTGGTACACTCACTCCCTCTGCATTCAATGTAGGTGACTCTCAGCTTTCATGCGTGGTTCCTGGTGACCAGCAGGAGGAGTACCGCGATCACAGGGGAGCCAGTACCTCATTCCACGTGCAAGATGCTAAAGCCTAGGGCAGGAGTCACTGGTATATTTCTGTTCAGTTCCTCAACCTCAAGCTCGCTACAGATGGAGTACCCAAATAATTCTGTGTTTTGGCATTTCAAAAGGAAAGGTAAGAATTTTCTCCAGAAAAAGTCATATTTGCATGGTTTGATTTGACTAGAACTTCTCCAACAAACTGTTACACTGCTGTCTTGTATTCATATTTAAGATATGTGACTTCACATCTACCTACAAATTTGAAAATCAGCAGCTGAATTAAAAGTTCTAGTCAATTGTCCCTTCATATATATATTACCTTATAAGATAAGTGAATATATAAATTTATATATATTTCTTTTTCCTGATCTGATTCTTAGACTTTCTTTTTGCTTTCCTCTTAAATTTCCATTTCAGAAAACAACATCTCTAGAAATGACATAAATATTTTCCAAAATGACAAGGGGTGCAGGGAATGTATGAGCCATACACAAGATACTTTATTTCTACCAAGTCTTCACCCTAGAGAACAGATAAGTTCTGCTAAAGCATTAGTTATGGCATCACAATAAGACAAATATGGTATCTTAATAAGTCTTTAACTGGCTTCTAAGGATCTGTTATGTATCAGTCTGATATCTGAAAATGAATTGTTAATGCAGTAACATTATTATGCATCTGACCCTGTATGTTGAAACGGAACAGATCCCTTTTAGAGGATGCAGGTGCATGGACTCCCTTCTGCTCACGTGACTGTTAGAGCCACCCAAATCTTAACAACAGCACAAGATTTCAGAGAACAAATAGTTTAGTGCACTTATGGAACCTAAAGAAAAACCACTCAGCCTAGAGTTACCCTTAAGACCCTGCTTCTAGCGCATCCCTGGAGCAGTTTGTTTCACCCACTACCCTACTAGCCATCATAATAGGAAGAGTTTGTTCTGACCCAACATTCAGTTCTTCTTGCCCTACTTTCTTATGTAATTATTGAAAAAATTATTTTCTCACCAGCAAACAATAGTAATGGGACTTAACTCCTTGTGGCAATTTTACATTTACCTATAAATCTGAAAATCAGCATTTGAATTAAAAGTTCTAGTCAATTGTCCCTTCATATAATGACCAATTTCTGAATAAGGTCTTCAAACCCCTAAATTAAAATGTATACGTTGATGACTGTAGTTGATCAAGGAGTTTCGCTAAATTCAGACTGGCGGTGTTTCTTTTTTTGTTATTTCTGTATCCTTGGTTGGCCCAAAAACCTCAGCATGATTTTTATACCATTTTTCAACCTGAAGTGCTGCCCAGAGAACAACAAAGATAAAGCTTTTTGTTCTTTTGGCACTAAAATTTTATACAGTAATGATACTAATTGAAGTAGAGATATCATAACATAAAAATTTTAGGTAATTTACAGAAGCAAATATGCCAGACAGAAAATACTATTAAAGTGCACGTAGTAAATGACTGTAATACAAACAGACATGCATCAGCTTTGGGAGTTGTGAAGAAATGGGGTATGCACCTTCATTGTGGGGAAAGCATACAGCCAGGTAGTTAGCATGGACACTTCTGAGGTACTTGACCTTGCTCAGTGAAAAACAAGTCTTCATAGACTTTACTGAATAAATTGTCAACATTCCATAATAAATATTTGCAGGCTGAGATTTTTCAAAGTCCTGTATTTTAATCTCCAATTACTTAGTTTCTATAGCAGGAAAAACTACATTCATTACTAAAACATCATTTTTCTTCCCAGATCTTTGCATTAAAACAAAAAATCAGTGTGTGCTCTGAAAGACTGTCAAACACTTAATGCAAAAATACACATTTTGTCTCATTCTTGTCCTCAGGAACATCTTGAATGTTTTTGACTAAACTTTCCAGAAAGTTTGTCCTGACGCAGAGCTGTTAGATGAGATCAGATTGGTAATTTGGCAAAAATTATACATGGATGAAGATAGAATGTGAAATTTCAAGGGAACTCTACACAAATGGAGTTTGCTGACTTGAAATATATATTTGCAATACTAATTGCGTTTCATAGACTGGATTTTAAAAACTAGAAAACACCAGCATTGTGTCTGTTTTGATGATATGAATAACTCAGGCCATATGACTTCACCAAGTAACTTCTGTGAAGAGTGTCCTTCTTTTAGTGGAGAATTATTTGAAGACTTCAAGTTCTAGAGAATCGCTGCATGCTTGGAAGATTGTTCCAGCAATTAATAACTTAACCTACCACTAAAATTTGCAGGTTCAAGTTCAGATTCCTCATCTTGAAAGTACTAAATCTTATTTTACTTTTGTGGGGGTTTTTCTGCTACTTAAAGAGCTCTGGAATCTTTCTCCCTTACAATTACTTGCAGGCTTTCAGTTTTGTCTTTGATGAATTGCATAACCCTTTTTTTCTCCTTATCCCTGGTGATGTTCTTGTTTCTAACCAGAAAAACTTGCAGCGCATTTCCACTTTTAAAGTTTTTATGTTTACTATACAGATATATACTATATTTAATGTCACATAAAATTCATTAATCGGAAAAGGTATTTGCTATACTCATAACTGGTTTCTCAAGTAAATCCTAAGATTAAAAGATAAAATAGTTCATATGAGAAAAAATGTACCAACTTTTCTATTCCTGCCTTGGGCACTGAACTACTTTTCATTAATTTAATCTCAGAAAGATTTGTCTAAAATTTTCTATGTTGAAAGTATTGACTGAGTTTTAGATGTTGCAAGGCACAAGGATTTTTGAATGATTAATATTTTTACATGTTAATGGGCAGAACTAGTGACTTTCAACTGTAATGAATGTTACGTGAAGGCATGAATGCAGCACTGACTTTACATTGCTTTTAGTAAAGTCCATTATATTTTTATAATTCCTTCCATGATTATTCCAGATTAGATTTCTATACTAAATTAATCAGTACATTGGAATGTTTCCACATGAGAGGAAATATATGCATGCAAATAAAGCAACTTAAAATGCTAATTATTATCAGAATTGACTTTTGCAGCAAGTGAATGAGTTTCATCTGACTTTCATGTTCATTAAAAGTAAAAAAAAAGAAAAATCAATTTCTTATAAAAAAAGTCATACTATTTTAATATTTCTGACAATGAGGGTTTTCATGGCTGGTTCACTGTGGAAGTAATCTAATTAATAGATGGATAAAAATGATAGAAAAAAATGATAGAAATACTAATGTAGGGGATGAAGTAGCTATGCAAGAGGGATAAATCTTCAGAAAGCCATGATGAAAACTCACCTATCTGTGTTTAGGATTAAAAGATAGTCCTTCTGTTGTTAATAGCCTTCTTAAGTCACCCTAAGCTTCTCTTTTTCTTGAAGTAAGTCAGGATGATCAGTAAGGTTTTGGTTTTCTCAAACTTTCTACTCTTGTTAATCTCTAGTTTTCTTTTTCATTTTCTTTCAGAGGTGATTTTATCCTTAAATGTATGATTCCTTACAACAATAGTTTAACATGTGCAACCCACACTTCCTCCAGCAAAGAAATTCTCTTTTACCTGAGTCATGTTCCAGTTTTATCATTTCTCTTTCTCTCTTTAGTGTAATGACTCTTGTACTCATACCTGTTGACTGTGAGTACTTTGAGATCCTTGAAATGAGGACAATTCCCTGGAATGTCAAAGATGTGGTTCAACCCTCTTCAAACTAGGAAAGTACAGAAACCAAATGTTTCACCTTCTTGAATGACAACTAATAATAGTGTAAAATGTGGCCACTTGCAGCATCAAAGCTACTTGTAAGTGAGATGAGAACATTCTGAGTATGTTGGGCCTAGGTCTTGAGCATGGCTGACTTTTTCTGTCCCATGGATATGTGAGCAGAACTGACCTTTGTTTGGAATCATACCAGGTGCGTGCGTGTTCCCCTCTATCTCCAGACTGAGGTATGCTCAGGAATCCAAGGTTACACAGCTTGGGAATGCTAGGGTTCAAAATTAAGATTATTTGAATAATTGTTCAAATCTGTTGCCAAGTTAATTAATTTCCTGTTTCAGTTTGGATCTTCTGGTCTTCCACAGTGCTCTGATTTGGAACAAGCCAGCTAATTCTCTTCAGGAGGAAACATGGGTGTGGAAGGGAAGATGCTTTCTGCCAAGGTCCTTGTTCTACAGTTTGGTCCGAAGTCGTTAGTAGATTTTGCTTCTTCTTCCTAATAAAATCTTCTAAGACATTCAAGGATGTCTTCTGTGCTCACAGGCTTTGCTATCGCCTTATACACATGCCATGTACTTGGCATTATGTTGTAAAACATCAAGTCTGGCAGGCTGCAAAGTGCACTTCTGTTATATGTACTGTTGTGCTTACTAACTGTGACTGCTTAGGATCAGAGGAAAGCAACTTGCAGTCCAGAGGCGATAGGAGTCAGAGTCTGCATTTGCAAAGAACTTGCTCTCAGCCAGAGCTCTGCTGTAGTATCGGACTGTGCTGGAAGCCCTGTGAAAAGGCTGTTGAGTAGTTCAGCTCAACTGGGTCCCAGCATGGCACCAAGCAAGGCTATTCTAAATATAAGAAATTGAACGGGCCTATTTGAAGATGCAGAACCACTGAACAGGCAAAAGTATTACCTAGCCAAAAGTTTGCCATGCTTTCCCTTTCAACAAGGTGCATCAGACCTTTTCTAAAATAGTTTTAAATAGAAGCATATATTTGTGAGATGCTCTACCGTAAAGGTGCAAAGAATTCTGTGGTCTTGGACAGGGATCTCTAGATGATAAAAAGGGTGGACATCACAAATTCTATACCATCTGATCCATAGACCAGGCTGTGCACACAGTGAAGATGGTATAAAAGTAGACTGAAATTTTCAATTTAGCTGTAGAGAGTGAAGGAGCAGTGTACACTACAAGTGTATCTAGCTCCTATTACCTTTCAATATCAGAATGTTAGACATGGTTTAAAATGTGGACTGTTTCATGAGAAAACTAGGATGTTTATAATTACTTATCATTGTAATCTGTAGTAGGCATTCTGTCCACCCATTCATCCCATTTATGCAAGGCATCTGTGAGACACACTTCCGTGTAGTGCTTCAATATTTCATAATTTTTCATCTGATTACATTATATTCCCATGCTTTTCCCAATATTCAGAAAATGTTAGTTTATTAGAAGGATTGTTTTCTATATCAACTGGATATCATACTTAAGACTTTTCAATTTATTTTTAAAATAAATTTAAACATGCCCTTTTCATAGTTCCAAGTTTCCTCAATTTCTTGATCAGTTAACAGCCATGACAGAAAATGTATCTGAAATACCCTAATAAGTTGATATTTCACATTTACTCAAGTGCTTTAATTTAAATGAATTTTGAAGGAATTACATTTATAATTTGAAACAGTATGCACAAATATTTCAAATGTGAAAGAACCTTAAGGTCAAATGAAATGTTTTGAAGAAGTTAAACAGTGAGGCAATCATATCCCTAAAGTTACATACAACTGTCTCAGAGGATGCTCCCATTATTATACACATTTTCATGAGACTGATATATCATTTTAGTAACTGAATTCCCATAATGATTTAAGATAGTTGCTTCTAACTGTCATTCCTCATTGTTAATTTAATCTATCAGGTTCCAAATTGTCTAGAATAGCAAAGATTCCAAAATATATGCTAAGTTATTTCCACCTAACTCAATTTCTATATTGATAAATCCCCCAGGTTTCAGTGCAATTACAAAAAGTCTGCAAAGATGTTCTTCCACAAGGGACAAAAACGTTTTGGAAAGACCGCAAGAATATTTTTATTTAAAGATTTAAAGAGAATTATTCACTTTAAACTGATTTTACCTAACACTTCACCAAGTGCATGTCACCTACCAAAAAGTGATCAAGTTCACTTGCTCAGTAATTCATCGTCTGTCATCCAAGACTTCATAACAGACTGTAAATCCATTTTTTAGCTTATTGCAGTTGTGGTGCTCAAGACATTGGCTTAAATCACTTTGGGTGCATAGGGTTATGAACTGAATGTGGAATAAAAGAAGTCTGGGTCCTTGAAGAGCCAGTTACTGCTTCTCAGCTGATGTGTAAAGGCTTTGCTGAACTGCAGGAACCTGGTTTTATATGCTTCTGTTCCGTGTTGCATTGCCTCATAAGCAACAGTGTTTGTCACCTCAGTATCCATACAAAGGGCTTTCACATATATGTTTTCTTCTTTTGCCGGCTATGGAGACCTCCCCTTGGTTTAGTGATATTCTTACTATGTCCAGGTGATATAGATGTGCATATACTACAGTTGACTATTTTTTTGTCCCTCGCTGCCTGTGGGAGCCCCAGGAGTTCCTGTAAAGCTGTGTTGAGACTTCAAAGCATCTGTGATTCCCTGTGAGCCATGAAATCTCACCTCAGCAAGGCCAGCTTTGAAGGAGGACTTTCACCTTTTTCCAAAATTGTCTCTTTAGCAAACTGATAACAAGGGATTTTGCAAAAAGAAATATTATCCATTTTTGTTCTGCCAAAGCAAAGCCTTTTCCAGAGGCCTACCCAGGTCTACAATACTTTACTGTTTTGTAATTATTTCATTTTGAAAATGCACAGCTATGCTGTGTAGTCTGGGGAATCAGGAATTTTCTTAACTTGGGAGGTAGCTGTTGAAAGGTATGCTAGAGACGTCTGTGGGATGAGCTTGGTACTTGTAATTACTTCATAATTAACACTGTTGATATTTTAAACTGATATACTAGTTATCTCATGAGAGTCACATTTCTGAGATAGCATCTCTGACTGCTTCTGAATAAGAACTTTCAAAATTGAATGGGCACGGCCACAGATTTCCATGGTTCTGACTCGGTGAGCAAAGACTTGAATGAAGTGGTAATTTAGCAGTTAAGTGGACTGAGTTTTGGAGATGGTAGAAATCAGAAGCATTCCTGCTGAAACTAGCAGGGTATGTGATGTACAACTAGGCAGGATGAATGTTTTATCTTAGAAATCTGCAGAATTTACAGCAAGCTGATCTTAAAGAGAAGGCTAAAAATCATCTTTGCTCTTCACTGATACAAAAAGCCCAGAAAGTTTTAAGACTTTCCTTTAAGAAAAAGCTACTTTGCAAAGGGATTATTTCACTGTATGGACTGTGATAATCCACAGAAATGAACACACAAATAAATTGAAGGAGAAGTTTTAAGGGAAATAGTTCAATACTTACAGAAAACTTGAAAAATTAATGAAATAATTAATTCACTTTCTCCCTTATTACCATTTAGATGAGTTCAAAGCAAGCAGTTAGCACAATAAAATGTGATTACTTTTCAAACTATTCAAAAAGATCTGAATAAAAGGCAGTGTCTAAATATATCACAAAGTATTCAGAATGCAATTTTTGCTGTGAACTTATTAAATATTATGTCTGAACAACAGATGTTTTAATGATGAGAAAAGATGAGAAATGTGCTAAAGATTAATTTCCATTTTTAGGGAATGAGAATTCTTATATTTCACTTGTGCTGCAGTAGTGATGTTAGAACTCAGTCCTTCATCAAACATATGATACATGACAGAATTTGAAACTCCTTTCTCTTGATTGCATACAGTTCTGAGATTATTTTAGCTTTCATTTTTGAAAGCAATATATTTTGATGTCTTACAACCACATTAAAAAAAGGTTGAAAACATTCTCTAAGAAGCTCATAATCAAACAGCAAACACTAGAGAAAATGGGGGGTTTATTTTTAGTCACATGATTTAGGTCTAAAGGAGAGTTTCGCACAATACAGAGAAGCTACAGCCCATGTAACACCAGGACAGGTCTGTCCTATGATGAGATACTTCGTAACAGCTGATGTTGCAACATCGTGCTTGTGAGACCACTCTCAATTACCTTTGAAAGGTCATGATGATCACGGGAGGTTCCTGCGGGCTGGAGGAGAGTCAATGTCACTCCTGCCTTCTAGAAGTGCAAGAAGGAGGGCCCAGGGAGCTGCAGATCTCAGTCTCACCTTGATCCTGGGGAAAGTGATGGAGAAACCATTTCCGGACACACAAAGAACAGGAAGGTGGTTGGGAACGATCAGCATGGATTTATGAGGGGAAAATCATGCTTAATCAACTTTCTACAATGAGATGACTAGATTGGTGGGTATGGGGAGAGCAGTGGATATTGCTGACCCTGACTTTAGGCTTTCAGCACTGTCTCCCGTAACACCTTCACAAATGAGCTGATGATGTAGAGGTTAGATTCAGTGAAATGGACTGAAAACTGGTTGAACTGTCAAGCTCAGAAAGGTTGTGGTCAGGGGCACGAAGCACAACTGGAGGCCAGGCACTGAAAATGGGTGTGATCTTGTTTAGTATCCTCATTAATGACCTGGATAACAAGACAGAGTATACCTTCAGCAAGCTCCCAGATGATAGAAACATGGAAGGAGTGGTTAATACACCGGGTGGTTGTGCTACCATTCAAAAGGCCCTGAGAGGTTGGAGATATCTGCAAAGAGGAACCTTGTGCAGTTCAACAAAGGGAAACGAAAGCCCTGCACACAGGGAGGAATGCACTAATACATGCTGGGAGCCAATCGGCTGGAAAGCAGCTTTGCCTTTCTTAGACAACTCCCGTAACTCTACGTATCACAGAGTTGAACAGCAACATGGTGGGATGCAAGCAGTTATGGAAATTTTGGGGTGTGTCAGGGATAACTTATTCATAAAAGCACTTGTTGGGGCAAACAAGGGTGATGCACAGTTGAATCTGATATTCACCAACAAAGAAGAGTAAAACTACATTTTTTTAAATTTTTTTAAGTAGCATTCATTACACAGATCCCCCATACTAAGGCCACTGTATTTCACAGACACTTCATTAGTAATTTTTCCCATGTTATAAAAGTGAAACTATATTACCGTTTATTTCTATAAGTCTGTACCAAGTCATGCTAATTTATTTAAATAGCTTTAAATGTATTAAAGAAAAGAGTTGTTATTAGTAGTGATCTCGCAGCATGCACTATCTTTTAGATATCCTGTTCTGTTACCTTTTTAAGAAATCAGTCAAACCTTATGCACATAACCTTGTGTTTGTGATTATTTAAAAACTCTCAATTTTGAACTTGTTTTCTTGCTTTACTGCCATTACAGTCTGTTGAAGAGACTACTTCAGCCCTCAGAATTTCATTCTCAGCTGTACATGATACTTTTCAAACTTTAGACTGAACCTACCAATCTGGTTTTGAGTTGTTCAGTTAAACAAGACACTGGCTCTTGCATACACTCTCCTCAAAGGTATAAAAAAAAAAAGCATTCGAATTACTCTGAATTACTCCTATTGGTGATCATTATTTGAAATGCAGATCAAATAACATTTATTCTACTGCTAACATTTCAGATTTCTTCAAACGTTCACGAGAACTGAAAGGATGTACTTGAACAGCTGGGCTCTGTGGGACCCTCACACTGGCAAGGTACAGAGGGATTATCAGAAAGTGTGGAAAACTTTATTTTGCAAATTTCCTCTTTAAAATGGGATTAATGATATTCTAGCAAAAAATTCAGATCCAGTGTTAAAAACATATAGATTGTCTTTTGGGCGTTTGGGTTTTTTTTTATGTTTTGGGGCTTTTTTTAATGTTGGGGTTTTTTTAAAAAAATTTGTTTTTTGTTTCTCATACAGGGCATGGCATTTGAGATTGAAATAAGGAAGCCTTACCAAGTGTCAGCTACTCTGCTTTGCTCCGGTCAGGTTTAAAATCACTTCTAGGCAGCATTAAGAGAATGAAGGGAAGCTGTTGGATGTAAGGATGATTATAGTTTGGGAATCTTTCAAGTGAGTTCAGTGGGAAGCAGAAGATGTCTGTTTCTTGAGAGAGTGTAGAAAAGGCACAGCACTTGCTCCCACTCTTGAAGCTTAGAAATTTCTTTAAAAAGTCATCTTAGCCAGTGAAGACAGACATACTGATCTGCCAGAGATGGGGGGAAAAAAAGGCGTTCCCTGGGAAACTGTCGTAGTAAGCTTGGATGTGCGGCATGCGCTCGTGTAACATCATACACTCTTAAACATCGGAAGTAGAATTAGAAGTTTTAACTCTTTTTAGCTTAATAGAAAATCGGTAATTATCTGAGCTGGGAATCTAGAAACCGATCAAGGTATTTTGGTGAACATATGGCTCCAAGATATGCCAGCACAGTATTTTACTGTCATGATCAGTTTTGTTGCCTGTGCAGAAAACAAACATGAAAGGGCAGCCTAAGGCACAGTTGAAAGTTTTCTTTAATTATTGCCTTTGGCAGAATTTATTTCCAGAAATGTTATCACAGAATTGGAAATAAAAATGTCTCCTGGCAGCACAAGAGCATTTTCAGGCATCGCTCTCAAATGTGACACTTCTGAACAAGTTGGAGGAAAAAGAGAATATTGTGCCCACTGACTTCAGGCAAAATGCTATAACCCCAGAAAAACTCATTTTAAGAGACTTTCTGTATCATCAGCACTTACAGTACAGAAGCAAACCTCAATCCCCCAACACCCCTGCTAAACTACCAGGGCACAATCACATTGCTTCAGCTTCTGCTACTTTATTATGTTTTTTTAATGTCTACTGTTGGACATGGAGAGGGTGCTAAAGGCTTCTCAGTACTTATCTGCTTAGCTTTTGTTTCTGCCATGCATAGAGAAGACTTGAGTCCTGTTCAGACTAAGACTAAGATCAGACTTGGCCAATATCAGGTAAGACCTTGGGTAAGGTAAGGCCTAGACTGCAGAAAAAAGCATCTCTGGAAATGTTATGAGAATACGCTTTTTCCCAATACGCTGCTGCAGTGCCTACCCGGCCACAACTCCATGATGTGTCGGGTCCCAGTTAGCGGTGCCTGACATAAGCCTGTCTGGTGCCTGCATTTCTGCAGACTGGCTGAGGCAGAAAATACTGCAGGTGGGAGAGGAAGGCTTAGTGGGCTCCAAACTCAAAGGCAGAAGGTGAGTGTTTACAGTAGGAAGTGGTGAACCGGGAGTTGGATTCCTGGCTTTGACAGGTGAGATCTGTGACAAAAAAGTGGGAAAAGTGGGGAGGATGAGCCTGGGGTCCCTGGGAAGGCAGGTTCTAGTGGCTCCGGAAACTGGTGCTGGAACTTCTGCTTCTGCTGTATCAGGTTAAGTCTGCTATGAAGGCTGGCCCCAGAGCACACTGCGATGGAGAGTCCTGGGATACAGAAGCATGACATCTGCTGTTGGCTGATCTATTTCCCCTGCAGGTAGGTAGCCAGACCTGGATCAGTGCTCACATTGACTGAGAACCACAAGATCAGAGAAAGTACAGCCAAATTTCTTCCATGCTGTAACTTCAAAGTACAAAGTGCTTAATAAAAAATTGCAGGAGAAAAGCAAAGAAAGAGGGAGAAACAAGTTGCTAACATCATTGAAATACGTTATGGAAATATGGACATGTTACCCACTCGTTGCTAAGGTTATCAGCTACCCTCCTGTTCCCTACACACAGAAGCTGGCAGTACCTTGGTTTGACAGCAGAAGGGAATAATGCTTTCGGACACTTTTTAATCATCTCACCATTCTCATTTTTGTCTGATTTTGAAACCTTCTTTATAACTTAAGCTAATTACAAAATAGAGAGTTATAACTATTTAAAAAAAAAAAAAAAAGCTTTTCGCTGCATCTCTATACATCAGGTAATAGCCAAAGACCTCTAACATGAGCATGTTAGTTCTGTTCTCTTCAGTTACCTTCAGATCAAATGTGGACTGAATTTCTCATAGGTGGGAACACTGTTTTAGAAAATAACTGGAGAGATGCATAGACTTTTCATATCTAAAACTGTGGATACTATTATGGAATAAAATATATTGTCACAAATACATTAATTCTTCAAAATAGAATCTAGATTAAACTTTTCACTAGTTTTATTGGCTCTTAAGATCCACCTTTAGAAATGGATCTAATAAATTCAGAAATGCATAATAAGTTGCCATAATTAGTTTTTGTGATGTTTGGAATACTTTGTCAAAGACTTTCAGAGGGTCAAAGTCATTTATAATAGCTCTGTTTCAAATGCAATCCAATCTTATTGATAATGAAAATTATTATAACTAAGAAAGGAGGAGATGGAGAATTTGATATGAACATAAAAGGAAACTGATTTACATCTTCTTCAGCATACATTTCTAGATTTGAAATGTTGAGAAGTTGAAAAGTTCTTGTCAGTGCTTATGCCTTTATTACATTTGATTGACATTGTGATCCATTCCAGACTGCATATTACATTCTGATGACTTGAATTATTGATGTCTGTTATAAAATTACAGTCATGTTAGCTCACCTTTTACTATAATCCTCTACAACCAAAAGCAAACGAAACACCCTGTTAGAAGAAGAGAGTGAAACCTGCAGGCTTTGCTAACCCAAGGGACTGACTGTGCTGCAGCAAGACATAACAGCTGCATGGCATGCTCAGAAAAGCTATATGTACCAGTGTACAGAATGTTACAAGCAGGGATGCCTTTGCAATTTCAAGACTATTTCTTGCATCTTCTTTTAACAGCCCTTTTTTCTGCATTGACCATACTGCAAGTCTAGAAAAAAAAAGAAGAAAAAAAAAAGAAAAAAAAAAAGGAGTGTATACTCCTCTTTTCTAATTTTGAATACCAAAAAGACTCACTTTCATCACAGGGCATGGGGAGACCTTTCCTGAAATTCTCAAAGGACGCTTTCCTGCAGGCAGCTAATCTGCACAGACAAGGGAAGATAAAGGGATAGACAGCAGTAATATTTGATAGGATCTTATCACTGAGTTGTTTGTCTCAGTGCTCCATTTTACATGCTCACCTTTCCTACAGAGATCTGCAAAACTGAAATATTGAAGTAACTATATCTAAAGCATGTGGCTTAATGTTTAGTGTCATATATGCAAAAGGTGCTGCAAGTTATCAGTTTGTATCTCAATGTAAATATCAGATTGCATCTTGCTTGGCATTATGGAGAAGCAAACGTCATGATTTTTCCATACAGCTAACTAGGTATTACTTTACCTCAATAACCCACACCATGACCTCACAATTTAGAAAATTCCACACATTGACCTGCAGCATGTGAAATGCTTCCATGTATTTCTGAACTCAGCAGCCAATGCTATCACAGCACGCCTCCTTTTCTACTACTTTTCAGGACGGAACGCAATGCATTTTGCTGTTTGCTCCTTGTGTACTGATGCAGTCCCATGCCTTTTCTCAGCAAAACTGGTTATTAGTCCTGTTCCTTTTTGTTTACTTCTCACTCAGTGGTATAACTGATGTCACTGGATAACAGAAGCACTTAAAATGGAAGAAACTCTGAAGGTCTTCTGACTCAAGCACAATTCTAAGCAAGACTATCTTCAAAGCTAATTTCGGGTTGTTCACGGTCTTGTCCACGTGAGTTTCAGACATTTCCAAGGATGCTGGTTCCACAACCTCTGTACGCAACATATTTCAGTGGTTGAATGCTCTTGTGGTGAAGAATTTTTCCCTCACATGTATTCAGAATTTTCCTTTTAAGTGCTGCCTCTTCCCTTTTCTCTGTTGTGCTTGTGAGAAGAGTCATGCCCTCTGTTCCTTGTAATCCCCCTTTAGGGAGTATAAGACTGGATCATCCATGCAGGGTGAAAACAAATATAGAAAAATATACTATTATTGACAATAGGAGTCACTATTAGTATCATTAACTTTGATTTCACAGGTGAGAGTTGTTCTGTCAGAGATATTTTTGCTTAGGAAAAAAATGTAATGCAAACAATTTTTAAAGTAGCCCCTGATTCTTCCTCTTTTTCATATAAAATATCTTGTCTCCCTGTACCTGTAATCTTTTTACAGATCTTGCAGATCTCTCAGTGAATCTCTCATCCAGATTTGCTGTTGCACCAAGGTCTACCAAATGAGAAGCTGGCAAAATTAATTCTTCTGCTTTGCATTCTTATAGTATTTTGTCGATGGGGTAAAACAATTCAGAACATACATTATATGCACAGTATTTGACTATTCAAATGTCTGAAAGAAATTTATCATGAAAATATGTGAGCTTGTGCAAACAAAACTATAACCAGTTTCTCTAAAGAAATTATGCTTGATATTCCAAGTTTTGACATTTATTTTCTAAAAGACTTTACGATTTTTCAGATACAAGATGTTAGAGGCTTACATTTTAGGATTGTTACTCGCAGGACTACTCTGCAGAACACTTAACCACAGTCTGCCTCAGAAGACAAGTACAAAATGTACCTCATTTCCATGGAGACACGATATACTCTCCTGGCCCTGGTGGAAGAGTCCTCAGCCCTGCTGAACTCAGTTCAGCTAGGAATTTGCAGAACAAGACACATGACTTCACAGGGCCACTGAGTCAAGCTCATCTTCACCTAGAAAAAATTTATTTTAAGAACTTATTGATTTATTTCTCTTCTTTATTGAAGAAAAAATATATCCTAAGATATTTTCTTCTTTTCTTGGGTAATCTGAAAGCATAGTCTGAATGCACATACTAAGACCGAGAATTATCAGCTAAGATTTGGAGATAGCAATATATTGTATCAGCACACCTTCTCACTGATGAGAGTTCAGCATGAGAAGAACCTACTGCTGAATCAAAAGTAAGTCTCTTAGGAACTAGCAAACAGAAATATACTACTCTCTCCAGATTAAAAAGTGAAGATAGACTTCACTGGAATTGAAATAGGTATTTAATGAATTCTGCTGATGCTATGCCTGCTAATAGAACAATGGATTGCTGTAAAATGTCTGACTTGCTTTGTATTCACAGGAGTTCAACTTAATAGTAGAACTTAACGTTCCACTAGTAGAAAACCAGGTTATCCATCCTAAAAGTGCTTTCTAAGTAACAGGGAGAATAAAACAAACAAACAGACAGTGTGTCAAAAATGTTTTGCTCTTCTATTGATCTTTTTATTAATAAAGGAGCTATACACAATGCTTAGCTTAGATGCAAACGCTGAAATGCTTTCTCCAAGAAGTGATGTACAACACAACCTCCCCACAAAGTCTTGGACCTATTCCCCTTCAGTATGCAAAAAAAAGATGGAAAGTGTCATGGGGGAGTGGTATGACAACACATATGTTTCTCACTGTTCCTACACTATACAGTTTAACAACTACATATCACAGGAGGTGCCCTACCCCTCAAAGCCTTAAATGACATGTCCCATCAAAGTCCTTAATGTAAAAAAAATGATCTATTTATATATTTCATAAAGGAATTGCTAACTCCCCTCCTCCTTGTTCAGCTGCACAGTTGCTGGCGCCAGGAGGGGTGTGGGGTTCTTTCTGGATCTCAGTGGGAAAGGCACAGCAGCAAATGGCGTAACAAAACTGCTTTTGTAATAATAATAACACCACAATAGAAATAGGAAGAGAAATATAGTTAGTGTGTAAGTCTTAAATTTCTTCAGGTACTGGGAACCCTAACTCTCCCGCAGCACTGGACAGGCCCCAGATGCAAAGCCGCTGCATGCTGCACAGATCCCATTCATGGTGAGACTCGCCCTCGCCAGTACCATGTCTTCTTATATCTAGTGTAGCAAACAAAATTATACATCTTGTTTTGACAGGTCTCTTTCTTTCTGCTCACTGGAGCATGCCTCAGTAAACATATCAACTGTATCCAGGAGCAGTGCACAGCCAGAGCCTTCCAGCATGTTGCCCTCTATTGTTATACACCTGGGGTGACGCGGCAGTCGCTTGTGCAAACTTAAAGGTATATCGAGCGCAAGACCCAGTAAGGCTGTCAGGGCTTGCTCAAGGCCACTGACTCCTCGAACACAATGTCTTCCATAAGACTCACAATGGAACAGTAGCTCACGTTTGCTTCCCTTGGGGAGCTAAACCAAGAAAGGTATACACAAAAGAAGAGCCCAGGCTGGAAAAAGAGGCTGTTGCAGGATGACAGCCTGTGGCAATTAGTGCATCTTTCCACTCTGGGAAGTCTAACGGTGCCCACAGTTCTCAAGTTTTATCATTCCTTTGCTGTCAACAAACATCTGTGGAATGAGGGATGATTTAAACAGAAGATAACAGCAGCTGTTGATGTTAGCCTTTCCATTACCTTTAGTGAGAAACAGGTGTGCAAGAGATCTGCTTGCGATGGGCTCTGGGGCCACCCCCGCTGTGCTCTTCTAAAGCAGAAGAAAAGCTTACAAATGGCATACAGAGGAAATGTCATGAGCAAACTCAAGTGCATAAATTTCAGAAGCATGAACATTAATATTCACTTCAAAAAGCCTCTTCTTTTTTCTCTTAAATATCTAATTCAGCACGCTCAACATACCTGCCTTGTGAACGAAACAGGACAGTACAATAACAGAGGCAGGAGATCTGTCAGAGTGTGAAGGTATGGTGAGATCGAGGCAGGGGGCCATGTAAGACAACATTGGTCTCCTGATCAAGGAAATGAAATGCTAATCAGTAGACTTAGCATGCAGCCCTGCCTCTTCAGTGTTCCTGTAAGAGTGCTTGTTAAATTAGTAAATGAAGTTACCTGATGGTAATAACTCATTTATGTTCCTCTATTCTTGGATCTCTTAACTGAGGTTGTATTGCCTGATTTAAATTAATTTTTCTGATTTGCGAATGTACCGAGTACTTGCAGCTTGAAATAAAATGAACAGTGCAGTTTCTCTGGATCTATGAGAGTTTCTTTCCCCTCAGGGTTGCTGTGAAGACACAATAACAATGTATCATGCATGTTCATAATACTGTCATGAGTTACAGACAATAGTTTGTGAATAAAATATTTGGTTTTTTCATCAGAGTGATTTCGAATGGTGTATAGTAAACAAGGTCTCACTGAAAAAGTAAGGAGAAAGTCAGATAATGAAGAGGTATTTGGTTAAATTATCTCCATCTAGGCTGTACACTGAAATAGGTAGGATGACCATGGGAAACATCTAATGAAGTTCTGAAGTTCACAGTGGACTCATAGAAAGTCAATTCAGGGTCCAAAATCTCATTATCTTCTGGTTGTGTAATGCTAGTGACAGTTCTTGACAGTTCCAAGAAGTGTCAGAGCCCTGAGGGTGCTAAGAGGCCTTGGTTAATCTCACCTGTGGGCTCCATCCACCCTTCCTTCTCATGAGTCCATTTAAGCTCTGTCCTGGGTTTTTAGTCCCTGTTGGTCTCATCTGTGCTGTAAGTTTGCTTGTCTCTAACTGTATCATAGCATGTGCCTGGCCATGGACCCAATTGCTGTGCCTAAGGTGTGGGGTATCTGGTTTGACCTCAGACTTGTCGTGTCACCTACCTTGAAACTGTTGGACTGCATGCAATAAAAATCCTCTTCAACATCTTTGTTGATGATTTGGATGAGGGAATTGAGTGCTCCCTCAGTAAGTTTGCAGACGACACCAAGTTGGGGGGAAGTGTCGATCTGCCGGAGGGTAGGATGGTTCTGCAGAGGGACCTGGACAGGTTGGATCGCTGGGCAGAGGCCAACGGGATGAGGTTTAATGTGGCAAAGTGCCGGGTCCTGCACTTTGGCCACAACAACCCCAGGCAGCGCTACAGGCTGGGAGCGGGGTGGCTGGAAAGCTGTGTAGAGGAAAAGGACCTGGGAGTGCTGATTGATGCTCGCCTGGACATGAGCCGGCAGTGTGCCCAGGTGGCCAAGAAGGCCAACGGCATCCTGGCCAGTATCAGGAATAGTGTAGCCAGCAGGAACAGGGAGGTGATTGTCCCCCTGTACTCAGCCCTGGGGAGGCTGCACCTTGAGTACTGTGTCCAGTTTTGGGCCCCCCACCACAAGAAAGACATCAAGGCCCTGGAGCGTGTCCAGAGAAGGGCAACGAAGCTGGTGAAGGGGATGGAGCACAGGTATTATGAGGAGCGGCTGAAGGAACTGGGCTTGTTTAGTCTGGAGAAGAGGAGGCTCAGGGCAGACCTTATTGCCCTCTACAACTACCTGAAAGGGAGTTGTGGTGAGCTGGGGGTTGGCCTCTTCTCGCAGATAACCAGTGACAGGACTAGGGGGAATGGCTGCAAGTTGTGCCAGGGGAGGTTTAGGTTGGAGATGAGGATAAATTTCTTCTCAGAAAGGGTGGTCAGGCATTGGAATGGGTTGCCCAGGGAGGCGGTGGAGTCACCGTCCCTGCGGGTGTTTAAGGAAAGGTTAGATGTGGTACTGAAGGACATGGTTTAGTGGTTAATAGGTGGGGGACGGACGGTTGGACTGGATGATCCTTGAGGTCTCTTCCAACCTTAATGATTCTATTCTATTCTATCAAATTATTTGACTTACATTCATAGATGAGTCCTTGTCTTGCTTCAAATGTGGCCACGGGTTTTTTGCCTTAATTGTCAAGTCTGAGGAAAGTATAGTTTTCTTGGGGCTTGGGAAAGAACTACATATGAAAATACCATTAGGTCTCAGAAATGACTTGTGATCAAGTCCTCTTTGGATCACAGTGGTTTTTACTGAGCTGGAGGGCAAAACACTCTTCCTTGAGAGATGCATCAGTCACATCAAATCTTCTTTGAGCAGTCAAGAAATTCCAGATTATACTTTTGAAGATAACCAGAGGTCAGGAAGGGGGGGGGCGGGTCATTTACTTTCATGGCTTTGAAGGAGATTTTGAACACTGTGTGAAAATGTGCTGTATGAAACTGGAGTGTGCTTCAGGCATAGAAAAGGCTTCATCCACAATTTGCTGTTATTCAGTCACACAGTCTTTTGCGGTCCCTCAATCCTTACAGAATCTAATCAGTTAAAACTAATGGATGAGGTTCTCATTTTCTTAAATTTTATGAGCACTTATTCTATGTAGTTTTTCACAATTCACAACAGCTTCAAATCTAGTCAACAGTCAGTCTGCACTTCAGCCAGCATAGGATGTGTATTTCTTTCACTCTTTGACAGGTAACCTTGTTCTTATGAGATAGCTTGAACAGTGGACCATTAAGAATTTATGACTCCTTGCAGAAACTTGGCTGTGATAACTACAGAAGGCAAAACAGACAATTTCCATAGCCCACAGGTGAAATCTTTTTGTCTTTTATTTATGCAAGTCATGTGAATACTTACTGATAAAAAAAGAGATTCTTCCAACTGAGGAAGAAAATAATCTATTTATCCTGTTATTCTAATCTTTTTTTTTTTGTTAGAAAAAATAACAATAGCAGAAATATGATAAATTTACTAAAGAAAACAACGTAGTTTCTACCTACACATCCTGTGAAGACAATAGTCACAGGAAGAATAGGATAAGATTCTTTAATCTGAATTGTATGTTGACACATGATTTCTCAGTTCAGGATGACATATTCTTTTGTTCAAAGTAAAAATAGCAGTAAGTAATATTTATCTAGCATTTATATAATATTTACATGCAGTTTTTCCAACATTCTTTGGCCAATACCACAGAAAATGCTCAAGTAGGTCTGTGAGATATTATGTGATAATTTTCTACAAAGCTTAGAAAAGAAATCATCAGATACTTTCAGTTCACAGGATCCTATTCAACTAATTATAGAATACTTTAGGTTGGAAGGGACCTCAGAAGGTCATCTAGTCCAGTCTTCTCCTCCAAGCAGGACTAACTTCTACCAGGTCTTGTCTCACCACGTTTCAGAAATCTCCAAGGATGGATATTTCCCAGGAGGAGTCTGGCTCCATCTTCTCTGCCTCTCCCTTAGGTAAAGGAATGCTGCAGTGAGGTATCCCCCTCCTCCTCCAACCTTCTTTTCCCTAGACTTATAAACCCAGCTCCCTCAGCCTCTCCACATACATTACATGCTCCAGCCTCCTAACCATCTTCCTCAGTGAAGACAGTTCAGCTTTGTAGGCAATGGCAATCTAGGATAGCTGCACATCACTCTAGCCTGAATGGCCAGCTCCCTCCTGGAGCAGGAGGTTGGCCTAGATGGTATCCAAAGGTCTCTTCCAAATTCAATTACTCTTTTTTTAGTCTGTGCCTTGAAGCACACAAGAAAATTCTGTATCATATTTAACAGTATCTGTAAAGACAAGAGAAACTGACTGACTGGATGAAGAAAAGAACTCTAAATAAATATATTTTTTAAATGGAGATATAAGAATATATAGATACTCCCAGTCCAACATTTAGAAACCACAGGATGTTCCTAAAATACCCACTAACCTGCTACTTAAAACTCTCTGCCAGTCTGCTTTCCCTGAATTTTCACTCCAACCCCTGTCTTTCACTTGCATCCCTGCCTCAGTCCCTCCACTGTGTCAGCACAAATGCCTGTGTAGTGACACAGTAAAAAGGGCATCTCTTCCAAAAGGACATCCCAAACTCTGCTATTTTATATCCTAGCTAAGAGCCCTGGCTTCCCTGTCTCGATGCTCCTTATGGGTCCCTTCCAACTTGGGATATTCTATGATTCTAGATTTGTTAACTAGTACTGTAGATTTTTTTATTACATTTACTTAAAAACTATTCAGCTCTTTTTCTTGGTGCATGCATTCAATTCATTGTTTTACATGGTATTCTAGACTGGAAAATCACTGTCAGTATAGAGAACTTCTAAAGAAAGCAATGCTCTCAAACTGTGCTCCTGAAAGTTTATAATGGCAAGAGCTGCCAAGTTTCTGCTTAGCCTCAGACAATTTTACATGCAAGTTCAGAGAAAATGACTACTGAGCTACTATTTGTCATCAGAGATCTCACGTGTCCAGCCACAGACCAAAAGATTTTGGAGCACATCATGATTGCATTTGTAGTTGGCAGATGAGGAGAAAAAAGGTTTTCGATAGTGAAAAAATTGAATAATACAAACTAAAACTTCTGGAAGTGGGCTGCTTATTTATTTGGAAAAGGTAGGTGAAATATTGCTGGAAGTAGGTATTACACTCAAAAAGTGAGTATTGTATGTGAACGATGTTGGACTAAGGACTTTTGCTCAGTCCTGGCTACTCAGTCCTTTGAATCCTGACCACTTTGTGTACTAGACCAAGTGACACAGCTGGAAACATTAGGCAGATTTATGAACACAAAAGCCCTTCTTTAAAGCGTTTATGAAACCTTGCTGCTGACCTCTAATAAGCCTCCCAATGTTGCTAAATTCAGCAGTACATTTCCAACGTATAAAGTATAACAAAGGGATTTAGACTGTGCAAGAAATCTGTTGCAACCAATCAAAAGCTTGTCAACAGAACACCACTAATACAGTGATGTGACAGAATCATCAGTATAAGGAAGGCCATGCTGGGTCAAATCTAAAAGACATCTTCTTGGTGCTAATTCCAGTACCATGCTTCTCCTGACCAGGAGCAGCTGGGGGACTGAGGCTCTCAGATTGTGTCATTTGTTTTTCAGCCACCTCAGAGCACCAAGCTGACATATGCATGGAAGTATCTTTTGTAGCCACAAATTCTCACTCCCAAGGGGTAACAGTCAGTTCAAAGCCATCTTATTTATATGTGGAATTAGAATTATTCTTCCTCTCATGTGCATCACTACATGTTTACTAAGAAGAATGTCATGATTCACTTAGTGCCCAGCCAGTACCGTGATGAGTTTCTGGTGTAGTAAAAAAGTGGGCACTTTTTTACTGCGCCAGTACCTCAGTATCAGCTGCAAACCTTGTCACCTCACTGTTTACTTCCTTTTTTAGCTTGTTGGCAAGCATGTTGAACACCACAGACGTAAGCCCAGATCCCCAAAGAGATCTACCAGTGACCTTACTCTACTCTCAGATCTGACCTCTGCACACTTCATCCAGCACACCAAAAGTCCTCAGGAACTGTGAAGGTGAAAGGAAATAACCAATATGAACCAGAATTAAATCCTGTGGTAATGTGTGAAGGTTGAAACTTCCAGACAGCGAGGAAATGCTTTGCACAGAACAAGCACTTCATCTCTCAGTCCCGATCCTCAAGGGAGACTTAGAAAACACTGTGCACAGACCCACTTGGGAATTAAATGCATAACACCAGGACATCAAAACGCCTGGATTCAATGGAGATGCTTCTTATGGCACACTGTAGTCTCCTTCTTCCCCCTCTGACTTTTTTGTGCTCCACAGAATACAAAATCCCTGTCCCCCCCTCTTTCTTTCCCCCGTTGCACTAACATTCTATCTGCTCTGAAGATGCCAGACACCTTTCCTTTCAAAGTCTGAGAAGCAGCTCACCTCAGAGGAAGTAATCTGAATCCCTAATTATTTCTGAGTTCTGCTGCTCCTGGAGGAGGGATTGCCTGCTTAAAACTTGTCTACTTTTCTCCTTATTATACCACTTTGTCTAATAAGAAATTACTTCCTATAGGTCTCATCCTGATGATATATTTAGATCATCATGTTTATAACAAAATAAACACGTGTTTGGGTCTTGTTTGTTTGTTGCTGATTTTTTACATCCACAGGGGATGTAGCTTGATTGTCATATCTCCAGTCTTGAATACTGCCCTAATATTTCCTAAATGTTTACAGTGGGCAATTGCCCAGTGCACAGCATGATTTCAGGCTCTGCTCCCAGGCTATGGCAGCTCAGTCCGACCTTGAACTTCTGAAATACTTCCAGATGTCTTGTGTACATATGCAAATATCATGTACATATGCAAAAGTTCATGTACACCAGAACCCAGACTGTGAGGTATTCAGAATATGATTCTTCAGCAGAAAAATCCCTAGATTACTTTTCATTCCCATGAAAATCTGTCAGAAAACAAGTGCAGGCATCCTGTTTCTCAGAGACAGTGAATGAAAATGGAAAATAATACTCTTATTTGATATACTGAAAGGCACAATAAAACTGCAAGTTCCAAATTATGCCTGACAAATTTGGTGGCCTTCTGTGATGGGGTTACAGCATCAGTGGACAAGGGAAGAGCTACTGATGTCATCCACCTGGACTTGTGTAAAGCATTTGACACTGTGCCAGATGACATCCTCGTCTCTAAATTGGGGAGACATGGATTTGATGGATGGACCACTCAGTGGCTGGATGGCCGCACTCAAAGAGTTATGGTCAACGGCTCGATATCCAAGTGGACATCAGTGATGAGTGGTGTTTCTCAGGGGTCAGTACTGGGACCAGCACTGTTTAACGTCTTTGTTGGTGACATGGACAGTGGGATTTAGTGCACCCTCAGCAACTTCGCTGACGACACCAAGCTGTGTGGTGCAGTCGGCACGCTTGAGGGAAGGGACGCCGTTCAGAGGGATCTTGACATGCTTGAGAGGTGGGCCCATGCAAACTGCATGAAGTGTAGCAAGGCCAAGTGCAAGGTCTTGCACCTGGGTCGGCGCAATCCCAAGCACAACTACAGGCTGGGCAGATAATGGATTAAGAGCAACCCTGAGGAGCAGGTCTTGGGGATCCTGGTTGGTGAAAAGGTCAACATGAGCCGGCAGTGTGTGCTGGCAGCCCAGCAAGCCAACCGTGTCCTGGGCTGAATCAAAAGTAGTGTGGCCAGCAGGTTGAGGGAGGTGATTCTCGCCATCTACTCTGCTCTTGTGAGACCCCATTTGCAGTACTGCATCCAGCTCTGGGGTCCCCAGCACAGGAAAGACATGAACATGTTGGAGTAAGTCCAGAGGAGGGCCACAAAAATGATTAGAGGAATGGAGCACCTCTGCTATGAGGACAGTCTGAGAGAGTTGGGGTTTTTCAGCCTGGAGAAGAGAAGGCTCTGGGGAGACCTAATTGCGGCCTTCCAATATCTAAAGGGGACCTACAGGAAAGCTGGAGAGGGGCTGTTTGCAAGGGCAGGCAGTCACAGGACAAGGGGTAATGGATTAAAACTGAAGGAAGGGAGATTTAGATTAGACATTAGAAAGAAATTCTTTACTGTGAGGGTGGTGAGGCACTGGAACAGGTTGCCCAGAGAAGCTGTGGCTGCCCCCTCCCTGGAAGTGTTCAAGGCCAGGTTGGATGGGGCTTTGGGCAACCTGGTCTAGTGTCAGGTGTGTGTGCCCATGGCAGGGGGGTTGGCACTAGATGATCCTTGTGGCCCCTTCCAATCCTAACCACCCTATGATTCTATGATTTTATATGTTTAAGGCCTTACATGGAACTGCAAAAGGAACATATGACACAAAGGATGCTGACCTTACACGTCCTTTTGAAAGAGGTCAGAGGCTGAACAAAATTATTGTGCTTTTGCTTGCATACCTTCACTCAAAACAAATGTGAATGCAGTAAGCAGCCACCGCCATATTCAGGTTACACATCAGAGCTACAAGTGCCAGCCAGGAACTAAATTATGTACAGCAGCAAACCAAGCGCATTCCAGATTCACAGGAAACTGCTGTTCAGACAAATACACATTTCCTAGCAGTCTGAAACTAAATGAACTGTCATTAAGGAAGATAATATCGATATAGGAAGCACCTGTACACAAAAATCTCCCTCAATCTCGTTTATTCATATCCCTTTAAATTGCTATAATGTTTGACGATTTTCAGCTTGAATTTTAACAGTGACATGTGAACAAGTAACATGTTGCTTTTAAGCATTCAGAAACGCAGAAATTAAGGGCAGATACAAAGGAATATTACAAGACCTGTCATCTTCTCTAAGCAGAATTTCAAGAATGATGAAAAAAAGGATAAATGTTGGGTAGGTGTTGGACCCACTTTGCACCTAAAAGCCTTTTCTGTGTTGTACTTACATTATTTTATACTTTTTGCCCACTTATACAGGCTTATTTACTCTACATGCCCATGAAATGAAGCAAGAAAATCAGTCCTGTGCTGAGGTACTTCTCTCACAACTGAAACCAAGAGAAGATCTTCATTTTACTGACACTGAGAGATTAAAGTAACAGTTCAGTTTTTCACTAGTTTCACTTTCCAGCTTCAAATATCGTTTATCTTCAACAAGCAAGTTTATTTATGAATGACACCCTTTGTTTCCTCTCCTGAAAAATAATTTTACAGTTAAGTGTACTTAAACAGTGCAACTGTTAAAGCTTTAGACAACTAATAGCACTGATAACATCATAGAAAATTGTAAAAAGCCACAGTCCTCGATCAAACTGCTGAAAACAGTTTCACTGGGATGGGGTCAAACTAGTGTGGATTCAAGGGAGCTAATTCCCCATTAGCCTGTTTCTCCTACAGCACTGCCAAGTCCCTTGTTGCCCGAACAGAGCCACAGCTCCCTTCCAACTTTCTGACCCCATGTAGTAGATACAGGGAGCTAGACCATACATCTCTCTCACCAGCTATAGATTGCGGCAGCTCATATCAGGTGTGGAAATAATAATCAGTGTGATAAACATTTACCTTGTGTGGAATTCCCACGATAGAAAAGATCTAGTGATCAGAGAGTTTTTCTTTCCTTCCTGAGATGCCTCTTGAACACATAAGAAAAAGGAAGTGGAAAAGAACACAAAACTTCAGGAGAGAGGTGGACATGATATACCTTGACTTTAGGTACTTCCTTCCACAGCATCCTCATTTGAAAACTGAGAATGAGTGTAATGGACAAGACTGTTAGATGGGCTTAAAATTGTCTGCACTAACATGCTCAGAAGGTCATGATTAATGTGCAGGTGGAAGATGACAGTGAGTGAAGCTGAGATTTGTACTGGTGCCTATGAAGTTCATCATTTCCATCAGTGGCCTGGATGGTGACAGAGTCCATCTTCAGCAAGTCTGTAGAGGACACTGACCTAGGGGTATGGTTATGACTGTTAGGATTTGCTAAATACAGGAGACCAGGAGAGAAATGCTGCTGTAGCTCCATGCCTCCAGGACCAACCAACCAGTAGCAAGACTGAGAGTGTATTGACCACAGGCACATGCACACGTGCTTGTGTGAACACATATATATATATATATACACACATCTAGCAGCACAGATCAACACGTATGGCATGCTCAGCCTGCACACAGACACAGACAGCACCAATGGCCTTGTTCTGTTCCTCTCTCTGGCTGAGGAGGATTCGGCAGAGACTGGGAGGACCATGATTGCTGCTCATACAGCTCGAAGAGGGAACTGCAAAGTCAAGGGAAAAAAACATTTCACAGTGGTGCCAGGCAATATAACAAATGGCAATAGCTGCATTCGGCAGCCTGGGGGCT
Organism: Psophia crepitans; assembly: GCA_013399095.1. Classification (NCBI taxonomy): domain Eukaryota; kingdom Metazoa; phylum Chordata; class Aves; order Gruiformes; family Psophiidae; genus Psophia; species Psophia crepitans. Next base: position 115,539 of record VWZZ01006010.1, on the reverse strand, counting down.
TCATCAGCAAGGCAATGCACTACCAGAACAGGTTGCCCATGGAGAGGTGGAGTATGCATGGTTGGAGACTTTCAAGCTGTGGCTTGGCAAAACCCAGGCTGACACAGTCTAGTGTTGTCCTGCTTGAGAGGAGGAGGTTGAGGAGCAACAAACCAACACTGCTCTGCAGCTGTCAGGGCAGGGGCTCGCCAGTCCACCAGCTCCCAGTCCCACAGGGTTCCAGTGGGGTGAGCGAGACAGGTTGTGGGGACAGTCAGGGTCAGCCAAGAGTTCAAGTAGGTGGCAGAGGAGGTCCAAGATCAAGCATGGATGACAGTCTGCAGGTTAGTGTCCAGATGAGCAGGGTCATGGCTGGACACAAGCACTCCTACAACACAGCTCAGGCAGGAGCTGAAGGCCCTAGGCGCAGCTTGAAATAGGGCTCCTTGGCCATGGGCAGGGTAGGGGGAGGCCCCAGATGGAGCTGGTCAGAGCCAGGAGGGTAAGCACTGCCCTCAGACCTCTGGCGGGATGCTGAACTGGAACCCTCCAGAGATCTTCTTCAAAGAGCATTTCCATGTTTCTTCAGATGGTGTTCAGTTAATTGCAGGAGCAGCTGCATAACCTCCATCACTGTTCTTCTAATCTGTATTACTGGATCCATGGAGAAAGCCAGAGAAGCAAATTTCTCTTACCTCTTTTCCCCTCCCCCAAGGTAAGCTGGGGAGAGCAGAGAACCTGCCTAATCTGATTTTCATAAAGTAAATCTGATTATGAAAATGGAGAGTGCTTGCTAATGCAATCAGCATTTCAAAATATGTATGATTTTAATGAACAAACATGACAAAAGGTTCCTAATTATGCTTTTAAACATACATTCATCTTCAACTTTCTGTATTTCCATAGTGTCTGCAATGTATTTTCTGTGCTGACATATGTATTTTCTGTTGTATTCCCTGCTGGCTCTTTCTGTGAGCCAAAAGCACTTGGTCATCTTGTAGGGAGAAAAGAAAGAAGTATCAATTTAATTTTGTGTTACATACACAAGTAACAACGAGAAAAAAGAAGGAATAAGTAAACCTGTGAGGAATTACACCTTGTTTTCAGCATTAAGATGGTATACACAAAGGCAAAATAAATACCTCTGAGTGATCAGCTATTCAAAATAAGTGTGAAAGAGAAGGGAATTAAAAGTAATTATGAGATGTGAAAGCCAGACCTGTAGCGGTGTGTGAAAGAACTTGCGTCATGAGGGGCAGAAAGGGAGATATGGTGAGAGGCGGGCAAGTTCAGCACTATGTGAAAAGGGAGGCGTATATGAGATATGCCAACAAAACAGTGCTGCTTTTGTCTGGGATAGAGTTAATTTTCTTCATAGTAGCTAATATGGGGCTGTGTTTTGGATTTGTGTTGGAAATAGCGTTGATAACAGCAGGATGTGTTATCAGAGCAGTGCTTACACAGAGTCAAGGCCTTTTCTGCTCCTCATACCACCCCACCAGCAAGAAGAAGCTTGGAGTGATGGCATTTGTCTTCCCAAGTCACTGTTACACGTGACGGAGCCCTGCTGTCCTGGGGATGGCTGAACCCCTGCTTGCCGTGGGGAGTGAGGAATAAACTCCTTGTTTTGCTTTGCTTGTGTGCGTGGCTTGTGCTTTCCCTGTTAAACTGTCTGTATCTCAACCCAGGAGTTCTGGCACGTTTACTCTTCTGATTCTCCCCCCCATCCCACTGCGAGAGAAGTGAGCGAGTGGCTGTGTGGGGCTTAGTTACCATCTGGGGTTAAGCCACCTCAAAAACTTACTGTGCTGCAGAAAGAAACACATTCAATGAGAAACAAAAAAGCAATGAGATACAAAAGAGAAAAAATATTTTCTGCGGAGATACAGAATGACGAGTGGTATATAAAAATGAACACGTGTGTAAAAGTGAAAAGTAAAACCTTTAAAAGTCATAGGTGAGTAGAAAAAGACAACATGAATGGGAAAAATTGCAATGAAATGCAAGTACGTAAGAAGAGGAAAAAAGTGAAAGAAATGCAGAAAGCATCGCAGGCTGATATGTAATAAAGAAAAATGTGTAAACAGGAAGAAATGCAAATAAATATACATAATGTTATACATAAAAAGAAACATAACAGCCTGGGGAAAAGAATATTTGAAGTAAGGTGACAGAAGTAAAAGATTTAATACAAGTTAAAAATGAAATGTGGTAGTATGATACCAAAAAAAGGCACACATGCTTTGAAAGTAAAAATGAAACAATGCAACATAATGGCAAATTGGAAATAAAAGATGCAAGAATACATGCAAGGGGAAGTGAGTGCATGTGATAGGAAAGTTAAAATGGATGTTGAACTACAGGGGAAAGAAGCATGTGTTAGAGATGAAAACGCACACTGAGTTAAAAAAGTGAAACTCTTCAATGACAGTTGAAAAGAAAAATGTAATGAGATGTGCAATTTAATATGCAATCAATTATACAAAAACAACCTATAGTAAGAACATATATAACAAATGTAAAAACTAAAAAAACAAAAAGATTCTATGATAGAGAAATGGATGATGAGATGAGCAAGGATCACATCTGGTGCATATAAAGCTGCTCAAAAACAAAAATGAGTACTCATAAGTGGAAAAATGCAACATAAGGAATGCATAAGGACTTGTAAAATGGAAATGTGTAAATGGCCTTTCAAAGACAAATGGGGAACAAGATGTGAATAACGGAATTGCGTAATGAAATGCAGAACAGATATAAAGATTAAAAGAGGAGACTCAAAAATCTAAAATGGGTAATGTTATACAACGAAGGAGGTACTGTATAAGTTAAAAAAATCAAACCAGGCGATTCGTTCAGGAAAACTTCTAAGGAAAGTTTAAGCTTTGTGAGAGACAAAAAGGAAAATTCATTCTGAAAGGGGAAATTCATAAGGAAATGCAAAAATAAAAATGCATAAATAAAGAAGAAAAGCATGAAAGCATTCAAAATTGGAAATGTGTCATGAATTACAAAATCTGAAACATGACATTAGAAATAAATCAAGATGCATAATCTCATGCATTAGGGAATGTGCAGAAATAGCTCTGGAAAATAAAGCACAGAAAAAGATGTACAATCTCAAAGGGAAATGTGTGAGGATTTGCAGATATGAAAATGTATGCTAAGAGGCACAACCACCCCCAAGTTTCAAAAAATACAAAACCGGATGTTCATTATGCATTCTGTACATGAAAACCTAGTATGAGATACAAAAATGAAATTTGCAATATAATACCATTCAAATGAGTAATAAGATATTAAAAGCATATGTTTATTGTGGTGCAAAAGAAAGGCAGGTTACTCAGGTGTAAAAAAAAATTACAGATTTGAAAAATCACTGTAAGATGCTAGCTAGGAATTCATGAAATTTATCATGAGACGTAAGAAGTTAACTGAAGAGCATGAGAAAAGGATAAATACACAGGGAAATCTTAAAGCTCATACTCAGAATGCTATGCATAGTCTGTAATGGGCAACAAAAAGGAAATTGACTAATAAGCGATGATACATGAAACTCCTAATTAGATCTAAAAGTACATAATGAGACGCTGAACCAAAACCAAGCAGTGAAATAAAAATTAACACGCATAGCAAAAACCAAAACTGGAAACTGGAAATGAGATGTAGAAAAGCATTCATATTGAGATGCAGAATCAAAGAAGTGGGTAATGAGACATGAAAAGGAAAACTCATAATAGGATTTGAAATCAGAAATGCAGAGTAAGTTGAAAATTAGTAATAAGCTGTGAAATACAAAATCCGAAAGAGTAATGATAGGCAAAACTAGAAATGAAACTTTAGCATCAAAGAAGAAAAATGAAATAAGATGCAAAGTTAAGCAGCAAATCACGTGATGCAGTAGGGAAAATGCAGAATAAATTATGAAAGATTAAATGCATGATGAAATGCAAAAAGAAAAATCCATAACAAGTTGTGAAAAATCAGCGTTTGACAGGAAGCAAACCCCCCAGTGTATGGTGTCACACGAACACTGAAATCCACAGTGAGGGTCTGGGAAAGGAGTAACGAGATGTGAAATCAGAAATAAAATTATTTGTGATAACGATCATTCATAATGACAAGCATCGAAATGCTAAAGCAGCATGGCATGTGAAATGCCAAAGGAGATGGAATAGCTGAGAGGCATAGTGGAATACAGAAATAGAAATATATAATGAATTGTGAAGAAGAAAATAGGTACCAACATAGGAAATGTTCATGTTAAAGCATGCATAGCAAACTCTCTTGACTTAAAAGACTGAAGCACATAAAGCAGTGGTAAAATGGAGCAGTATGGGTGTTGAACTGTCAAAGCTGAATCACGCAAGAGGTTCAGAGCAGGAATTTTACTCAAATGTTTGAAAAACAGGGTTAATTACCAAGTCACTGGTTGTTGTGGGGTTATTTTACCTTTTTTGTTCTTTTGGGCTTGCTCTACTTGCCTCAAGACAGATACAGGAAGGATCTGACCATCTGTTCACACATGAGTTCTTGACACCCAGTGATACAGCCTCATAATGTGCCACCTTCATTTTGTGTGGCATCACCTCTCATCATGTCTTAGCAATAGGTTCCACTGGCAGATTACGTAGGAGAAACAGCCTTTGGGAATTCTCCCTTAGGCATGTCAAGGCCACCAAGCAGCTTATTAATTGCAGAACGGTTTCAACCTTACGGCATTTGTGCCCAGGCCCACCAGCAGAAATGTAGATGACTTCATTAGGTGCAATCTACAAGAATCATATGATATATACACAGTGATTTTGAGTATGTTAATAGTGTATACAAACAATAGGCTTAAGTGCTTAAAGAGGAAGGAAACAACTGAAAGAAACTACACTTTTACTCCTTCAAGCTTTAGTCATGCCAGGCAACATATATATATAGGGCTAAATTCCCATAACTGCAACAGCATATTTGGCCTGAGGCACACTTACAAGCCTTGTGACAGTGCTCTGTTGAAATGCCTGCTTGGCCCTGACAATGTCTTCTGGGGTGCCTACAGCCATTGGGCTGTGACCTTGACTTTCACCTGTGTTTAAAAATACTAAAGCATATAATGCTAGAGCAGCCCTGTTCTCCTGTACATATCCCAAAGGCAATGAGGCCTTGGTATCATCTCATGCCCCCAGGATAATCCCATCCCATGGGTAACGCATTTTTGTGAAGAGATTGTAGCACAGGCAGGTTTCAAGTACTGCTCATACAGAAGGCTCATCACTGCCGCAGAGGGTGCCTGCAAAGAGGGAAACCTCTGAATCACAGGCAGGAGCAAGACTTGGATCATGGAAGACATATGCCATGGAGGCTACACAGCCACAGGCAGGTTGGGAGCATGCTTCACCTCAACAATGATGAGCAGAAGGCTCTCTGGGATAAAAACAGGGGTGCAAAAGCAGTAACTCCAGCTGATCCATACAAAGCCATCTTACCCCTAGCCAAGTACTTCACAGGTTGGTCTGGGAGCACACACCAGAAATGCAGTGTCACACAGGCTAAGTTACCTCTGGTCAGATGGCCTCATTGGGAGAGGTCACTGCACTGAACACGTGCTGCCTTATTTCTGTTGCCTGTCATCCTTGCCATGGGCCATGAAAAAGACACTGCTCAGAAAAGACCTGGTATCAAAGTTGCTGCCCTTCTTTCTATTTGGGGTAGCTTTTTTGGAGAAAAGGTCTCAGACTCCTCAAGGGAGCGGGCTAAAGTAGAAGGCAGCAGTGCTAGTGCTGACCTCTCTCTGTGAAATCTCTCTGTCCATTGCAAAAATATGATGGTATGCATGGTATAAACTAGCTGAGTCACCAGTTCTGGCTGTAGAAGGGATCAGCCTGACATGCTGGTGTTGCCAAAGCAGAGTTCCAGCTGCTGGGTAGAGAAAACTGCAAAGTCCACACATGGTATCTCTAGGGTATTTCCTTGTTTTAATATCTGGCACTAACAAGAAGTGCTCCATCATCTTTGTAACTGCCCGCTAAGATTTAGGGAACAATTAGATCATCCATCAGTCTCATCTTTGTCAGAGCCCCTCAACATCATATGCTTGCTCAAGTCCTACATCTCTGATCATCTCTAAGTGCTGTCATCTGCAGCTAGCTACTTCATCTCGTTCTGTATGTTGTGCCCGGAGTTACTGAAAGGGTTGCAAATAAATGGCATACCTTTCTTCTTTGCAGTCACCTGAGGTCAGAGGAGCAGAGTATAACCAGGGAGCTGTTTACCATAACCATGGCAAACATACATCAGAGAAAGGCCATCTTCCAAAGGCAGCTCTGCCTCAGATCCAATTTGAAACAAGGATAAGAGGTTTCTTGAGTTCTAGAAGTGGTGGTTGAAGGACACTGTCAGGGACAAACGTGCCTGAGCACATTCATCTTGTACGGCATCTAGACGTGTCTTGTGCTGTAAGGTCAGGATAACATTCAGTCTTAGCTTAGAGGTTAACATGAAAGACGAATGTAAAGCGGTCTTCTTGGTGGAGCTTTACAGTCATTAGCATCAAATGTTTTGGCACGGTGGTTCAGAAGTTTCTTTGGAAGGGAATGGTTGAAGAGGGTTTTTTAATAGGGAGAGGCTTGTATCTCCTCATTCATGATGCTTCTTCTTTTCTAAGTGCCCACACAAATTCAATCCAACCTCTCATTTCTTGAAAGGAGCAACATCGGCTTTGAAATGTCCAAACCCTTTCATCACAGACCCATTCCTTCCAAAAAACAAGAAACTCGTCATAGAAAGCTGACTGTCATCTAAGCTTCAGGAAAAATTCAAGCTGACTGCAAGAAAATCAAGATTTCACCAGTAACTCTGCTTCAGAAACCCTGATCCTTCTAGTACAATAACCTGTGAAATTAGCTCTGACAAGAGGCAAAACCCTCAATGGCATTAAGCTTATTACACTGATTTAAAAGCAAATGTAATACTGTGATTAGTGTATATTGCATGCATTAAGGCTGTAATGAATAAGAATACAATCAGTTGCCAGAAGCAGCTGGTAACTTGTTTTTTGCTGTAGAGTCAATTCAGATTACTTAATGAACAGCAGAACATTTTAAAAATGGGTAATGTTTTGGATGAGAAAGAACACAAAAATATGGGCTCTAATAGTAAAGACAATAAAGCTAACAGCTGAATAGTATAGAGATGCTGAACGCAAACATAGAATCCATTATCTTTCCACAGCATGCTTCCCTTCTATATATCCTGCAGCCTCCATTTATACTATCTAGTAAAAGACTATTAAAACCATGCTCAGTCAGCTACAGAAAATGCTCACAGATTATTTTAAATAAATAAGCTTTCAGCAGAACTCAACTTTAATGGTGCAAGAAGCATTTTGTCAGAGCTAAAGAGCAACATGAGGATTGTATATCTTTGGTACGAAGTTCACCCTACAGTTGGTTAGGAAGTGTTCCACCTCATGGAAATGTTGAATAACTTCTCTTTTTCGAGAAAATTAAAACGTCGTTATAGAATAGCCTTCTTGTTTTCGTTAAATGTAAGCCACCTTTATGCATTCTCTGGGCACACATTCACAGAATCACAGAATCACAAGGGTTGGAAGGGACCTCGAAAGATCATCTAGTCCAACCCCCCCCGCCAAGGCAGGGCCACCTAGAGCACATCACTCAGGAACGTGTCCAGTCGGGTTTTGAATGTCTCCAGAGAAGGAGACTCCACAACCTCTCTGGGCAGCCTGTTCCAGTGCTCTGTCACCCTCACAGTGAAAAAGTTTTTCCTTACGTTAACCCGGAACCTCCTATGCTCCAATTTGCACCCGTTGCCCCTTGTCCTATCGCTTAGTGAGACCAAGAAGAGCCTGGCTCCATCTTCCTGACACTCACCCTTAACATATTTATAAACATTGATAAGGTCACCCCTCAGCCTCCTCTTCTCCAAGCTAAAGAGACCCAGCTCCCTCAGCCTTTCCTCATAAGAGAGATGTTCCACTCCCTT